>PKRV01000749.1:4823-19115 GCA_003709505.1 Hyphantria cunea
CATGGAACAGCAGGGCCTCCGTCTTGTCCAGGGCCACCCGCAAACCCAACGCCTCGATGCGCCCGACCACCAGAGAGACACCCCTGGTGGCCAGGCCCTCTCGACTTACCTATTTCTACGACTAGACGACTAGGGTCCAGTGCAAAACACACCTCCACCGCTCCAACTCCACCTGCTTCTGAAATAACTGAGTCCGATATTATTAACCTGCCTCTGAATCCTCGACTCACCTCTGACTCTGCAATGGACCAGCTTTCGACGTCCCGACTCACTCCAGGTTCGACTACCGACTACCTGTTAGAACCACAAGCTGACCACAACTCTCCCGCTATGCCTCCTTCAGCCCAAGACTGCACCAACTCTGATGAAAAGAAAACAGACAGTATACATCAATTAGTAACAATTACTCCCAATTCTTAAAAAATTATAAATAGTAAGACTTTCACATCAGATGCAACGATTGTAGGATCGAATACCAGTATTCTTAAAGGCAATAATACAATAATAATTATACCTACTTCCATAGAGCTCGACGAAAGCAACCTCTATGCTTAGGAAATATTATCTGAAATCAACGAAAATCAGAAATTTTACAAGAGGAGTAAACACTGCACTCCTTTCTCAATCTTAATCACAGCGGACGCAGCCTCTACTTTCTGTTCACTAAAGTTTATCACTGCGATACCGCGATTTACGAAGACATATTTCATATTCATCCTTGAGAAATAAACGTAATACACTTATCCAGCAACCTACAACCCCAGTATAATAAATTTCAGAGACCTATTTGAAACGCACTCCTACACCAAACTGTATAATATAATTTTCTTTATAATAAATATTCCCCTTCCACAATATAAACACCCCTCTCGCGATTTTTCATATTACTATTATATTTCCGTCACTTAGCGAAATTAAGAAAATGCCCCGTGAAAACCACAACATACCCATCGCCGGTAATTTGGGTAATGTTAGGATGTTAAAACGAATACAAGAAAGATGTTGTTGGAAAAGAATCCGTAGTGATATCGAAGATTATATCAAATCCTGTAAGCTCCGTCAAGAAAACAAAGCGCTCCGAAAAATTCATAGAACACCTCTGCCAATTACGATAACATCCTCTGCCCCTTTCCAACGCCCTTACAATGGACATAGTTGGGCCATTACCATGGGCAGAGCTACGATGGGGCAGGGTGGGGTGCTTGCCTCACCACCTATAATACTATAGTATATATATAGTGCCTATATTACTCACCCTATGAGTTTTTGTTCAGCCATAAACCTTTCTTACATGACTCCATCTCTGACTCACATTCTAAAGCTACCTACCCAGAATATTCAAAAGTGCTTTGCCACTGTCTCAAATTCTCAAGGGACAAAGCCATCCAAAATATTTAAAATTCTAAACAGAAATCAAAAAGCTATATTGATCAACATACTAGAATCGTAATGTATGAAATAGGAGACCTCGTTTACCTAAAAAACATCTGCGACTTAGAAAAGCATTGTCTTCGTTGTGGAACTGCCTGTACCAAATTGTCAAAGTACATAACACTGTTCTCTTTCAATCAATAATAAACACATAAGACATCATGGTGATCAAATCAAACTAGCCACGGCAAATTCTGCTTAAATTCACTGTCTTAAAACCCATAATAATAATATTTCTTTTTCAGAGTTATTCTACCAATGCAAATTCTTCTTGCTACATCTCAGGAACTCATTCAACCCGTCACCGACAATGCGGGTATTTTCTGCGACCCTTCTGGAAAAATAAAAATAATAACGGACCATACTCACGTTCTGATCCCCGTAGTCATTTTTTTACGACATCTCACATTGAAAACATTAAGACCGTTTTTGGCACAATACCAACAATGCTACTTATTAAATATTTTAATATTGAATGCAATGCTCATGCTCCAACCTCTTGATGCCTTATTTAAAGATATAATTCGTGATTATAATTCGATTTCACATCTCTTACCCATACGCTCAAAAAAATCTGCTTGGTTTTCCGCCGTACATTTCAGATCTTCCATATGAAACCAACCACGTGATCGAGCAGTTTTCTATGGGAGGGTCGACTTTGCAGAAGTTGTTTAGCTTCGTGGTCTGAACCACATATTTAAATTTGATGGAAGGTCCAAAGATAACCCTGTATGTAAATATTAAGGTTGAAAAATAACATAGTTTTCTAAAGATTTAAAGCAGTTTTTATTAAGGAAAAGGAGCACAGCCAAGATCATCATCACCAGAGCCGTCGGAGCTTGTCATAATCTCAAACTTCAATTATTATTTCGTGTTAAATAAAATTATCGTGTTCAATTTGACGTATCGTACTACATTCGCCCAGTTTTCACCGGTCACTTGACCACAAGCTTCTTCCAACAAAGGAGCATGTTGTTTGCGATGAAGGGAGGAGATGTATTAGTACGTGCTACGTTTTCTGTGAATAAAATAAGTGATTTTTATAATAATACTATGAATGAAATAGACGTTAAAGAAACTATCAAGAATAAATATTTTTTACTGACCTTTGGCTTGTGCCCATATCAGGTATATGACATTATATTGACAATGATAGAGTGGCAATCTGCTCACTGTGTGACCGCGTTGCTTTACTGCTTCGTCCAGTAAATATACTGGCTCCTTCGATTTATGTGTGGCCACCAGACCAAGCCGTTCGCACTTCAGCGTTGTCATGTCGACATTTACGGCCTTGTTTATGAGCCACTCTATTATATCGGCTTTTTTGTTTGCCGTCGTCGGAGCCTTGTCAAGTTGCGTGGAATGATAGGATGCATTATCCATTATTATTATATGAGGACCATTCAGGTCGTCCATCATTTTATAAAACTGTAGAGGAACGGGTCACATGTCCCTCCAACACAAAGGGAGAATCTTCCGGCCAGGCGATGTGATCACGCCTGGCGGGCTCGGTCGGTTGATGAATCAACTGTCTGTGCTCTGTTGCGGAGCTAGCCAGTGCCAGGAGTGGGTAGTTCCAGTGAGTCGGAACTGACTGCCGCAAGTCGGAACTGAATGCCGCTGGTCCAAGTGAGTTGGGGTGTAGTCCGCAGATTCTAGTGAGTCAGGGATGCATGTGGTGCGCGCCGTGCTGCGGTAAGGTCCCCAGTGAGTCGGGGCGGTTGCTGTATAGTGGCTGGGTGCTGCGTAGACGGGAGAGAGATGCTCTGCTTACGTAGACCGTAGGTGCAGTGTGCTGTGCCTAGGCGCTGGTGAGGTCGTAGGGGTAACCAGGCTGGAGCCTCCTGCGTGTGGTGTATCCCCGTTGAGGCCGAGGTTGCTGGCTGGCTAAGACTTGCTGTGGGAGTGAATATGATGGTGGCGCGCTGACTGCTGTTCTGCGCCTTCGAAGGCTGCTTCCAATCACGTCGAGGAACGAGAATCGTGTCCCTCAAAAACAAAGGATGGATCCTCCGGCCAGGTGAGGTGATCATGCCTGGCGGGCCACTGCCCAATGGTTGACGTTGGAATGTTGTATATATGCTAATCGGCGCGAGAACTTCTATTGTGCGATTTAGGATTGGTAGTTTGTTAGTTTCCTTCGTTACTCCGAAATTTGACGTATCTTCGGTAGATGGTCGCCACAAAACCATTCCGAAAAAGTTTTGAAGTTCATCTCTTCGTGGTACTCATTAGTTTTTTGCCGGTAAACAGTTCGGCACAAAACCCTGGGCAGTACCTGTGTGGCAAATTAGCAGTCTCTCCCCTTTTCCTTCTGGTACTCTCGTAGATGATTGGGCAGTATCATCATTCCATGCTTTTTTAACAGTGTGATTGGCATTCAACCATGTTTCATCTAAAAATACATCTTTTTCCCAATTGGTAATATTTTTGGCTTTTCTTAAGAAATCAACTAGTTTGAGGGTAATGTCATTCCTTTCCATAAGAATCTTGCGGTTGTTGGATTTTTGGTAATGAAATCTAATTCTACGCAATAGTTTTGACAGCGAGGTTCGACCGCCGTCATATAAATCAGCTTCTCTTAGTGTCACCGGCAACTTATCAAGTGTGGGCAATTCTTTTCTTGAATAATAACCATAAATGTGATTCCGTAAGGACGCACATTGAAAATCGTCAATATTGATGGCAGGTTGGATACGCCTACGTTTTTTTATTAGGAGACGACAGTTTTTTCTCATCACCTTCTGTACCATATTTTACCGTAGAGATTCGTGTCACAGTAGCTGATCCAATCCCTAAAGCGTCAGCTACATGTTGCCGCATTTGAGACTATGGCAATAATGGTCCCCCATTTTGTGACTCACGCTCAAAATAATCACGTAATCGAATTACAAACTCATGCGTTTTACTGTTGAGTACAGACTTCGATCTACGCCTCAATCCGCGCACTCCACGAGAACCAAAATAAGCCTATCATATCTAGGAATTGATTTAGGGACTTAGCTCCACCTCGAGGTAAGTATAAGACTTTATACCAAAATTACTCTGTGGCAAATGGTTTCATTGTGCCTATACTTATTAAAAATTTGCTAAGCACTATGTTGGTTCTATACAAAAAAAAACTGATAAATTCAGTGTTGCCTGCATTTTGTGTACTATGACGCAATTTTTGGATAGTTAATTGGAATACTTGGTGACATATCGAGTGAAGTCCAGTGTCATGGCTATTTAAAGGGTTAGACTAAATTGGCTTCGAAGAAGCTTGTCGTCCTCAACAGATTGAGACGGTTGCACTCTGGCCCACCGCCTTCTGCATTATAAGGCGCAGGTTCGGCTTCATATGGAATACTGTTCTTATAACTGACCAGTACCAGCTTCTCCATCTGGATCGCGTCCAACGGAACGCAACTCGAATCATTGACTGCCAAGATGTTTCAAATCGGCTAGATTGTAACGCTGCATAGCGATGTGGCCTCGCTATGAATTCTATTGCTTTTACTAAGGGAATTGCTGCGAAGAATTGTTTAAAACTTTCTGCCTCGCACAACAAAACTGTAAAATGAACTGTCGTCTGCGGTATTCCCGGACCAATACGACCTTCAATCTTTCAGGCAAAGAGCGTACTCCTTTTTAAAAGGCCGACAACGCACTTGTGACGCCTCTGGTGTCCTTGGGCGGCGGTAATCGCTTACCATCAGGCGATCCATCTGCTCGTTTGCCCCTTATCCCATAAAAAATATTGGAATGGCGGAGTTAATACAAGTAGCAAAATCATTTTACTCGAAAGTTTCCACTACACTACACAGGTATTCCACTGCTACAATTGAAAGATCACAATTCAGCATACCGAGACATACAAAACGTGGTTAAGATGACATCCCAACTAGCAAAATCGGTATTTAAAACGATCTCAAGATTACTTTTATTTTCACTCATAAGAAACTTGTAGCATGTTACAAAGCTAGATTTGGGCGCAGTTATAGGATCGGTTATTTCTATATCTATCTTATAATCAACTTATAAAATGTTACTAAGCCCTATAATATACTTGACGAAGCGCAATAGCTTCTATAATGATATGAGACTACACAATTACAAGTACAAACGCTCTTGTTAGTATCTGACATAAGTATCTTACTGAAGCAATCTTGTTTATATGGCACTAGTAATGTACTTAGTTATTAGTTATAAGTATATTTTAAAAGGTTATTTTTGTTGTTGCTTCGGGTCGTGGTGCCGGTTGTTTTGTGGTAATTTATGTTTAATAAAAACGTAAGTAAAATTACTATTACTATTATTTTGTGTTATTGTAAAACATAACTAATAATACATTTAAAATATAGTGTGTAAACCCGTGGGGAAGTTATATTTACTGTAAATGTGTACCAAAATTTAGTTAGTTTCACAATGCCCTCCGAAAAATAGCACATTAGTATATTATTGTAAATTAATTATTTCAACAATTTCATGAATATTCGCCATGTTTTAAAATTGCCCTTCATTAAGTACTTTATAGAACCATCGTAGGTAAATTAGATTTTGTAACAATTTCTGTCCAGATAACTCACCTCCATTTTAAAACAAATTAGGGTTCCCTTGAAGTCTGCCTGCTAATGATCGATTTTCCTTTTTTTAGGATTTAATTAACAAGATGGTCGTATTTCTTGATGTCGACTGTTTTTTGACAAAATCTTCTTTGATTTTACTTACAAATATGAGATGGCCTTGGACAAATACACATTTTGTGTTATCCGAAAGCTGCAATGGGTGTGGATTTCCAGTTTATATAAACAATATGTATAGACCTACTCATTTTGTTTGTAGTCAAGAAAACATAATAGTTTTATAGCGTAGCGTAGCGCGTTTATATATATAGTACAGTGTATATGACCATTACATCGAAGATGAATGCACAATTTGTTACTGATTTTGTATCCACATATTTTTAAACACACCTGGACCTAATTTTTGAATTTTTAAATAATTTTATCGGATAATATTTTTTTTTTAAAAGAAAGATGATTTTTATGTTAGCTTAAGATTTCAAACATGATGCGGCGGAGCAATCAAATTAACAAGGAATCCCTTCCCACGCCGCCTGTTTCCTAAATATTTTGAAGGTACGATTACATACGATTGCTATAAAATTATTCCAGTAGTTCAGTACAAAGGAGTAGGAAAGGGTAAAAATATTATTGATCGCGGAACCCTCAATTACTTCACTTATGTTTGCACTTGACGTGCTTGATTTATATAGTGATCCTGTTGATTTTATTCCTGAAGAAACTGGCTTCATTAATTCTTTATATCTATTTGTTACTTTTCTCCTGTAACCACCACTTCTTTTTAATCGTTTCCAATCGCTTAAATTCATGTTAAACTTATTTTCTTAAGACGAAGAGGAACAACAGAATGCCAACAAAATGGCTAACGTTTACTAGTAAAGTGATTGATCTACTAGCTTATAAACTTTTTTGATCTTATAGCTCTCTTTTTAAGTACTATTATTAGATTAAAAAGAGTCTCGAGCAAGACTATGATGGCACAAACTTGTAATCGTTTCAGCTAAGTATGTTATAATATCATTTTCTCTCACAAAATGCTACTATAGGATCAAAATATTATTCAGGATTATTTAGTCTTACTGCAAACAATTATAGAAGACTTATTCCTTAAAGTGTCCTAAAAGATAATCTTGTAGTTAACTAAAAGACTGAGATATAAAGGCTAAATTACTCTTGAGGATATGTATGCTTGTGAAATGCTATTACTAGTAAAAATGTCCTATAAATGTTTTAGAGGTCAGTCTTGTAGCGAACTGTAAGACCGAGATATAAAAACGAATGCACTTGAGTATGTTAAGGCTTGGCAAATGCTATTATAAGTTAAAAGGTCTACCGCAATGCCTTTACAAGAACGTTATTAGTAGTGACAGACTTATAATCTTTCTTTATAGGATTACTTTGCTTGTTGGGATATCATCAAAGATAGAATAAATGGGCTCTGTACGTATAGTGTAGGTACATTGAAAGTTAACGCTATGGGCGATTCTTTCACGGAAGACGTTTGATTCTGAAAACCCTCTTAAGTTACTTTTAAAATAGCTTTTCTGTATCTTAAGAATTTATAAAAAAAATATGCATACAAATAAATAAAGTTGGAGTGTCTGTTTGTAATAATTTGTATCCGTATCTTTTTCAATTATTGTTTGTCTGTTTGTTTCGGCTAATCTCTGAAACGGCTGGACCAATTTTGACGGGACTTTCACCGGCAGATAGCTAATGATGTAAGAAGTAACTTAGTCTAAAGTACATCATTATAGTCCTACTTTTTTAGACAAGCTGAGCCCCGCGGTTTTCCCTGCTAATTTTATATTTTTCATACATAGTAACAGTCATTCGTTCAACCACAAAAAAAACTACTATCTAGTTTCTTGTCTTTTTTCGCCGACCGGCCTTCTTATAACTTTTTCTAAAATTAGGTAAAATTGTTAAGTTGGCAGCACTAGAATGGAACGTAGTGTTCAATCGGTTTAATTTCTCGGGGATTCCCGACTTCCCGACCATACAAAAACAATGTGTTTTTTCACGGTCGAGGATTCCCGAGATCTATCTCTTTTTAATTTTTGACGAAGCAGAACACAATTGTTTTCTTACTTGACGTAGGTGGACGCTCCTAAACCAATTATTCGATTGTTTTAAAACAAATAAACAGTAATCAGACGTTTAACGCTACGTTACGACGCTCTTGTTCCAACTACAGAGTGACATTAGTTAAAAATTAAACACATAAATAGTGTATCAGTAGGCGTTTCATTTTTGACGGATCACATCATTAGGTAAGTACAAATTTATTTTTACTATCTATACTACACACTCCCTAATACTCAAAGTATTTAAGATGTTAAAATAACAGGTTAATTATTGAAATTGGCTCCAGCCTCACTACCCTTGTAACACTCTAACCAGGGTTACATAATTATTATATATAACTTTGTGTAATTGTTGTAAATTTATGACGTGCAATGTAACAAAATAAATACTATATTTTTCGCTCTCTGCTATCTATCTATAAATCTTTATAATATTTGTGTTTTTATAATGTTTATACTTTTTCGCAGCATAATCTCTGAAATGTCAATAACGTTGTAAAGAAATTTTATTGTAATCAATTTATTTTTAGAAATGTTTCGACTGAGACAGATTTAATTTGTTGCAGATTTCATCGATTACTACTTGTAGATACAAAATGTATGAACACGGTGATTTCATCAAAAGAAAGCCATCTGGGTCAGAATATAGGAAACGGAAAGTAGAAAAAGAAAAGGAATTTAAAAAAACCAAGATGATTATGAATATAGATAAATATATCACAACAAAAAATCAACACTTGAATGTGGCATCAACATCTGAAATACAAACGAATGCATCTACAGTGGAGCCTCTGTCTGGCAAGTCAAATGGAATAGCAGCTCAAGATTTTGTGGATGAAAAATCCCGAAGTGAGGGAGCAAGTTGTGCTACTATTACAGATGCTGCTCAGGATGAATCTGTTATTGATGTACAACAAATACATGTACTAGATGATGTTGATACTGTTGTCCCGAATATAGCGGATAATTTATCATATAATAACTAGTGGCCCACTGCAAACTCACTGTGATGATTATCCAAAAAATGATTCAGGGCGACATTTCTCTAATTCTCATTTCATAGAAAAACTAGCAAACAATGAAACAATTCAGCGTCGTTGGTTAGTATACTCCATTTCCAAGGATCGAGTTTATTGTTTTTGTTGCCGGATGTTTGATAGTAGCTCAACGACGAGTTTAGTACAGTAAAAGCTCTTTATTCGCGGGGTATATGTTCCGTAAATATGCCGCGAATACAGAAATCGTGAATATGGAATGGTAATTTATATAGGATTATAAGGGATACGTTCCTTGACGACGAAATAAAAAAAGCAAACACATAAAAATCTGTTTAATTTAAGTTTTTGACCATACATTTTTTTTGATAAGTTATATAATGTCTTCAGGTTTGGCTTGGCAGTTTTTAAAAGCTCTTTCAATTCAGACTGATATTCAGCAGTGGCACTAGCAATTTGCCTCTTAAAAATAAGGCTTCGTTCCATTGATGGATCAATTTTCATAAAGAAATCACAGAGCTCATTTGCCATTCTTAAGCCTTCACTAAGATTTTTCAGATTGAATGTCACGTTTCCAGTGCTTGTTGAAGCCTCTTCTTCAATGGGTTGTGAATTTAACATTTCCTCCAAGTCGGTTTCAGTCAAATCTTCATCTTGCGATTCAAGCAACTCCTGAATGTCACTTGATTCTATTTGTTCGAATCCATCTCGTCCTATTCCACTCGCAATTTCGGCAATGTTTGCAGTTAAAGTTTGAATTTGCACATATTCTTCCTCATTTTCCGCAGTCAGAACAGGCCACAGTTTTTTCCAGCATGATTTCAATGTGTATGGCTTCAGTTCTTGCAATGATTCTTTTATGTTTACGATGCATTTTGCTATGTCAAATTTCTTCCAGCATTCCATAACATTCATGTCAGAATCACATTCCATACTATCCAGTATGATTTTAAAGGTCCGTCGAATGTAATAGAGCTTAAAGGCCTGGATTATTCCTTGGTCCATAGGTTGAAGCAAAGCCGTCGTATTGGGAGGTAAAAATGTCACTTTTATATTTGAATGCATAGTTTCAAGTTCGCGAGGATGACCTGGTGCGTTGTCCAAAACTAGAAGAGCTTTAAAATCTAAATTCTTTGATTTCAAATAAGTTTCAACTTCAGAAACAAAACAATTTCGGAACCAGTCACAAAAAATAGCGCTTGTAACCCACGCTTTCTTATTAGCACGCCAAAACACCGGCAGGTTGTCCTTGTTTTGATTTTTTAACGCACGAGGATTTAAAGATCTATAAAGCATCAATGGTTTAATAACACAATCTCCAGATGCATTAGAACAAAGCAGCAGTGTAAGAGACGTGTTACTAGTTCACAATTTTTGTAACCAATGGAAAAGAAAAACAATAAAACACACAATGCGGCTCTTACCAAAGGACGGAACGTCCAATTGTGGCAGCATTCAATAATATACTTTATTTTTTGAAAAATAAGTTTGTTTTATCTCAATTTTCTGTTTGTTTACAACTTACCGCGGCAAAGGCGGCTTGACCTCAAAGGAACCGTCAAACGAATCAAACAACGCCGTTAGCTTTTGAAAACGCAATCTAGGCCTAGTTGTAATAAGATCTATTTTATTTATCTCTTTATTAGTCCACTTGCCGACACATTGACAAATTGTACCGAATGTTTTTTATTTAGGGACATATGTATGTACCGATTTGATCCGCGAATAAAGGAATCTTAAGGCGCGAATATAGGACTTGAGTCGCATTTTTTTAATCCGCGAATAGTGAAAACGCGAATGAAGGAAGCGTGAATAAAGAGCTTTTACTGTATCTGAAGGATATAACGACTGGAAACACTTGTCTGAAATGTTAAAAACTCACGAGAATAGCACTTCACATAACAAGTTTTACCTTTCATGGATGGAACTACGTTTAAAAATAGGCAAAAAATTAGATTGCCAAGAGCAATATTTGATTAAAAAGGAAACAACAAGATGGAATATTGTCTTGTCTAGATTGATGAAGATTACACTTTATTTAGCTGAAGACAATATGGCGTTCAGAGGTAGTTCTGACAAATTATATACGCCAAATAACGGAAAGTTTTTGGGCTTAGTACAATTACCAGCCAAATTTGATCCAGTTATGCAGAAGCACTTGCGATTAGCTGTGAAAGGTGATATAGCAGACCGCTACTGTGGATGAGACATTCAAAATGAATTAATAGAGCTGATGGGTGAAAAAGTGAATTCAGAAATCATATCACGCCCAAAGAAATCATAATAATATTCTATTATAGCAGAATGTATTGTTTATGTACCTTGTGGCTATTATAGCTACAATCTCGTACTGTTCGATGCCGCTAAGTCTTCCGTAAAATCAGTCACTTTGTTTGGGGTCCTCAGAGGTTGTTCCATCGTTTTCAGCTTCTGTTCATCGATGGAAAATTCTAACCGAGCGCCTGGGATTATATACTAAAAAAATGCTCAGTGACACACGTTGGGAAGGAAGAATAAGCAGTGTCAAAGTAGTTCGTTATCAAATTAGTGCCATCCATGATGCTTCAATTACTTGGGCAATTGAAACTCAGAAAACTGATGTTCAAGTCTCTCACGAAGCTAATATTCTAGCCGAACAGTTAAAAGATTTCAGTTTCATTGGTTGTTTGGTATGACATACTTTTTCAAATTAACGTCGTTAGTAAATCTCTACTCTCACCAGATATAGATCACAGTAAATGCACAGAAATGTTGAAAAAATGCTGCACTTTCTTGAAAGAATATAGAAATACAGGCTTTAAAAGCGCCATTTCAACTGCAAAGGAATTGGCTGAAGAACTGGAAGTTGAACCTATATTTCGAGCCACAAAAAGAACACGATTTGTTAAGCGTCAAGCTGATGAAACAACCCGCGACGAGCCTATTGTTCTTCCTAAAAAGAAATTTGAGGTAGAATTTTTCAACCCTCTTGGACGCTACATTAATTTCAGTTAATGAAAAATTCGAACTGTTAAATGAGTGCTCGAATTGCTGGTCTTTTTTGTACAATATAAAACAGATTCCTGAAAAACCAGACCTTGTCAAACCAATTGAAATTAACCTAGGATTCTTAATCAGATATAGATGGTTGTATGTTGCCTGATCAGAATGTGGCTACTCCTGCTTATGTTCAGAATTTCATTAAAGATTGCAACTTACACGAACTGTATAGAAATGCATGGATAGCATTGCGAATATTGCTGATATACCTGTAACGGTAGCAAGTTGGAATGGAAATTTTTCCAAGCTAAAGCTGATTAAAACATATCCGACAGTCTCTCAATCTAGATTAACAAACTTAGCAACTTTGTCAACCGAAAATGAAATTGCAGAAAACATAGACTTTGAATGTCTAATAAAAGAGTTCGCCGATAGAAAGGCGACAAAAGTGAAATTTTATTATTTATTTATTTATTAAACTTTATTGCACACCATCTCTTCCAGACAACCTTTGTACGGATATTACAAAATGATCTTGGGTAGTCAGCGGTGTACTTCAATAGATTTAAACTATTAACAACATATATGGCCACCACTATGGCATACACTATATACGTAGTGTGTTCAAAAAGTATCGCGAATTTTGTGTATTTTCAAAGATTATTTATTTATTCGTGAATATCTATTTTGTTCCCTTCAAAGTAATCCCCCATCTTATACACTTCTGCCATCGTTTTTTCCATTCTTTTAAGCACTTCAAAAAATCTTTTTTTTGTATCTTGTTCAGCTCCTCCTTCGATGCCGTCGTTATCTCGTCAATCGTGGTGTAGCGTCATCCTTTCATGGGCCTCTTCAGTTTCGGGAAAAAGAAAAAGTCACAGGAACAAAAAAAATTCGCGGACAAATTCCATCATCGCATTAGCAACGTTCATGCGATGCTGTTTTTGATCGAAATTGAGCAATTTTGGTACGAATTTTGCGATGACCCGTCTCATGTCCAAATTATCGATTAAAATCGAATGGCACGAGCCAATAAATATGTCTAGGTCCTCGACAATTTCTCTAACGGTGATTCGACGACTGGCCAATGCCATTTTCTTCACTTCTTCAATTTTTTCGTCTGTTGTTGAAGTGCTCGGGCGTCCGGCACGCTCTTCGTCGTTCACATCTTCTCGGCCTTCTGAAAACATTTTGTACCACCGATAAACGTTGCTTTTGTCTAAAGTAGCTTCTCCGTATGCCACAGTCAACATTCGAAATGTATCCGCGCACTTAATTTCGTTTTTCACACAAAAAAGATACAAATTCTTTGTTCCATTTTTTTGTATAGGTAAAAATCGAAGACGAACCATAACACGCGCAAACAAAGCAGATGACCACGATTAACTGAACATTATCACTAACACTAAGTGAGAGGCATATATACCAACATAACGCCAAAATCGAAATTCGAATATACGTAACCCGCAAAAATTCAAAAAACGCTATACTTTTTGAACACACCTCGTACATATACTATATACATACAAATGTATATAAATTCATACATAAATATTACTATAATTACCACAAAAATCACATATTGCTTAAAAACCATGACGACACATTAACCATAATAAGTGGGTATTTCTATACTGGAATAATTAATAGTATTTTAATTATTAGTTTTTTAAATAAATGTTTTTTTTTTTTAATAGATGTTTATTTCATTGTACCCATTGCTTTTTTTTTCGTATGTAATTGAATTGTAGTTAGGGAGCGCCGAAGAACGCTACGGAGCGTGCGCGCCTAGAGGGATAGTATCGGGAACATATGGGTTCCCACACAGGAGGGAGCCACCTACATGCAGTGGGTGGCCCGAGGTACGTCGGGGTTCCAGGGGTCTCCTTCCGAGGTTACACCTGGTTCCCCAGCTTCTCAGCCCGGGGGGCGAACTTCCAGGAGGCGGCGTGCCTGGCCACCAGGGGAGTTTCTCTGGTGGTCGGGCGCATCGAGGCGCTGGGCTTGCGGGTGGCCCTGGATAAGACGGAGGCCCTGTTATTTCATGGGCCCCGTCGCGGGCCGCCCCCCGGCGCCTCCTTAGTGGTCAACTCGGTCCTCGTACCGGTTCGGGCCCAGATGAGGTATCTGGGCCTGATCCTCGACGGTAGGTGGCTCTTCGACGAGCACTTCCGACAGCTTGCTCCCAAGCTGGTCGACACTGCCTCCGCCCTAGGGCGACTTTTGCCCAATCTG
>PKRV01000749.1:20319-46001 GCA_003709505.1 Hyphantria cunea
AAAAAAAAAAAAAAAATGGTTCCCCAGCTTCTAGTACCCGAGATGGTGTTTTTAGTCGGTTTGAGTCCGACATAACCACCGGTCGGTGGTAGCCGAGGGGATTTCCGCACAAAAAAAAAGAAAAAAGGGGGCGCCGAAGAAATCTCGCTCAGATCGCTAGTAGTGCTAAAACCGGCGCTGGGAATAGGGGTCCCTAATATCGACTAAGAGGAAGCTTTAACCGTAATTTTAGTTTTAAAAAGGTTAGAGATTTAAAAACATAAGGCTACATTACAGAATCAATCTTCCTTTTTCTTAAAAAAAATTGCCTACTTGTATGAATATCTAGAGAACTGCGTTGATGGCAACTAAGTCATGCTCGTATGTCCTCATTTTGAAGACACTCCTTTCTCTGCTCGCCCAATATTCGAGAAGGCCAAATTAGCCTCGAACAAGCTTGGCGTGCTCTGCGCTTTTTGTTTTATGAAGCGCAGGATCGCGTTCTCCTAATACCCGCTCGTCTTAAAATAAACATGGATTATAAAAATCACGTCGAACCTTCATGTCGCACTCACTCCTGTGAAATTTAGATGTTCAAAGTTGTTGACGATTCCAAATACCTAAGATATACTATCCAGCTAGGTAAGTCCAACTTTGAAAAAGAGAGCAATCGTCGAATTCGACTCGGCTGATTGTCGTTTGGGAAGCTGTGCTACGCTTATAACCAGTATGTTGAGAGTGATGATGATGATGCAGAGACGTGGTCACTCACAACACAAAATACATATTATTCTAATAATTAGTTTTGTAACTTTCTCGAGAGAACGACGGCTAGACTCGCATCTGGTACAACTTGAGGAGCAATTTGGGAAGATTAGGTGGCACATCTTAGGGTAATGTGAAGTCCGAAGAGAGGGGGAGGATACCATAATCCTGGACTCAGGTCACCTGATGTACTTCCGCGAGGGAGACCAACGATCCCAAGGTGGCGTGGGGTTTCTGGTAAACAAGTCGCTTTCTGGCAGCGTTGTGGAAATTTCCAGTGTGTCGAACAGGGTAGCGTTCCTCATTGTCAAGCTTACCGAGAGGTATAGCCTCAAGGTAATACAAGTGTACGCACCAACCTCGGCTCACTCGGACGATGAGGTGGAGGGTATGTTTGATGACATATCGAGGGCCCTCCATTCCACTACTAAAACCCACTATAACGTTGTTATGGGTGACTTCAACGCCAAAGTGGGAGTACAAACCTGCGGCGAATCGGTAATAGGATCTCATGGATTTAGAAACAGGAAATAGGGGGCAAATGCTCATCAACTTTCTCGAGCGGGAGGGGCTGTTTTTGATGAACTCATTTTTCGAGAAGCGGCCCCAAAGAAAGTAGACGTGGAAAAGCCCCGACGCTATGACCAAAAATGAGATCGATTTCATCATGACGGACAGGAAGCACATATTCAGAGACGTCTCAGTGCTCAATAGGTTTAACACCGGTAGTGATCACCGACTAGTTCGAGGTTCTCTGAATGTCAACTTCAAGGCTGAACGAGTCTGCATGATGAAATCCAGGCTTCGACCAACTCTGCTACAAGTCGAGATGGGATCTGAAAAATTCTAGTCAAATCTGGAAAACCGATTTGTTGCCATGGAAACCGCAAGAGACGTAAACCAGAACCTTGAAAATGTGGTTCGAATCCTCAGGAGTGAAGGTACGAGATTTTGTCAAATGCAGCGTACAGGCACGAAGTCGAAACTTTCAGAGAGGACACAAGGGTTAATGAAGGAAAGACGTGAGAACCCGCCATTCACTTCATCGGCAAAGCGGACTCTAAACCGAGAGATTAGTAAGCGTGTACGACACGACCTCCAATGCTCCAACACTCTTTTAATTGAAAGAGCAATCGAGCAGAATCGGGGGTCAAAAGTGTTTGTGAAATCTCTTGGAAGAAGTCATTTGACGAAGCTGACCACAGTAAGCGGAGAAGTCGTTTCTTCCAAGCTGGCTGTCCTTTCGGAAGTAGAAAGTTTCTATGGCGATTTGTACGCTTCGCATGCATCTCGACCTGATCCCGAAAATGAGGACCCTCGAGCCACATTAACACGCCACTTCACTGAAGATCTGACAGAAGTCAGCATTGACGAAATCGAGATGGACAATGAATCTTAGACAGCTGAAAAATGGAAAAGCCCCTGGAGAGGATGGCGTTACTACAGAGCCGTTAAAGGCTGGAGGTAAACCCGTATTAAAGGCGCTCCAAAAGCTTTTCAACGCTGTTCTGTTCGAAGGGAGGACTCCAGAGGCGTGGAGTAGGAGTGTGGTCGTCCTGTTCTTCAAAAAGGGAAATAAAACTATGTTGAAGAACTATCGGCCCATTTCCCTCCTGAGCCACGTCTATAAGCTGTTTTCAAGAGTCATCACGAACCGTCTTGCGCGAAGACTCGACGAATACCAGCCACCGGAGCAGGCTGGGTTTCGGAGCAGATATGGCACCATAGACCACATCCACACAGTGCGGCATATCTGCCGCACTGTGTGGATGTGTATTATCATACAGAAGACCGAAGAGTATAATCAGCCCCTGTGTCTAGCATTTGTGGACTATGAAAAGGCCTTTGACTCGATCGAGATTTGGTCTGTTCTGGAGTCCCTGCAGCGTTGCCAAGTAGATTGGCGGTACATCCAAGTGTTGAGATGTCTCTACAAAGCCGCTACTATGTCCGTTAAGTACAGGATCAGCATACAAGACCCAATAAACCATTGCATCGAGGAGTGAGGCAAGGGACGTTATATCCCCGAAATTATTCACTAATGCAATGGAGGACCTATTTAAGACGCTGCACTGGAAAAGGCGCGGTATCAACATCAATGGCGAATACATCTTTCACTTGCGATTTGCAGATGACATCGTCATCATGGCAGAAACGCTGCAGGACCTACAACAGATGCTGAACGACCTGGCTGACTTGTCTGTGCGCATCGGCCTACGGATGAACTTCGACAAGACCAAGGTCGTGTTCAATGAACATGTACTACCGGAACCGGTTGCGGTACACGGTGCCGTTCTCGAAGTTGTTCAAAAATATGTATACCTCGGGCAGGCTTTGCAGTTAGGTAGAAACAGCTTTGAAGACGAGGTGAACAGAAGAATCCAGCTGGGTTGGGCAGCGTTTGAGAAACTTCGTCGGGTCTTCTCATCGTCGATCCCACAGTGCCTAAAGACGAAAGTCTTCAAAGCGTGCGTCCTACCCGTAATGACATATGGAGCCGAAACGTGGACACTTACGGTTCGACTGGTCCATAAGTTCAAAGTCGCTCAGCGTGCAATGGAGAGGTATATGCTCGGCGTTTCTCTCAGGGATCGCATTAGAAACGAGGTGATCCGTCAAAGAACCAGGGTCATCGACGTAGCCCACAGGATTAGCAAGCTGAAGTGGCAGTGGGCTGGCCACATTTGCCGAAGAACCGATAACCGTTGGGGTAAACGAGTTTTTGAGTGGAGACCGCGTCTCGGCAAACGTAGTGTAGGACCTCCACAAGCCAGGTGGAGCGATGATTTGTGCAAGACGGCTGGCAGGAGCTGGATGCGAGAAGCCATAGATCGAACTAAGTGGCGTGAAATTGGAAAGGCCTATGTCCAGCAGTGGGCTGCGATAGGCTGATTATGATGAACTTTCTCAATGTTTCAATATTATTAATTTTTTTTTAGTGTAGAAGCATTTCGGGAGGGGGGTGTTAAACCCCAATAACCTCCCCCCCCTGACTACGCCCCTGAGTGGATTCACGTTCGATGTAGAAGTTTTTGAATATCAAATATTATATATTATGAATTATCAAATATACAATTGATATAGTGTTATTACTTCATTCAAAGTAAACAATTAAAGCATAATTGTATTTGATTACTCATAGTTATCCCAACCGTTGTATGAAATATAAAAAACAAACCTAATTTATATTGTGTTTTTGTTCTAGGTGGTGAATGTCGAAAAAAATATAGCCGAACATGAAAAAATCATACGCCCATATACTTGTAAAGAAGTAAAGGCAAAAATATTAATAAGAAGTCCTGCAGCAGAGTGAGTATATATCCTTATACTGAACGTGAAGATAAGGCTCATTCTTCATACACATTTAAATTTTAAACAAGTATATACAGAAAACAGCAGCTTTTAATAGTCTACTGCTGGTCATAGGCCACTCCTTAGGGAGGTGGTGGTAGCCTACTAGTTTGTGCCAAGTTTTCCTTCTCTTTTCAGCGCTGATGTCCTCAGTATTTTACACCCTTAATCGGATCTTATGACACCCAAGGAATTAATGGGAGTGTTGACACTCCTCATTCTTTATCCTTAATCACATGGGCAGTGTAAACAAATTATGTGTCTACAGTAATATTTATGCATTTTTTTTGCAGAAACTGTAACGATTTATTCCTTACCCCTAAGAACATCAAAACCTATCTCAGCGGCCAGAGAGCGAATAAAAAGAAAGACGCGCAAATGAAGATTTCAAATTCTGATATTAAGTTGGTATCTTTTTCTAGTATAGAACTTATGAATTTTATGTCATATTGGTGTAATGAGTCTTTTTACCATGGAATAATAATCAGTCAAAAAAATAAAAATAAAAAAGACAACCCTATGGTCTTCTACACACCGTGCCGGCGGTTTTAAGCCGCGTGTGTATAACGCAGGCATCGGTGGGCCGTTAGAACAAAGCGCTGATCATCGTTTCATTTCAGTTATGAATACAAAACAAGGCCGGCGGCTCAGCAACTCGCCGACGTGGTTTGTAGGAAGCCTAAGGTATTGGTAGTGATTCTCTTGTTGTTATCACTAAACTAAAATTTATTAAAATTTATTGTTGGATTATACATACGTACTTTAATCTCATCTGATTACAGTCCATTTTTCAATATCTCATATCTCAGCTTTCTCTATATTTAGTTCAGTACCGATTAAAAATTTACCAGAGGTATACGCTTGTTTATTAGTAAAAAAAAACTAAACTAAACTCTAAATTAAAAAAAATGTAAAGATTATAAGAAATAATTACGTAGGTAACGACCTCGTATACTCGATACGTTTCTGGAAAGCGCCAGTAATAGTAAAAACGAATATAAATACGAACTCGCGGGCCGCAGTTAGTTCAGCTTGAGCTACAGTGCGACCTCGGCGACCATTAAGGATTGTTATTCGGAGTGAAATTGTGTTTGTAAGAGTGTTTTTTTTAATAAAGTCTCTTTTACACGTCAGAAGGTTTATTCCCCAAATCCATCGAACGCTTACACGTGACAATTGCATCCAGTACTAGAAACTGATAGTATAGTCGTATACCGATTTTATTATTTCACAAAGTATTTAGACATTATCTAACGATTACAAAACTTCTTAAATGAATGTGAAATTTCGACCACAACTCAGTTAATCCTAAATGTTTGTTACAAATTAATGACGAGTATAACTTCAACTGTCACTAAATAAACTGACGGATCAATATATACACTGGACATTTGTAGCTGTTTACGCTATATTTTAAAATTTATTACAAATTTTGTTTCAATTATTTTATTTTATTATTGCACTATATCTAATGTGATGCATAAAACTAATTAATTTATTGTATTCCATTTCAGAAAAGTGTTCGAAACGGGTGTAACCCAAGAAAATTATAAAAAGTTCTTTCACAATCTTTTGTGGTGTGAAGAATTAGCCGTCAGAACGAATATAAGGGTACAAAATATTTATTTTATTTTATCTTTTTTATTTTATTTGTTGTGTTCTTAACACAAGTTGTGTTTTTTGTATTTGCAACGGACTTCTCATATTTTTTTTTCTACTTTAAGTCGAGGAATATAAGGTCTTAAGGACAAAGTTATTGAACACGTTTATTTCTGAGAGAGAGAGAGAGTTTAAAAAAGATAAATTGCTCGGCGAGTTCAACACTCATTGCATTTTGAACACTTACGTGTCACAACATCATTAACATCAACGACGCAGAGTTCGTTCGTCAGCTGACCGAAATAATGTCATGAACACCTACAAAAAGATGTCATACATCGAACTCGCATACATTCGTACATAGGGACCTACAAACGTGTTTGTGGCAAACGACACCGTTCATCGTCCACTTACACCACCACCACACGAAGTTTCTTACAAAGTATTACAACGCAGCGCAAGTGGCAAACAATGCATCATTCAATTCACCGTTACGTACGATAATGATAGCAATCAATCCGGTCTGGATTGAAACCGGCCTTTGCATATAGGAACGAACAAGGTACATCACATCCTCAAACTTGTAAAACGACAATGCAGACAGCAAAGCTAACTTCGGGTACTATTCGGCCGTGGTGGCGCAATAACTTTTTTAGGAACAAATTGGTGGCATGAGGTGACGTACACTAGGTAGGCCAGAGATTGACCTTAAGACTGTAAACACAATCGACTCTTTATTAATTAAACATCGTAATCGATTAGTTTTATTTGGAAGTTATTGAATTTTGTTAATATAAGATATAAAGCGAAATAGAATTACAAATATTAGTGAATTTGTGAGATTTTGACTTTAATAAAAACAACTAATAAAATTTAATTTTTTCAGTTGAAAGATATGATTTACTTAAATATCAATTATCTATAAACGTCTACTTCAGTAACGACTGTTTGAGAAAATTTAAAACTGAAAAGAAATATATTTTTTATGGCTTGAGTAATTTCAATCTATTTGAATAAATATCGATCAAACAACACCTTCAGGCACGTGTATTGGCCATCCTTTTTTGGTTACTTCGTGCTTATTGATTACTTTAAGTGTACCTGCGCTAAAGTTCGCATAGTCTACGTTCAGACTCGCCAAGATACGTCGGCCGTATAGTACCAATGCTACAAGAGCAGCCGCCGCAACGTCGAGCTATATGACTGCGAGATGACTTCCTCGCAGAAGGTCGCGACCGCGGTTAAACTGCTCTCGCCACCGACCATGGAGCGTACGACGGCCGGTAGCGAGAGACCTCCTCCGATGACTGCAGTGAGGGCCCGACGCTGCGGTACCCAGGCGGGGCACACCGCCAGCGTGTGCTAGGCCGAGTCCTCACTGCAGTTGCAGTGGTGGCAGGCGGGACTCAATTCCCTCGTGGCGACCGTGTGCAGGTACTTCCCGAAGCAACCGTGCACGGAAAGCACCTGCGTCAGCTGGTAGGAAAGGGTCCCGTGCTGCCGCCCTTCCCACTCGAGGATGACCGGCTGGAGAGTCTCCACGGTGGCAAAGCCAGCACGTGGAGCCTCCAGCCGCGAAGACCAACGAGCTTTCGCGGCTCGACGGGCGGCTTCACGCCACTCGCGTACCTCTGCGGGCGGTAGGCGAACGCCACTCTCCACCCGGAATTCAGCCACCCGTCGATAAACTTCGGTGAGCACTTCCGCCTCCAAATCCCACGAGGGTGTACCGGCCAAGGCGCACGCCGCCTCAGTCGACACCGTGCGGTATCCGCGTATGGCTCTGACCGCCAATACCCTCNGGCTCGACGGGCGGCTTCACGCCACTCGCGTACCTCTGCGGGCGGTAGGCGAACGCCACTCTCCACCCGGAATTCAGCCACCCGTCGATAAACTTCGGTGAGCACTTCCGCCTCCAAATCCCACGAGGGTGTACCGGCCAAGGCGCACGCCGCCTCAGTCGACACCGTGCGGTATCCGCGTATGGCTCTGACCGCCAATACCCTCTGAGGCTGCCAGAAGCGCGCCTTATTATGCGCGGTCAGAGCCGACACCCACACCGGTGCGCCGTATAGTGCCATCGACCGGACGAACCCCGTGAAGAGGCTTCTCGTTGCGACACTGGCTCTACCCAGATTGGGCAAAAGTCGCCCGAGGGCGGAGGCAGTGTCGACTGGCTTCGGAGCAAGCTGTCGGAAGTGCTCGTCGAAGAACACCCTACCGTCGAGGATCAGGCCCAGATATTTCATCCTGATCCTCGACGGTCCTCCTCCTCCGGACTCTGGGTGGTCTCCGGCCCGAGTTCACCACTATGGAGGCGCCGGGGGGCGGCCCACGACGGGGCCCATGGAACAGCAGGGCCTCCGCCTTATCCAGGGCCACCCGCAAGCCCAAAGCCTCGATGCGCCCGACCACCAGAGAGACATCTGTGGTGGCCAGGCACGCCGCCTCCTGGAAGCTCGCCCCTCGGGCTGTGACCAATGTGTCATCGCCGTAACAAATTACGCCCAGCCCGGAGGGAGGACGCTCTCGAAGGACCCAGTCGTACCCCACGTTCCACAGGAGTGGTCCAAGGACAGACCCCTGCGGAACGCCGCACGACATGGGTCGCCGTTTCAAGGCGCCCTCTCGGTCCTCGTACACGACGGTACGCTCCTCCAGATAGTCTGCCACCAGCCGCCTCAGGTACTCTGACACCCCGTGGTACTGGAGTGCTTCCCTGATGCAGCTGAACGCGCCACAGCTCACCGCCTCTTCGGTCACGGCCCTAGGCGCATCACGGCATCAACCATCGAACGCCCTTTTTAAGCACTCGTACGTCCGCTCGTGACGCGAGTTAAGAAAAAATTTACTGGTTCTCAGCGCGTGCACATACATATAGTCCGAACCAAATTTTATGGCGACTCGAAACATCGTGCGTTGTGCTGCATAGAATACAGTTATAGATATCAGCGGAACGTAAAGGGGTGCGGGGGGAAGTAGACTCACGCAGTATTCCTTGTATGTGTGTGATTTGTGTCCGTACACTACAAACACACACACACACACACATACACACAAACACGCATAGTATTGCCTACGTACATTCGAGTTGATAATCGTTTTCGATTGTTTCTTAACCTACTTGTTTTGTTATTTTTACTTGTTTTATTATTGACTGTTTTGTGTATTTTATGTAAACTTTTTGATGATTACAAATCCTATGTAAAATTATATATAATAGCTATAATTAATGTTTGAAAACATTGTAGAGGAACGGGTTACATATGTTCCTCCAACACAAAGGGAGTATCCTCCGACCAGGCGAGGTGATCATGCCTGGCGGCCCACTGCCTTGCAGTTGATGTTGGGATGTTGTATATATGCTTATCGGCGCGAGAACTTCTATTGCGCGATGTAGGATTGGTAGTTTCTTCATGTAGTACATTACTCCGTGGTTCGGTTTATCTGCGGTAGACGGCGCTGTAGTAAGTTTCTGTTGCGCTGCATGTGGAAGTCGCCACATCATTCCCCTCCAAGACCGCAGGTCGATTGATGAGTCAGCTGTCTGTGCTCTGTTGTGGAGCTTGCCAGTGCCAGGAGTGAGTAGTTCCAGTGAGTCGGAACTGAAGGCCGCAAGTTGCAGTGAGTCGGAACTGAATGCTGCTAGTCCCAGTGAGTCGGGGCTGAAGTCCGCTGATCCCAGTGAGTCGGGAATGCATGCGGTGCGCGGTGCTGCGGTGAGGTCTCCAGTGAGTCGGAAACGGTTGCTGCGTAATGGCTGGCTGCTGCGTAGACGGGAGAGAGATGCTCTGCTTACATGGACCGTACGTGCAGTATGCTATGCCTAGACGCTGATGAGGCCTTAGGGGTAACCAGCCTGAAGCGGTCACGTCCTACGTGTGGTGAATCCCTGTTGAGGCCGAGGTTGCTGGCTGGCTGAGACTTGCTATGGGAGTGAGCCAGCTGGCATAGTGTAGGGTCAGGTTATCATCACAAACCCCACAGGTCAGCAAGCCCCTCAGCTGTCCCAAAAATAGTAATTCTTCTGCATTTTTTGTTAAAATAGTACTAATAAAATATAACTTAATTCGCAGAAATACAATATGTTTGGAGTAACCCTTCACCAAGTAAATGAAGACTACGAGCTTCGTGTGCCAGGACTGGCAGAGAAACGTCCATCGCTGATGGTTGGTAAGTAAATTCCTTAATTTTATTGACATCAAGTACCATTATACTTCATTTTATCAAAAATAAGTAATTGGCTACTAAACAATTTCTATTTTTCAAATATAAAAAATATTTAATTAATGTTTTATGGGGGAGGAGCCTATAACAATTCAATAAAACCTGTCACATCTCTTCAACATAAAAAGCTATGTAAAAATAATTGCAACAATTTCCCCTTGACAATTAGAGACTCATTTATAATAAATGCATTAACTTACTACTATCAAGAATGTAAAAGCCTATTCTATGAAAAATGTACAAATACAAGATCTAAGTTGCTAGTACTACCAAAAATAAACAAAACTATTAGTACTCAGAATGCTTATTATGTAGCAATTAAATATTATAACAAACTCCCTGCTGATATGAAAACTTTAGACTGTAGTAAAAAATTGTTAAAAAAAAAGTTAAGTTACTGGATAAGAAACCTTAATGGCTAACATGCTTAAAAAATGCAATGGAAAATGCGAATATTTGATTAGATATTTCTTTTCTGATAATTATTTATAATTGTGTATTTCTTTCTTTATAAATTTATTACTTATTGTACTTATTATCTCTTTGCATTGTATTAAAGACAAAAATTTTGTAAAAAGAATATATATTGTAATATTGATATTTTTGTACTGGTTCTATAAACAGGTGTTTTTACACCTCGATAGAATTCTTTACCAGATAAATAAATAAATAAATATTTTAAATAAGTGTTACCTAAGTGTTTTTCTTTTTAAACACGTCTGGAATTTTAATTTCTTTTTCTTCTAATTTTCAGGAAATTCAGTATATGTAAGGCCACATAATACTAAAGAGGTGATGTTTGAATCTCGGATTATTAAAATAAACGAAGACAAAGCTACAATTGAACATATTCGGTCCCCGTAAGTTTTATAGTTTTCTAATTGTGTCTAACTCGTGTGATACGCTGTATGTATGTATGTATGTATGTATATGGGTCCAGTAGGATTATATTTCAAAACAATAAAAGAAACAAAAATGCGCTTGTGATAAACACTACATTAATTACTACGTCAATTTAAACTTTATTTGACTGAAGTCTCATATAAAGTTAAATTTATAAACTTTTGCAAAGAAAAGAATCGGTACCACTATATCATGAGATACAGTCAGTCAACTGCGGCAGTAACTGAGCTGAGTTTAATTATTTTATCATTTTGAAAATGCAAAAAATATATATATCTCCGCTGTATTATATCTAGCAGTAATAATTAAAAACTGAGTTTTTTAACATTTCTCAATTTCAATTCTTTTGTTTAGTAGCTGTTGAAAATATTTATCATCTGTCAGTTTGTATCTTTTTTCTCACATTTCACAGGATTTCAATACTGCTTTAATGTTTGCTTATGGTTGACAACGCTATTATAAAAATAATATGCAACTCTTTGTTATAGATTTAAAACCTTCTACAACAATGATGCGAAGTTTGACATTCGATTCTTCACAACGCGTCTGCCACTGGAACGCATGCACGTAGCCGTTCATAATATCACCGGCCAGAGTTCAGTGCAGCGCATTTTCCCAAACAGCTCAGAGATCCAATATAAACAACCACAACTCGAGTAAGTCCACGTTGTCAGGATGTCTGTGTGGTGATGGATTAAGAATATGCTGTGTAACCACCTTCAATCCTCCAGTATATGTAAAGTTAACAAGCAGACAAATAATAACTTCTTACCTTCTCTCTCTTATTTTCCAACATAAGCTTTCTCCAAAAATAAGATTTTAAGATAATTAATTAAATACCACCAGAATTATCTATCTCGTCTTTTTGAATTCTAAATCACCATAGTATTGATCACGTTGCTGCATTTTAAAGCGATTTCAAAAATAAAAGGAGGTGGTTCTCAATTCGACTGTATTTTTTTGTTTTTTACGTCCGAACTTTCGACTGGACTAACCAGGGTGAACCGATTTTGATTATTATTATTTTTTTGAAGGTGGTGCTTCCCATGTTGTTTTTTGAAATTTTGTATTATCTGCATATCAATGAGAATGGTCGCCACTACTCTTTCTTGGATTCTACTTAAACTTATCGGGCGGAATGTGGTTCTTTTGTCTGGCGTAATATATTAGAAATAAAAACCATCATACACAATATTGTTGTACAGGTTTTTCAATAAGCTAGTGTCGGAAAATCGCGAGCAGCGTATAGCGGTAGAGCACATAGTGGCCGGTACGAGCGGGACCGCGCCCTACTTGCTGCATGGCCCGCCCGGGACCGGCAAGACCATCACCATCGTCGAGGCTATATTGCAGGCAAGTCCATTCCTTAAATTATAACTTGATCTCCATTGCCGATATCCACGGAACCCACGAAGTCACTTTGAACGAGCGATTTATTTTATGTCACCTGCATTTTCATTATTTACGTGCCAGTTTTGTCATAAACGAAATGCACCTAAAATGTACCTCGTAAGTTCTAAAATGCCACTTAGACAAACGTCACAGCGATCAAACTTAAATAAGCTACGATTGTTGTCTGATAATGAGAATTAAGATCATATATTTACTAGGTGTTGTTATCTTTCTTCTTCAGCTGGTAAAAAAGGAACCACGACACCGTATCTTAGTGTGCACGGGCTCAAACATGGCTGCAGACCACGTGGCCTCTATGCTCATTAAATATGTGCACTTATTCCTTCGAGAGAACCTACTCCTTCGTGCTAACTCCAAGTTTAGAGTGTGGTAAGTTTTAAAGATTTATTCAAAACTGCTTGTCATAGCACTTCACTCTTTGTCATCTCACCTGTGTTCTCGATAAAGTTTTGGGCTCATGTAATATTCCACATAAAAGACTTTTCCACATAAAGAATTATTTAAAAAATACAACTCTTTCCGAATCCTTTGAGTAATATTTAACATCATACAACATTCAGGCACTATCCTTAGATGAGCCGGGTGTACCACCGACCTACATTACTCACGCTATACCTCACAATTTTCAGGGAAACACTACCAGAATGTCTGAAGAATTACTCTAATGGCACCACAGAAGAGAATTTCCAGCCTGTGTCTATAATCGACTTTAGGAGCTATAATATTGTGATTACAACACTTTCCCATGCTGCGAAATTTGCCAGGTATTTTTTTTACTTTAATCAGGATAAGAGATGCCCTTGTTATCAGATATTTAAATTATTTAGTTTTATTCTCTTTTCCCCTTTAGAGTTTTTAAGGTGTTTCTATTGTATTATATCATTTCTTATAACACAACTGGCGGGCGGACAAAGATATAAAGATAAGGCAGTTATTTAAGTTGTTAACCTATTTTTTTGCATATATTTTATTTTATATATTATTTTAAATTGGGCAACGGTAATGATGATAACAGCTTTCAATCAGCCAGTAGTCATAACGACAGTTTCGTGAGCATACCTACACTCTCCGACACAATACAAGCCCAGTTTTCGGATGTAATCGGGAATTTTAATGTAGTCCACATAAATGCACAGAGTATTCCAGCCCACTTCCCAGAGATGCTGAGTATCTTTGACTGTAAGAATATCCATGCAATTCATATCTCGGAGTCATGGCTGAAACCATGTCTCCCTTCTACGACTTTTTCCCTTCCCGGCTTCCACCTTATTCGAAATGATCGAGCGAGTGGTGGTGGGGGAGGTGTTGCCATATATCTACGTAACAACATTCCTTTCCAAATTATTAATTTGTCACCACAACCTCCACCACTAAACGCAGGTGAGCATTTATTTCTGGAGTTAGATCTCTTCCATTCTAAAGTGCTACTAGGTGTGTATTATTGTCCCTCTTCACGTATAAACTTTTTCACAACGTGTACAACACCTGCTTACAGTCACTGTATTATCATGGGAGATTTCAATACATGCCTGATAAAAGGTGATCACCGATCTTCTTCCTTTTCCAGTGTAGTCGAGTCATACAATATGTCTGTTCTCCCTTTAAATGCTACTCACCACTTTCCTGATTCTACTCCATCCCTTCTAGATCTTATAATTGTTTCCTCCCCAAATTCAGTCGCTAAGCATGGACAATGCTCAACTGATGAATTTTCCTACGATGACCTGATATTCCTGTCTTATATCCTTCGCCTTCCTAAACCTAAAGCCAAAATCCATTTGCAACGTAATTTTAAGGACATGAACCTAGAGGTACTTCGTCGGGATGCTTCTGGAATCGATTGGAGTTTGCTTTCAGATATGAAATCAATTGATGACAAAATCAATTTCTTTAATGATAAATTAACCAGCCTTTATGACATACATGCGCCCGTTCCAGCTGTAAGGGTTAAACATTTACCCGTGCCATGGCTAACAGATTAAGTAAAAGATTTAATATCCTAAAAAGCTGTAGCCAAAAGCAAGTTCAAATCTCGACCAACACCTGGCAACCGGGAAAAATACATAGCCATCCGAAATATCTGCAGTAAGGCTTGTAGGAAAGCACAACGCCAACATATTCATAAATCGATCGAAAACGGAGACCCAGCTAAAATATGGAAATTCCTCAAAACATTAGGAGTTGGTAAGACACATCTATGCTCAGATTCTAAACAAATTGACATCGAGTTGCTAAATCAACATTTCTCTTCTTCGTCTACATTCAGCCAGACTAGTAAGGCAGATACCTTACAGTATCTTTCAACGCTTCCAACTCCTCATTACCCACCGTTCTTTTTTAATCAATTAACTGATTGTGATGTTGAGAAGTGTATCATGTCCGTAACTTCCAATGCTGTTGGAAGCGATTGCGCAACATGATCCAACCAATTCTTCACGAGTTATTACCTGCTATAAGTCATATCTTAAATTATTCTTGTAACAGACTAATATATGTATGTAATAAATCACAATGTAATACACATCACAACAGTCACATGTAATTGAAAAACGAAAAATAATACAGAAAAAAAATAAACAATAGTGATTTGTTAACACTACTAAACATGGCAGGTATTTCTGCGTTTATAATCAATGATCCCGACATTAAGTCAGGTAATCTATATAATTACAGCCTATCCCAGTCATTACTTCACTGTTATATCCTGGTAAATGTATTAAAATAAATTTTAGATTTAGATTTCGAACTAGAGATATTGTACTTAAATGTGGGTAGACCCAACATAGCATGCTTGCGCAGAAGCAAAATATACCGCACCGTCTATAAAGAGATCAAATGAGTGTAAGGCAACCACTANGAACACACTAGCATACATACTCAATAAATGCAATATACATCCATAAGCATAATTACTTAATAATTTGGAACAAACTTTCTATTTCTTCATAGTTTCTCGATTTAAGCCATGACATTAAGGCTTTTTTACACTTGTGTTTACGTAAGGGGAAAATTTTCAAAATTTTATTTATTTTATTGTAAAGCATTGGACCAAGATAGCACTGGAATTTTTCAATAAATGCTGTATTATGCGGAAACACAGGACACACCCTGTCTCTCCGCCGAGCAAAAATGCGACTGTCATATTTGACTTTTTTATGCTGTTCAATAACAATAGTCTTAACAAATAGCTGCCTAATAGTAAGCACATCACTTTTTGAGTATAGGTCGACGGTAGGATACCGGAAGGATTTAAATAACATGACCTTCAGCAAAGTTCTTTGAGCACGTTCTAGTTTTATGAGATGTGTTTTCGAGCTCCTCCCCAAGCAATAATTCCATATCTTAAAATAGATTGAGCTAGTGCATAGTATACCGTTTTTAGATGACTGTAATTGACTACGCATCTTAAATTCTTAAAAATGTATATTAATTTACGTGTTCTTCCAGATAAATAATTAATATACGGACACCATGTTAGCTTATCGTCAAGGATTATTCCAAGATATTTGATTGATTTTACTCGATCCAAATAGCTGCAATGGCAGTTGCTATTGGTTTCAATTTGGCAATGGTGGATTTGTTTTTTTAAATTTTGAGTTGCCCTTAATGAAGCCTCCGTATTACCAAAAGTAATAAACTTTGACTTAGAAATATTAAGGGTTAATAAATTTTGACTCAGCCAATTTGAAACAGTCTAGAGACCCATTTCAGTGAAATGCATAACTTCGTCCTATGTAGATCCATAAAAAAATAATGCTGTATCATCGGTAAATGTGAATATTCCACAATTTTGAATCTTGAGTGTATATAAACTGTTGATATAAATCAGGAATAGGGTCGGGCCGAGCACACTTCCTTGTGGCAAGCCCAAAGTTAATAAAGCATCAGAACTGACAAGGCCATCTATAGCAACTCTTTGTTTGCGATTAGTCAAGTAGTCCCTAAATATATCCAGCACTTTTCCCCTGATACCATTTTTTTCCATCTTTTTTATTAAGACAGGAATAGAGACAGTATCAAATGCTTTAGCTAAGTCCAGGAAAACTCCAATGCAATTATTTTTTTTATCAATTTTAGTAGCAACTCGATCAGCGAGCTCAGTAACCGCCTGCGCTGTCGATCTACCCTTTCTAAATCCAAATTGGTTTTGCGATATTAGTTGTTGATTTTCAAGATATGCCAGTAATCTGTTATTTAATACTTTTTCTAGGACTTTCGACAACACAGGCAAACAGATATAGGTCGGTAATTATTTATACAGTCTCTTTTTCCTGCCTTGTGTATAGGATGTATAATAGATGTTTTAAACACACTTGGGAAAATACCAGTTTGAATAGAGAGGTTGACGATATGGGTAATAACAGGTACAATCGTATGTGTTAAATATTTGATTAGTTTTGTAGGAATTTCATCCCAACCAAGAGCTGAACTAGATTTTAGATTTGTAATATAATATGGACTCAACTTCTCGTTCATTCGTTTCTAACAGACACACAGAGTTCACAGGCGGGATTATTGAGTCACTTATCGGGTTGGTACATGGAATGATAGTTTGCTAAGTCTTTTGCAATATTTGCGAAATAAAAATTGATTTCTTCTAAGGATGATTGTACTGATTTTTCCATTTTAAGTAATTCCAACGGAGGCAGTTTTTTGTGTCTTTATTGATAATATTATTATCCCTTTCCATTTGGATTTTGGTCACGTGTGGTTTTATTCAGCTCATTCGTATAGAAATTTCTTTTTAAACGTTTCAATAAGTCGTTACAGAAGTTCTTGTATCTTGTGTATGTGGAAGCCAGTGTCAAATTGTATGGTTCATTTTTAGTTTTCCTGTGCAAACGATCCTTATTTTTGATACATCGGATTAGTCCTGGTGTAATCCACGGTTTAATGCAGTATGAATATTTAGGTAATACGAGTTTAAGTGTGTTATTCCTAATGGAAGTTGAGAGAACTTTCACTAACTGCTCAGCGGCCCAATTCGCATCTTCCGATTTCATAATGTGATCTAAATTGTATGAATTTAGTTCTGTGACAATAGATTTATAATTTAGTTTAGAATAAGTTTTTTGTTTCTCAGATATAGTTACATTTTCCAGAGAGAGACATGACAGTACTGGACAGTGGTCAGTAATCAAGGACTGCAACACAAGAGTTGTCACTGAAAATTTTTTTTACACATTGGTTGGTTTTTTTTTACACATTGGTTTTAAACATTGCATGATCTAAGCAATTATATTCTCTGGTCGGATAAAAGTGACCTGGTAGGAACCCGTGACTGGCTAGTAAATTTAAATAATCTGTGGAATTGCAGTCTGTATTATCAGCTCTGATGTCGATGTTTATATCACCCATAATAATTACATTTCGCCGACCTTTGTAAGTGTTTAAAAGTTGGTATAAGGAAGTTAAAAAATTATTGACGTTTGTAAATGATGGTGATCTATATATACCTAAAATGACAGTATCCGGTTCCATATCAACGACCAGACAGGTAGCATCAGTTAAAGTTTGTTCTGTTACTGAGCATTTCATATCATCTCTAATATACACCACTATTCCATCATTTTGATTTCTGTTGTTCTTTGTGTAATGAATCTCATAGTTCTTTTGAGAAGGGTAATTTGCAACTTTAGAATTCCAATCATTATCCTCATCCTACCACCTTTATGCAGATGATTTTCAAATTTATACACAAGCACCGTTACATAAATTATCGGAAGCCTTCCCAACCATTAGTCTTGATATGGCACCCGTGTGTGAGTGGAGTAATCGATATAGGGTTGTAGTGAATCCTTCTAAGGCTCAAGTTATTGTAGTGGGCAGTCCTAGGATGGTGTCAAGAATAGACTGGACACAGCTTCCAAACATAATATTTAACGGTACTGCACTACCAATGAGTACCTGTGTTAAAAATCTAGGTATTTACATAGATAATACCTTAACTTGGGGTCCCCAACTGCGAGAGGTCAGTCGAAAGTTATTTGCATCGGCGGGATCCTTGCGAAGATTACGAAATTTTCTCCCAACAGCCACTAAAATTGCACTTGCACAATCCCTTCTTCTTCCTATACTCGATTACGCTGATATCAGTTATCTCGATATCACGGAGGAGCAACTTGACAAACTTGAGCGCCTTCAAAACTTTTGTTTTAGATTCATATTTGGACTACGCAAATATGATCATGTATCTGAATATCGCAATCTGCTCAAGTGGCTCCCAATACGTCTTCGACGGAATGCTCATATTCTTTCCCTACTTTATAATATTCTATTTCATCCGTGCACTCCACCTTACTCAAAGGAACGCTTTGTTTTCCTTTGTGACACACATTCGAGATCCCTGAGGTTATCTGAATCTCTGGAACTGGCAGTGCCAACTCACTGCACCAGGTTTTATGATAAGTCGTTTACTTTCCAGGCGGCCCGACTGTGGAATGAATTACCAATGGCTATAAGGCGTGCCAAATCTTTGCCTATTTTCAAAATAATGCTCAAAGAACATTACCTATCTTCCTAAGTTCTGATTTGCCAAAAATGTTTTTTTATTATTATTATTTTTCATTCATTTATATCGAAAGTGTAGATATTGTATATGTTTATGTATTTATTTGACTGTATTAATGTGTAACACAAAATCTTTTATTGTTAGTATTTATCTTAATTGAATGATTTCCTTCAATTATTTATTTTTTTCACACCAAATTACCCATGAATTCGATTTTCTACAGTCAATTTGTCCATCTAAAGGTTGCCTGGAAGAAATTGCTTTTTAGCGATAAGGCCACCATTTGTACATGGCCGTTAATATGTTATGCTCCTGAATGTAAACTGGTGTACAATAAAGTTTATTCTATTCTTTTCTATTCTATGTCTTTTTTGTCGTAGTCAAATGTCATGATCGGTTAAATAGTTAATACGAAAAAGAAAAATGTATATACTAAAATTATAAAGTTGAATAGTTTGCTTGTATGTTTGGTTGAACGCGCCAATTACAGGAAGGACTGTTCCGATTTCAAAAACTATTTTAAAGTTAGATAGCCCATGTATCTAAGAAGGCCATACGCTACATATAATCATGGTATGACGAAAGCAGCGGAATATTATTTATTTATTTTTTGCAAATATATGGGAATAATTCTTTGTTAAATAATGTACGAAAGAATTGATCCTCTTTAAAAGTTGTAAAATAAGTCCGCGACAGCATTGTTATGCCTATTTTTTATCTTCATAGAGAACAGGCTATATATTTTAAAGAAAAATATCGATTCTAGAGTATCTTTTAAGCTTGGCTCACTGTAACCTTTAATAAGGTAAATAAATTAGTTACGCAACGTGTTGTTAGGGAACTGGTGGAGTTCGGCAAGCCCCGGTTCGTGACGCACCTGTTCATCGACGAGGCGGCGCAGGCGAGCGAGCCGGCCTGCCTCATCCCCGTGGGCGGGCTGTTGGCACCGGGCGGCCAGCTCGTGCTGGCCGGCGACCCGCAACAGCTCGGCCCCGTCGTCATCTCGAACACCGCCAGAGACATGGGCCTCGGTGAGTCCAACAATATATAAATAATATGTTTATTTATTTATATATTTTCGGCGAAAATTATTGGTTCCAATTTGTTCCGATGTGTACAGTGGTAGTGTATGCTGCTAGTGTGCTTGAGGTTTTGGGTTCGATATCCGGGATGTTTGTATACTTTGAAAATATTTGTTTCTGAGTTTGGGTGTTTTCTATGTATTTACAAAAAAAAAGTATTTATATAAGTTGTCTAGTACCCATAACACAGGCTCTGGTTAGCTTGGGACTAGATGGCGTTGTGTTAGATGTTCGAAATATTTGTTTTATTTATTATTAATCTGGTGTTACAATACTATGTTCTATTATTATTATAGTTCTAAATGACCTGAAGTTCATTTGGGAGAGAATGCTTAATGGCGTTAACTCCACCTTAGTGCGAAGTGTGCAATAAGTTTTATAGAAAAAATCGATTTGCTAATTAATTACAAAATTTTAGTTTTTGTCTTTTCTACGTACAATATGTAAAGAAGGCACGTTATAACGTTATAAGTCTTTACATTTATTTTTAGAAATATTTATATAATTTGTTTTCAATGAGTTATCCTGTTTGTCCCACGGGACGTCATGAGGAATGAATAAAATAACATATCGCATTTTACTATCTAAGTCATATATTTTACTAGTCTATAATACATTTTAAATCCACTTATTATTAGACTAATATTAGACTAGTATATGAACTAGTCGACTATAGTTAATTTAATACACACTTATTATATGAATTGTTAACATATGTAGAGCGTTTTCCGTTTGTTACTTTACGATTATGAGATTAGCTTAAAGTACCTTATTTTAAGAAATGTAAGCAATTTAGTAGAAAATAAATGTATCTACCTATTGTAATTCCTTCATTGACTAGTCAATATTATGTAAATGAATCCTAGGTTATTTTATGTAAAGTAAGTTTTGAAATTATTAACAAGATAATTATTTGTTTTTAGGTATATCGCTAATGGAACGTCTAAAAAACAGATGCCCGATATACAACATGGAAAATCCCAATCCCAATTACACTGTTATGCTCCAGAACAACTTTAGGTCCGACAAGGAGATCATCGACATACCTAATAGATTATTCTATAAAGGACAATTAAGAGTAAGTATTAGAAGACCTATATTGCATGGGCGTAGGCTAGGGTGGGTTTTTGGGGTTCAAATCCCCTCCTACCTGAAATGTTTCTACATCTTATTTTTTACTCCTCTCGTTTTTTTTATAATAATATTATGGTTAAAGGGACATTATCATTTTATTATCTTAAACCCTGAAACCAAAACCTGACTACACCCGTACTGTATTAGATATACATTTAAGTTACATTTTTTTTTGGTAAATACTCATATTGAACATAATATATTTGGGTTAGATTCCCACGTAGGAGATTAGCTCTGTGTCTGGGTATAATTTATCTATAATATGTATGTCTTTAGAACATATAAGTAAGTTCATCAGCAATCTTATTATTTTCAACGCATCGTCTGCCTAGGTTGGGATCAGACTGCAGCGTAGGAAATGAGTGAAAATAGTAATTATTATTATATGTTTAGGATGTCCTGAGTGAGAGAAATTAAGAATATCTATATTACTATAAAATAGAGTTTTTAGAATGTAGCTTCATCGCTGCGACAGTTGTCGGTAGTGTCATTTTCGAACTTCGAGAAAGTACATGTGTGAAGTGGCACTTGCTTGCACTTGATATTTGACGAAATAGGCAGTACAGAATTATTTTAGTGTTAACAAACACTAAAATAATTCTCTTATTTCGATTTTGTACTCATCTGTCACAGAGATATATGTTAAAGTACTGTTTTGTTGACAGCTGCTTCTTACTGCGCTAAGAGTTGTGGGTTTCTTGTTCCGAGTCTAGGTGTTCTTTGTGTCCATTTCATAATTGTCTGTTAAATTCCCCGAGACATAGGATATGTTCCTAGTGCACGATTTGTCTTTAGAAAATTACAAAATTAATATATCAAACGTTTATCGACAGGCATTGGCACAGAAAGACTATTTAAGCGATGTTGACATATTGGGCGACAAGCCACACAGTCACGCTACAGTGTTTCACAGCATTCTATCGAAAGAACAGAAGATCGGAAAGTCTCCAAGGTAAGGTTCTTACTAATTCAGTAAAATATAATAAAATACGATCGTAAATCATTAAAATTTGGTAGCTATCTTTGATATTCAATTAAAATTGATTATTTAATTATTCAATTTAAATTAGACTTGAAAAATTATAGATTATTTATTGATATGAACACCAAAATTTTTTATTGCCAGCTATTTCAACAACATGGAGTGTGAAATAGTAAAGCTGTATGTACAAGCTTTAGTGATAAGACACAAGGTGCTGTTGGAAGATATAGGCATCGTAACACCGTATATAGGACAGGTAAGGTATAAAGGTAATAATCTCTCTTTTTTTACCCGGCTGCCTTGGTAGGAGAGTTATTTTTTTTGAGTTATTCCAAAAGGCTTCTTGATGGATTCGGCACATCTTATATATTAATTGTCAGAGTGACACAGGGTATACGAAAATGAAAAAAATTGAAAAAAATAAAAATAATAATAGGCATAGGTACGTTGTGCAGTCGGGTATTAACTATTTATAATCTTCTTAAATATGTAATATTTTTCTTCTTGTCCTGTTCTTGACAAAAAAACATATTATTATTGTGTATCTAGGCTCGACTCGATTAGGAATAACTTCGATGTTCGAAGTCGTAAAGTCCTGTAAATGCATTAAATTACGATCAACTTTGATTCAATTTATGAATTAAATATGTAGAATTCGCAGACAGAAACTAACATGTAGGTATAATTATTATAGGTCTATGCGATTAAGAATATGTTAAAAGAGCTTCGCTACGAGGACATGGAGGTGGGAACTGTGGAAGCCTTCCAGGGGAATGAGAAGCGAGTCATTATAATATCAACGGTCCGCGGCAATTGCAGCCTCTTTGAAAACGATGCGAAGTTCCAGTTAGGCTTCCTCGCCGATGATAAGGTAAAATAAACTAATGATTTCTTTTTAATAAAAGTAAGAGTGAAAATGGACTGGTTTAAAATAGAAGTGACAGAATTTCGTAAGTCGCGCAAAGAATGCAAGGATTTTTTCATATGAGCCTGCCAAAGTTACGCTCTGCCCGATGGAAAGCATGAATAGAATCCAACAGTATTAGCCACCATCCTCATTGTGAACGTAAACAATGTAGCTAGGAACAGACATGTTTCCCCGACCAGAAATAAATATCTGATCAATGACTGCCTCGGTGGCGCAGCGGTGGCGTATGCGACTGCTGTTCTTGAGGTCTCGGTTTCGATTGCCGGGTCAGATCAAATGATTGTATGATCTACAAATGTTTGTTACGGAGTTTGACTATTTTCTATGTATGATATGTATGTATTTACAAAAAAAAAGTATACATATGTATTTATATCAGTTGTCTCGTACCCATTACACCAACTCTGCTCAGTTTTGGACAAGATGGCGTTGTGTGCTAGATGTCCGAAATATTTATTATTAATATTAATAGTTAATAAGCAAACAGTAACTTTCCAACATATGAACTGTCTGACAGCAAATAGAGATAGATTAATATGATTCCATTCAATCAATTGTGGTGACGGGTTTAAAATACAGAAGGTCGCCTCTTTTCATTTTGTAGGTGTCCAAATAGACCACTAAGGGAGCAAACTGCGTAGGTGCAGCACTGCGAAGAGAAGGGAAACTTAAAACAGACCCTATACAGCCCTGTCTGGCCAGTGTAACCAAACCAGGTACCAGGTATACGAAGCCCAAACCTCCTGGCTAACGTGACGCGTATGTCCAGCAATGGACTGTTAAAGGCTGTTGATGTGATGATTTGATTTAAACTGAGAAATATAATATATATATTATTTTTATCATTCCAGCGCTTCAACGTGGCAATAACGAGAGCTAAGGCAAAAGTAATCGTGGTAGGCAATTCACTTTGTTTAGAACAGGACCTCAAATGGAGGGAATATATACAAAAGTGCCGCGACTTGGGAACATTCCACGGCTTCGATACGGAACAGTTCGCTAATGACAATCGTGACGATATTGTAGGTAAACTAAAGGAGCTTCTGGCGCAAATGAAGATATCTGAGCAGTCTGTACCAAAAAAATAACTTTTATTATGTACATTTGAATTAACCAAAGTGTTTGTAGAATTGTTTTTTATTCCTATTTATTGTTTGACGTTGACATTTCTTGTTGAATTAATGGATGACTCAATATTGAATGTAAGTTAAATGTCTTGTACGTATAATTATTGAATTTATAAAAATTCTCTCTAAAAATAAAACTTATTATATGATAAATGCATTTTTTGGTATAAAATGTATTTTACGATAAGATCTCATGGAGTCTAGGACCAAATGAGAATACATTTCGTAGATCCTATAAAAAATCACTTATTACAACACAAATCGTAATATACTATTGTACTATATACCTCTATAAACACATTCAATTTATTTTATCACGATTTCAATAAAAAAATAAATATACAACAGATATTTCGTCCCATAAGCAGTATAATTAATTCTAATCTGTCCAACCGCCGTTCATTTTCCCGTTTTTTTTTTGCTTGAGAACATATTCAAGTATTCTTAAAATCTAAGTTGAAAATGAGCAGTAGCATATGAATATCAATATTGATTATATTTATTTGTTTTGTTCCGTATATAAAACTATTACGATCTTATTGTACTTATGAATGATTTAGGCTTCGTCTATATAGAATTCCTAATTCAACGTTACACGGTAACATATTAGGACGTTACTAAATTACTACAAAACTATAAAAACGTAAATGAAAGAATGGAAAGAGTACTAAATCTATTATTTACTAAAAAAATAGAGCTCTTTTCTTTTATTGTTTAGGTTATATTTTAAAATTTTTAAACAAAGCTGCATAGTTCGCGTTACTTTTTTAACTCGAAGACTGACTGTTGATTTATATCAGTGGTGATATTTTTGTAGGATATTTTTTAATGGTCAATTTTTTTTTTAAATAAGTGTTCAGAATTTATTGTTGTTAGTTTCTAAGGGTAACTTAAATATATACGTGTCACTTTAATATCGTGATAGCGAAATGCCATGCCACATGTCTGAGAGAGGTCCTTTGATTTTTCCACATTGTAGGCAGTTTCTTGGTGACATTTTAATTTGTAGGTGCGCTTGATTGTGTTTTGGAAATGTGAAAACCGCATAACTGAGAGATGCCTTTTCCATTCCCGAATGACATAAATTCCAAAGTGTGGGCTGTTTCTAAGTGTCAATTTATACATATATAGTTGTCGTTTTAATGTATGTAATGTAAATGTAACGTGATGTTAAGGGTTAAGCTCAATGTGCTGTAGCAATGTGTATAATAGTACAAAATGTGTTTCTTTAGTAATAATAATTAGTAACCGGGATTAAGAGATTCGTTTCTATTTCTTTACTACGTACTACCCACCATACATTCTACCCACCAACATGATTTTTTTTTGTTTGTCATTATTATACATACATACACAGACAGATAAGGACAGTATCCTTTTACATGGATGTGCCATAGTTGATAGGGGATTAGTAACAGTGAGGAAAGAGCTCTCATACTTGTTAAGAAAGGAGATAAAATTGAAAGACTAAAATGCAGTAGAGTATAGTATAGGTAACTTGCTATTAATTTGAAATTACTACTTTATACTTGTTTATATATAAATTACTACACAAAATTATGATGAGTGCCATTTGAAAATTAAGTACATTTTATTTATATTATTGCGTTTTTGGCGTAGGTATTTTAAAATCATTTTGAAGTTACCTTGGTGCTAAAGGAGTAAATCCGAGATTTTGGAT
>PKRV01000755.1:0-114978 GCA_003709505.1 Hyphantria cunea
CATTCGTTTAAATCCGGATAACAGAACGACTGAACCGAATTATTTTTAAGCTTTTAGTACAATATTTCCCGTAAAAGCGTTTAAATAAAAATATATAAACAAAGTTTATTTAATTGAATTGTCACCAGAATAAAACATGTGTACCAATTTTTAGATCAATCTGTCAGCAGAAAGAGGGTCCAACTTCAATTACTAGATTTGACCCAAACAACATGGCATGCTAATAAAACCGCTTAAAAATAAAAACATCCAGATTTTTCGTGAACATATTTGGTTTTAAATATAAATAGTTTGTTTCATGTCAGTCCAGTGGACCAATATTATAAATGTTACCTTTGATAAATAATATTTGTGCATAATATAATTTCGATACAAGTTTGATTTATGGATTAAGTAAATAAAACAAACATATTTTATATCGCAAGTCATATTCATATTATAATTCAGACAATACAAAGTTTATTAAAACGGAAAAGCTCTGCCGGTCGTAAGAGCGAAGATACCAGATCTGTAAGAAGAAAAACAAAAACTTTTATAATCACATTAATTGCTCAGGAATATTTTACAAAAATATGTGCAGAATACGTTTTTAATAAATTAACTGAATAAAAAAGTTATTCGAGTTCATTATATTTAAGTAAAGTATAATTAGGTAAGACATTTCAATGCCACACACTTCACAATTTTACTTACCCTCTCTTGTTTACGATTCCGTTACCCATCCTCAGAGTTGCACCGGTGCATTGGTTTGGATTTGAAACTTGATTGATGTTAGAACAAGCTCTACCGTTCAGGTGGTTATTACGAACGGTTGCCGCAAATAGTTCGTATGCGCGACTGTGGGAGCAGGTGCTTATCCAACAGCCGGGCTGTGGGTTTCTTCCTCCATTGGGGTAGAAGTCAGAGTCAGCAATACGGTCGAAGATACCAAGAAGTCCACCATCAGTATGAATTGTCTCAACGTATTGGCCATCATTTCGGTTCAGAGCATTTGAGTTTCCACCCCATTGAGGTCCAGCGGGGTCCAGTCCTGTAAAAATAAAACACTGTTACATTCATTTTAGTATCAACGATATATGGCCGTATGGACGTATGGCCTTATCCCTCTCCTTAGAGGAGACCCGAGCCCAGCAGTGGGACATTATGGGTTGTTGATGATAATGTTATCACAATCTGGAAAGAAATAAAACAGTGGTAAAAAAAAATGAATTAACCTGTAATACGGGAAGGCCGACGGCCTGCGGTACGGCCGGCATTGCCGACCACGTGAGCACCCAAACTGAAGCCAATCAAGTGGACGTTGTTCCAGTTACCACCAGCGTTATTAATTAACCACACGAGGAAATTTCCAAGATGCTGTCCTACATTCGGTACGCCTCTCACAGCATTTGTGTATGCACCATTAGCAAGCCCTCTCCAATCCACAACAATGACGTTGCAGTCTTGAGTGTCAAGGAAAGCAGAAGTGACTTGAGGGTTAACTGCTGAGTTTCCATTGCTGTTCCACCCGTGAACAACAACTTTAAGAGGGCGATTTCCATTGTAATTAGAATTCCTTACAGAGTTTATGTTTCCATTGACAAGAAGCTGGTGACTGTTGCGGTTTTGTCTGAAAAAATCCATATCCATGTTAATGTTATACATGCGAAAGTAACTCTGTGTCTGTATGTCAGCTTTGCGGCCAAACTGCTGCACCGATTTCGATGCAATTTGGCATGGAGATACTTTTATTACCCTCTCCTGAGAGGAGACCCGAGCCCAGCAGTGGGATATTATGAGTTGTTGATGAATGAATGAATACTTTGATTGTTGAGAAATGCTACTCATTACTGCGAGAACCGACAAACAAGTGGGCGGAGCCGCGGGCAAACGTTATTAAATTATATCTGTAAGTATCCACAGTCTAATACTTTAGGTTTTTATATTGAAAATGCAAAGTTACCTTACAGCTGAATAATTTATGTGTTATAATAAAAAAATTATGGTAATAGACCTATGACCCGTTGCAACTCACTCCTAATATGAATAACACTATATTGTATAATAATAATCTCGAATTTGCGTAATGTGCTCAGTAATACTTTAGTTTCTAATAAATAGAACTGGATAAATAGTCTATCTGCTACAATTAACGGAAATATTTTATGATCAGTTTCAAAACATTAGAATATTTAAGCTAATAAATGTAGAAAACATTTTCAGTATTTTCACTTCGATAGAGGTACTTATTGCTTGCGACGTACACACTCGAATTTTTATCTTTCCATAATGCCAGACAATTAAGCTGTGATATATCAAACACCACAGTGAGAATACCACAGGTATTCTAAAGTACCTATGAGAATTATTTCTTGTTTCTTCAGAGTAAAAACATTATAAGTTACCTTAATGTTTAGTTTTTAACAGTTTTTAAATTTCACAGCTTTGAGAAGGTTTTCATGGATTATCGAACACGAGATGAACATATCTATGTGGTTACCTTGTGAAAAGCCAGTATGCATTGTTGGCACCATTCCTAGCCTGAATGAAATCTTCTTGAGTGGGCTCATGCAAGTCTACTAAGTGAGGATTACCCTCACCATCAGGCATCCAGATGTAGCGGCTTTCGCCCTCCACATAGTGACTGTTATCTCCAGGAACAACGGGGATTGCGCTACCAGCGCATACTGTTAAATTGAGAACAATAATTTTAAATTATACTTTTTGCTTTATAAGATAATAGTTATGATAAAATATGTAATGGTACTCACAACCCGTTACGGCAGCCAACACTACTAAAAGCTTCATGGCTATTGGGATACAGTTTTAGAACTTGTGAAGTAGCTACACTGAATATTTAATTACTCTTCTAATGCGCTATTTAAAGCAACATTTATCACGAATCGTTGTCACGTAAATCGTTCGTGTAATAATCTTTTAATCCCGTATTAATATAATTTTGAGAGTGCTGTGTGCAGTCAACATGTTCGTGATATTCCGTAAATTAAAACGAATATAGATATTTAAAAAATACGTATCAGATCATGTCTTTCTTTGAGTGAAAATTTGTTTAGCGATATCTAACTAAAAGCTGCCCAAGCTTTTTTACGAAGCCGAGGTTACTGCTATATAATACCAATATTAAGTGAACTGCTTCCACTTTAGAAATATAAATTAAATTAAAAAAAAACAGAAACATTAAGAAGATCAGAATCTAAATATTGGCGTATCATAGTTACGCTCAATTATTTATAGCATTAGCGAATATTTTGTAAAGAAAACATGTTCATTTGTTTCTAATGTCCGTGGAATTCTGATAACTTTTAAATGTTTGGCACCATCTACACCAATATTCAGCTCTCGACAATATCAAAAATTAAACTCATCTTCTTACTTTCATTATATTCGTTATAACATTTCAAGAAATTTTACAATTTGATGAGTTATAATAAAAAAAAATATAGTACCTATGACCCGTTGCAACTCACTCCTAATGTTTATAATACTATATTGTATAATAATAATCTTTAATTTGCATAATATGTAATAGTATTACATTTTTACGATTTTACATGCCGATTCAGACAATATCAAATATGTTTAGAGTATGTACGTTTGGACATACCTGTCCAAAAACATTAGTGTTAATAGTGATCATATCTATAGATTTTTATTAATTTATTTTAACTACACGGTAATTGTAATTAATTGTGATTGTTTAATTATTTTTAAGTAATGAAATTAATAATTTTACATTATCCTTATAATCTGTCTGGTCAGCGTAGCTTAGTAGGACAAAACCAACTTTCTAAAAGGAGTTTATGGTTAGTAGTGGACTAATAAAGACTATTGATGTGATGTTATATTTTTTTAAAACTAAACCATAAATATATACAGAACTCATATGAGTAACAGGAGGATTATAAATAATTTTATTATATAAATTTAGGATTATCATTAGCTTTACGCGTCATGGGCTTTATGATAACTATCAACTATAAATAACACATTGTGAGTGTAAATGCGGATTCAGTTCAGCAACTCTACGGATTCTGAAATTGTATCTTCTTATAGGTCATGAAGGTTATAAAATCTTGGCTGCTGGAACAGCTTGTGACACGAACTCTTAGTGCATAAAATATGTGTCATGAAAGAGAGAGAAGTAAATACAAAAAAACTACGATCGTGCTCGAAACCTTTAATATGTAAGACATATAATATGTTAATTGTAAGAATTTCGTCACGTGAGTTATGTGTATACGATACACGCGGAAGTAGTCCTCAATTCTGTTAATGCGGGGTCTCCCTAGTCAGTTAGTCAGGTCAGTTCCTAGTTAGTCGGAAGACCTATAGTGCAACAAAAGTAAAAGATAAATTACTAATCACAAATTAAAATGAATTACTGCATTTCAATTAATTAGTAATGGACGTATGGCCTTAACCCTCTCCTGAGAGGACACCCGAGCCCAGCAGTGGGACATTATGGGTTTATGATGAGTAATAGGATGTTCCAGCCGATTTGTATTAGCTACACATTGCTAGCATCAATGACCATTACGGGGCTTGTAGAAAACGCTGGCGATTCTGGTCAATATATAGATCGTTAATCTTTCGTTAAATTTTAATAATTTTGTAAGTATGAGCGTAAAAATATTATACAAATTATATAAATCATAAATTAAAATGAATTGCTGCAATTCAATTAATTAGTAATAGGAAGTTCCAGCCGATTTGTATTAGCTACACATTGCTAGCATCAACGACCATTACGGGGCTTGTAGAACGCTGGCGATTCTGGTCAATATATAGATCGTTAATATTTCGTTAAATTTTAATAATTTTTTAAGTATGAGCGTAAAAATATTATTTTGAAATTGCTAATACCAGCAGCGTTAGTGTTAGGCTAGATGGTGCAACTTAGTTTTGACCCGCGCGCAGTGCACTGCCAACAAATCTTTAGCTCTTTTGGACGAAATAAGGCTACTGATACCTTATTTGCAACCATTACTTATTGTATTAACTTACACCATAACACGTTACACGTATTTTTCTCTAAAAAAGCAATCTATATAATCTTTGGTAAGCTAAATATTAGATATATTGATCAATCGGCTTATTTGAATCAAACTGTAGTGAATTATAACCAAAGATGTTGATCAAGAGTCCTTATTTTTTCTGAATTTATACTAATATAAAGCTGAAGAGCTTAGTTCGATTTAAAAAAATATTTCATTCTTAAATAGTCACTGAGAATGGCTATAGGCTATATATTATTACGCTAGGACCAAAAGAACCGGTCTGTGAATAAAATATGTTGCAAAAACGGGGGAAAAGTATTCTTTTTGAGAGCTTCCATTGCGTGCGCTGCGTAAACAGGTAAAGTTTTACAAGAACAATATATGGAAGAATTGTTCCCCTTTAATTTTTTTTTAAAAAGCCTGCGACTTCACAGGGCTATCTTTTTTTTTTTTTATGTTTAATCTGCCAAAATGACTCTGCCCTGCCTGATGGAAAGCATGAGCTGAATCCAAGAGTGGTGGTCACCATCCTCAATGCGAATGCAGCAAGGTGACCCACACTATGGCGGCCTGGGGGGAAGGGGGGATGGTGAGGGGGATAGGGGGCGTTGGATTGGGGTATGGGCCTCCGGTATCCTCACTCACTCGATGAAACACAGCGTAAGCGCTGTTTCACACCGGTTTTCTGTGAGGCCGTGGTATCACTCCGGTCGAGCCGGCCCATTCATGCCGAAGCGTGGCTCTCCCACGGTATCTTTTAAGGCGAAATCACTATAACCTTTTTTAAGGCAACTAAATTCTTTTACGCTTTATCACATCACGCTACGGGCAAGGGGATACAGAATTTAGAACTTTAACACCTATGAAATAAATAGACTATGGGTCAATCGGCTAATGTGAATTATGTTCTCTCTCTTGCATAATCCGATGGGACGGTTAACCGACACGATCAAGGAGAGATCAGGCGCGGGACCGATCGTTTAACGAGCTCTCCCAGGCACGAGGGTTTAGACCCCAACTTCCAAACTCCGAACTGTTATTAAGTTGTGGAGGAACGTGTGTCACGTCCCTACAGCATGAAGGGCGGATCCTCCGACCAGGCGAAGTGATCAAGCTTGGCGGGCCACTGCCCAAATTAAAAGGACAAAGGTAACAAAGTGATTAAATTTTAGGGTAATGTTAACAAAGGAATTATCTTTTTTCCAATACATATATCATGCGATTAATAACAAAATCTATAATCAATTAGCGTGCAACCCGAACGACACGGGAGGGCACTCGTACGTGTCGTTGATACGTTTCAAAACAGTTTAAATGGGCTTAAGATTACTCATACTCACATCTATTCCATAATCACTACTTAGAAGTACTTAGGTGCATACCTACCTATTTCTAGTAGAAATTTTAGTTAGATTTAGTTTTTGTATTTAATTTGTTTTTCTGATTTTGCTGATTCTCTGGTTTAAAGAGCTCAAAAACCCATTGAAAAAAAATAGGCTGGACACGGGTTGCTGAGACTGGTTCACAGAAAGTTGAAAAATTGAAGCTGATAGTCTGAATATATTCGTAAGGAGCATGATAATGTATCTCAAAACTAAAAAACTATTTATCTCCTGTCAATGACAAAACATATCCAACTGCAACACTTTCTTGAATCAAAAAGATGCCATGGATGTGTTACTTCAATCCAATTTTAATTCAATAAAGGATTACGAGCAAATTGCTCATGGTCTTGAACCCATGACCAAACTGTTACCTTGCGGAGAAGCCTATATTCAGCAGTGGAGTGTTAAGGGCTTTTGAAGATGATGATTTAGCGGTACAAAATACACGCCAGTCACACGAAGAAAGTTATTTATCTGGGAGAGCCATAGTTTCTTTTATTTTGACGTGACGAAAACTTACTATTTGATGAATTTTTTTAATTAGCAATATCTATTGAAATACAGTTTTTTCCCAATTATAATAAAATAATTGTGACTTATTTACTTTTTTTGCAAACAATGCACTCGTTAGTATATATTCTGTGTCGCGGGGACTTGACAAACATACAAGAAATGAATACAAAGAACACCTAGACTCAGAACAACAATTTGTGAACAACACAAAGTCCCATGTCTCATGTAGGGTTCGAACCCACAAAACTCAGTGCAGTAGAGAGCGACAAGGAGGCGTAGTGACCACTTTAACTACTACGCCATCCGTGCAGTCTATGATACAGTCAAATATAATGATTACTCCGCATTTTTGGAAGGTTGTATGAACTTTAAAAGAGATGATAACCCTGAGTTTTGTTTCGTACTTTCTTCTCAAGGCTTACTATTCTAAAAAGCTTAAGTTACTCCTTACATCATCAGCTATCTGGCAGTAAAAATCCCATCAAAATCAGTCCAACCGTTCCAGAGATAAGCCGACAATGTAATTAAATTACAAACAGACACTTCAATTTTATTTTTTTGTATAGATATAATGACCATACAGTGTATAAATATGCAATATTAAAAATGTAAAGTTACTACACAAAAGTCTTTTTCTCTGAGGCATATTTTATTTACTTTATGAAAATGGGGGCAAACGAGCAGACGCATCGCCTAATGCCACCTACAACGCCAGAGAAGTCACAAGTGCGTTGCGAGCTATTGGGAGATGGGAGGGAGGGGTTGGGATATGAACCTCAGTTATCCTCACTCACTCGGTGAAACACAGCGTAGGCGCTATTGAAATTTTAATGTATTTTAAAAATCGGTCAGGTGCGAGTCGGACTCACGCAGGGAAGGTTCCGTGCCGTATGTACACATTTCAAGCGTCTACCTGTTACCGTTATCAATATCAAGCAAAAACAAGCAGAAAAAATATGTTTGTTGTATGGGAGGCCGTAGTATCACGTGGTCCTCTGAGGAATGAGTTGGGATTATGATTATTTTATTTGGAACTTCGGGTATTGGTATGTTTCTATGTAAATAATTGGAATGAAAAATTGCATGTCTAATAAATTACTCATTTACATGTACAATATTGTTTTTTCGCATGTAATGCATGACATCTGGAGTTGCGAGTGTCCATGGGCGGCGGTAATCGCTTACCATCAGGCGATACGTCTGCTCGTTTGCCTCCTATATCATAAATTCAATCCTCCTATTTCAAATTTTTTATGTTTTATAGTGAACTGAAATTATATCCCATATAGTGACAGACGTGTCAAAATGTACAAACGGCGGCCATATTGGATTTTAATTTTTTTTCGTAGTGAACTGTGTTCTGGAGATCGTTTTTTGTTTTTGCAAAAGACGGTCCCCATTTCATGTCATCCACATTTTTTATAACTTTTTATCATTAATTCCATCACGACGAAGACTTGAAGACTCGAAGACTAAGAATTGAAGACTTGAAATACTTTACATTGGCAGAAATGGCTGTTTCGGCTGATTGCCATATCATCAAACGAAGAAGAACTGTGTTCCTCTAGTCAAGCCCTTTCATTTGATACCCATATTGAGGTAGTCGTGACAAAATTTGTAAATCGCCATTTTGTAGGCGGCCACAATGAATTTAGAGTGAAACCGAGTTAGTTTAATTGTTTTGTAACCAGAACTAAACGTGTTTCAGAAAGCAAGCAAATTTCAGATCAATCTGTCAACAGGAAGGGGATCAAATTTCAATGACTAGATTTGACCCAAACAACAATTTTTCCTTTTAAATAAAAATAGTTCGTTTCCTGTCAGTCCAGTTGACCAAAATTATTGTATTATAATATTTATTATATTATTGTGAGATTATGAAATGTTACCTTTGATAAATAATATTTGTACATAATATAATTCTTCGATACAAGTTTGATTTATGGATTAAGTAAATAAAATAAACATATTTTATATCGCAAGTCATATTCATATTATAATTCAGGTATTACAAAGTTTATTAAAACGGAAAAGCTCTGCCGGTCGTAAGGGCGAAGATACCAGATCTGTAAAAAGAAAAACAATAACTTTTATTATCACATTAATTGCTTAGGAATATTTTTTTTTAAAATGTGCAGAATACTCGTACGTTTTTAATAAAATAACTGAATAAAAAAGTTATTTGAGTTCATTACATTTAAGTAAAGTACAATAAGTTAAAACATTTCAATGCAACACACTTCAGAATTTTACTTACCCTCTCTTATTTACAATGCCGTTACCCATCCTCAGAGTTGCACCGGTGCATTGGTTTGGATTTGAAACTTGATTGATGTTAGAACAGGCTCTACCGTTCAGGTGGTTATTACGAACAGTTGCCGCAAACAGTTCGTATGCGCGACTGTGGGAGCAGGTGCTTATCCAACAGCCGGGCTGTGGGTTTCTTCCTCCATTGGGGTAGAAGTCGGAGTCAGCAATACGGTCGAAGATACCAAGAAGTCCACCATCAGTATGAATTGTCTCAACGTATTGGCCATCATTTCGGTTCAGAGCATTTGAGTTTCCACCCCATTGAGGTCCAGCGGGGTCCAGTCCTGTAAATATAAAACACTGTTACATTCATTTTAGTATCAACGATATAATGTTATCACAATCTGGAAAGAAATAAAACAGTGGTAAAAAATAAATAATGAATTAACCTGTAATACGGGAAGGCCGACGGCCTGCGGTACGGCCGGCATTGCCGACCACGTGAGCACCCAAACTGAAGCCAATCAAGTGGACGTTGTTCCAGTTACCACCAGCGTTATTAATTAACCACACGAGGAAATTTCCAAGATGCTGTCCTACATTCGGTACGCCTCTCACAGCATTTGTGTATGCTCCATTAGCAAGCCCTCTCCAATCCACAACAATGACGTTGCAGTCTTGTGTGTCAAGGAAAGCAGAAGTGACTTGAGGGTTAACTGCTGAGTTTCCATTGCTGTTCCACCCGTGAACAACAACTTTAAGAGGGCGATTTCCATTGTAATTAGAATTCCTTACAGAGTTTATGTTTCCATTGACAAGAAGCTGGTGACTGTTGCGGTTTTGTCTAAAAATAATAATTATATCGTCATTATCGACAGTCAAAAACGTAAAATTTTGAAATTGAAAAACTACTTTGCATGTGAGTGACGTTTGCATTTGCATTTTAAAAAATCATGGGTTATATTCATTTATTGTCATTTCAATATTTGTTTTCATTCGCGTTTAGGGTCAGACTACCATATATTAAATGTGTAAGATAATTCTTAACATTCATACTTGATATTTAAACTGTATACAAAACTAGCTGTCTCGGTGAACTTCGTAGCTCCAGCTACCGGGTTCAATTGTATTTTAAAACTGTCCAAGAACAAAATGGTTTTGATTATACGTAAAATATTTTTAGTACTAATTTAGGAGATTTTAATGATCAAATAGCTACTAGGTAGGTGTGGTCGGTTTATGAAAATATAACACATCACGAATATATCTGTGCGGCAAGGTTACCTTGTAAAAAGCCAGTAGGCGTTGTTGGCACCATTCCTAGCCTGAATGAAATCTTCTTGAGCAGGCTCATGCAAGTCTACTAAGTGAGGATTGCCCTCACCATCAGGCATCCAAATGTAGCGGCTTTCGCCCTCCACATAATGACTGTTATCTCCCGGAACGACGGGAATTGCACTACCAGCGCATACTGTAAAATAGAAAAGAATTTTTTACACCGTTTATTTTCTAACAACAACTATATTTTATGAAACAAATTTCATTAAATATATTGTGTACTTACGAGCCGTTACGGCAGCCAACACTACTAAAAGTTTCATGGCTTTAGAGACACAGTTTTAAAATATATGAAGTTTCTACACTGAACACATAATTAGACTTGTAAAGTGCTATTTATAATGAATATTTATCATAAACCGTGACAAGTTAAGCCCTCCTATAATAATCTTTTAATCCCAATCGCTAAACCAAATACGCAAAAGTATTATGTTTGTTTTTATTAAAAATATTTGGCAATAACACGGATGTTTATGTTTCTGGTAGTAATAATAAACACAGAATCACTATAGTAACAATTTTAAAAGGTACCTTTACTACTTTATGTTTCAGATGAAATTGGATAGATTAGTTTGTATGTTCATGGTAATCTCCATTACTGCTTTCACCTGGCCAAGTTGACATTCCACAAACGTTAATAGAAAACTAACAAATGTATGGGAATGACTCTCAACAATGGTCAAAACAAAATATTGATCAATAATACAACAAAAGGCGTTAGCGATTGTAGAAAGAGAATCTAAGCGAAACACTTGCATATTGGCTAAGAAGCTAATACGATTGAAAAAGTTCTTTTATGGTTAGAAAAGCTACTAGTACCACAGGTTACTAATATTATTAACCGACTTAAAAAGGAGGAGTTTCTCATTTCGACTATTCTTTTGTTTTTGTTCCTTCAGAACTTTCAATGTGGTGTGTGGTGGTGTGATTTTTAAATTAGTTTAGTTCTTAAAATCAAATACATTTATAATGAATTGAAACCAGATGTAAATAAATATAACAAATGAATTCAATTACATAATTGAAATCAAACCTAATTCTATAATATAGATATGTGCTGATATAATATTATTCATATTATAGAAGCGCATATTTCCTAATATTTCATTACTTTACTCATCCTTTCAAGTATTTTTTTGGAATTTAGGGGGAAAACGAATAAACGTATTGCCTGTCGCCTATGGACACAATAGATCTGAATAAAGGGAAAAATATACAGAAATAAATAACGAATTATTTCTTAAAAAAAAACCTGACTGTGTCAATATCTGCCATATTTATGAAATTATTTGAGGAACTGAAAAGATAGAGATTTCTTCATTTCTTTTTATTTTGTTTTTTTTTATTTTGGTGTACCCAGGGTCACTCCCAAGACGAATCTATTGACACCACTCAAACACGTACGTGCCAAAGAAATATACAAACATACATACACTCGGAAAACATAACCCTTCTTCGTAAGGCTAGATATGCCTCTAACTTTTTGACTACTTGAAAAAGATTTCTCAGTAGTCATGCCCTTTCTCATAATTTCGATAAAAGACTGTGTAATATAGTTTCGCAGTCTAATTCTAGAAACTGTTAACATAATGCAACATTATAATCATCACCTCAGCAGAAAGGCATCCCCAAGGCTATCAATAACAACCAGCCTTGTGTTGCTGACTTGAAACTGCCTCTCGCAACCTTCATCATCATTTGGGGAGCCTAACCACGTCTTCAAGTACGTATTCGCCACCATATTAAATTTTTTAAGGAATATATCGTATCGCATTTTGATTTCATAATCTTAAGTATGTAGAATAAATACTCAAAATTAAGTTGTATTAACAAATCGTTTTTAAAATCATCACAGAAATCGGTCACATGATAAATATTATAACCCATGTTGTAATACAAGGTTAGTATAAATAACAAAGTAATCTGCAGTGAGGACTCGGCGCAGCACACGCTGGCGGTGTGCTCCGCTTGGGCTTCGCAGCGTCGGGCCCTCACTGCAGTCATCGGAGGAGATCTCTCGCTGCCGGCCGTCGTACGCTCCATGGCCGGTGGCGAGAGCAGTTTTACCGCGGTCACGACCTTCTGCGAGGAAGTCATCTCGCGGAAGGAGGCGGCGGAGAAGGCCCAGGAGGACGACCCCCACTCGGACCCGATTCGCCGCCGGCGAACCGGGCGACGGAGGCGCGCCTATCAGCGCCTGATGCCGCCCTGAGTGTGGCTGCGGAAGGGCGGGACGGGTTTTCCCCTCCATCCGCTTCACAGGCCAGCCGCGAGGGGGCGACGTTGCGCGTGTGCCGCACGTTGCCCAAATTGAGAGTCCATCAGATGACAGTGCCCGTTTCGGTGCGGGCAGGCGCTGGGAGGGGTCCGGATGGCGTAAAAAAGCGGTTCCCGGATTCCTCCCGTCTTAGGCGCAGAGTGGCACACCGTGTGGTCTTAGTTGGTTCGATTCCGACACACCGCCCTGCTTGAACGCGTGGCAAGTGGTTAGCTTTTTAATGACATTATGCAAAGATATTAGTATCTAAATATATCTAAATTTCTAGACTTTAATTATCTGTTTATATTATTAATTAATCTCTTGGTGATTTAAAACTTTCCATGCACTTTACCAATACACGTTGCTAAAATCTCTTTATTAATATTACGTGTAAGCGACTTAAAATGGTTTCTATTGTTCTTGGAGTTTTTCTGGAGCAAGTTCTACAGTGGTGATTTAAACATATCATCATCAGCCTAGCGCAGTCCACTGCTGGACATAGGCCTCTCCAATTTCACGCCACTTAGTTCGATCTATGGCTTCTCGCATCCAGCTCCTGCCAGCCGTCTTGCGCAAATCATCGCTCCACCTGGCTTGTGGACGTCCTACACTACGTTTGCCGAGACGCGGTCTCCACTCAAGAACTCGTTTACCCCAACGGTTATCGGTTCTTCAGCAAATGTGGCCAGCCCACTGCCACTTCAGCTTGCTAATCCTGTGGGCTACGTCGATGACCCTGGTTCTTTGTCGGATCACCTCGTTTCTAATGCGATCCCTTAGAGAAACGCCGAGCATATACCTCTCCATTGCACGCTGAGCGACTTTAAACTTATGGACCAGTCGAACCGTAAGTGTCCACGTTTCGGCTCCGTAAGTCATTACGGGTAGGACGCACGCATTGAAGACTTTCGTCTTTAGGCACTGTGGGATCGATGATGAGAAGACCCGACGAAGTTTCCCAAACGCTGCCCAACCCAGCTGGATTCTTCTGTTCACCTCGTCCTCAAAGCTGTTTCTACCTAACTGCAAAGCCTGCCCGAGGTATACATATTTTTGAACAACTTCGAGAACGGCACCGTGTACCGCAACCGGTTCCGGCAGTACATGTTCATTGAACATGACCTTGGTCTTGTCGAAGTTCATCCGTAGGCCGATGCGCACAGACGAGTCAGCCAGGTCGTTCAGCATCTGTTGTAGGTCCTGCAACGTCTCTGCCATGATGACGATGTCATCTGCAAATCGCAAGTGAGAGATGTATTCGCCATTGATGTTGATACCGCGCCTTTTCCAGTGCAGCGTCTTAAACAGGTCCTCCATTACATTAGTGAATAATTTCGGGGATATAACGTCCCCTTGCCTCACTCCTCGATGCAATGGTATGGGTCTTGTATGCTGATCCTGTACTTGGACGGACATAGTAGCGGCTTTGTAGAGACATCTCAACACTCGGACCTACCGCCAATCTACTTGGCAACGCTGCAGGGACTCCAGAACAGACCAGATCTCAATCGAGTCAAAGGCCTTTTCATAGTCCACAAATGCTAGACACAGGGGCTGATTATACTCTTCGGTCTTCTGTATTATCGGCCGCACTGTGTGGATGTGGTCTATGGTGCCATATCCGCTGCGAAACCCAGCCTGCTCCGGTGGCTGGTATTCGTCGAGTCTCCGCGCAAGACGGTTCGTGATGACTCTTGAAAACAGCTTATAGACGTGGCTCAAGAGGGAAATGGGCCGATAGTTCTTCAACATGGTTTTATTTCCCATTTTGAAGAACAGGACGACCACGCTCCTACTCCACGCCTCTGGAGTCCTCCCTTCGAACAGGACAGCGTTGAAAAGCTTTTGGAGCGCCTTTAATACGGGTTTACCTCCAGCCTTTAACAGCTCTGTAGTAACGCCATCCTCTACAGGGGCTTTTCCATTTTTCAGCTGTCTAAGAGCCATCTCGATTTCATCAATGCTGACTTCTGGCAGATCTTCGGTGAAGTGGCGTGTTAATGTGGCTCGAGGGTCCTCATTTTCGGGATCAGGTCGAGATGCATGCGAAGCGTACAAATCGCCATAGAAGCTTTCTACTTCCGAAAGCCGACAGCCAGCTTGGAAGCAACGACTTCTCCGCTTACTGTGGTCAGCTTCGTCAAATGGCTTCTTCCAAGAGATTTCACAAACACCTTTGACCCCCGATTCTGCTCGATTGCTCTTTCAATCAAAAGAGTGTTGGAGCATCGGAGGTCGTGTCGTACACGCTTACTAATCTCTCGGTTTAGAGTCCGCTTTGCCGATGAAGTGACTGGCGGGTTCTCACGTCTTTCCTTCATTAACCCTAGTGTCCTCTCTGAGAGTTTCGACTTCGTGCCTGTACGCTGCATTTGACAAAATCTCGTACCTTCACTCCTGAGGATTCGAACCACATTTTCAAGGTTCTGGTTTACGTCTCTTGTGGTTTCCATGGCAACAAATCGGTTTTCCAGATTTGACAGGAATTTTTCAGATCCCATCTCGACTTGGAGCAGAGTTGGTCGGAGCCTGGACTTCATCATGCGGACACGTTCAGCCTTGAAGTTGACATTCAGAGAACCTCGAACTAGTCGGTGATCACTACCGGTGTTAAACCTATTGAGCACTGAAACGTCTCTGAATATGTGCTTCCTGTCCGTCATGATGAAATCGATCTCATTTTTGGTCATAGCGTCCGGGCTTTTCCACGTCCACTTTCTTTGGGGCCGCTTCTCAAAAAATGAGTTCATCAAAAACAGCCCCTCCCGCTCGAGAAAGTTGATGAGCATTTGCCCCCTATGATTCCTGTTTCCAAATCCATGCGATCCTATTACCGATTCGCCGCAGATTTGTACTCCCACTTTGGCGTTGAAGTCACCCATAACAACGTTGTAGTGGGTTTTAGTAGTGGAGTGGAGGGCCCTCGATATGTCATCGAACATATCCTCCACCTCATCGTCCGAGTGAGCCGAGGTCGGTGCGTACACTTGTATTACCTTGAGGTTATACCTCTCGGTAAGCTTGACAATGAGGTACGCTACCCTGTTCGACACACTGGAAATTTCCACAACGTTGCCAGAAAGCGACTTGTTTACCAGAAACCCCACGCCACCTTGGGATCGTTGGTCTCCCTCGCGGAAGTACATCAGGTGACCTGAGTCCAGGATTATGGTATCTTCCCCCTCTCTTCGGACTTCACATAACCCTAAAATATGCCAGCTAATCTTCCCAAGTTCCTCCTCAAGTTGTACCAGATGCGAGTCTAGCCGTAACGTGCGGCCGTTGAACGTTGCCAGGGTCAGTCTTTTGTGGTGGCCTCCCGTAACCCGGTGATTCTTAGCACCCCCTGTCCCGCCGTAACCGTGGTCGCCACCATGACCAGGAATAGCGGGACTACCGGGAACTGGGGGCCGTGGCTTCTGTCGCTTACTCATAGAGGGGTTTAGCCCATAATCACCACACTGGGCAGGCGGGTTGGTGATCGCAGGGCGTAACTTGTTGCACCGGTGACGCTGCTGCCCATCACCGGCCTATTGTATTTAGTTATGCCTTTTGGGATGGATATACCGCCATCGGTCGGTCGCCAGTGCCTCGTACGTTATCTAGCAGGGTGCACCGCGTGCAGGTGAGGTTGGCTGGGGGCGAAAGATTGTGGTTCGCCCCCACACACCCACTACCCTATCTATAAGCAATTCAATAATACCCCTAAATTAGGTTAAACAAATCAACTATCGATAAATAAACTATTTATTTTCTTGGCAACGGCATTCTACATCCTTTTCTCCTGCACTTCGTATCCACTATCAACTGTGCTTTACGCTTCAGATAACACCTTGAAGGGATGTCTTCTTCATCGTCAGAAGTTTGGGTTTTGGTAGGTTCCTTCTGCAGTAGTTCCTTGTATGTGGGCACGACTTTCTCTGTCTCTTTGGGAGTACTATGGCTGTGTATACTCATGCCAGCGACTGATGGTGCTCCGCTGGTTGGATTCGAAGGCACCATAATATATGTGGTATCCTTCTGCCGCTCTCTAACGTCTGCCAGCTTCGTACGAGCCTTATCGTAGCGCACTTGTAATACCATCACAAGCTCTTGAACGTCACGAGTTTCTGCCGTCCACTCTGGCATAGAAGGTTCTGGAATTATATCTAACAGCTTGCAGAGTTCATACAACAGCCTCTTAATCTCCAGCAAGAGAGTTTCTAAGTCATCCATCTTCCTTTCCAGTTCTAAATAGACTTTTTCCTCTTCTGCTATTTCTTCTTTTAAATTTGCGATTTGTTCCTGACCTTCATCTTTATCTTTAACAGAAGCAAATTTAAAAGCTTCAAGTTCTGCCATGAGAGAAGTTTGGGTCTGCTCCAGTTGTAATTTCTCTTGCTCCGTCGTCTGCTGAAGGTAAGCAAGACGTTGGGAGGTTTCCCGTTGTGCCTGGAACCTGTCGAATATTTTATTTAAACATATATCCTCACACATCTCATACATGGCTATCCAGTTCCAAACTTAGCAAAGCCTAAACTATGGTAACTAGACTGCTGATAAACATGCTTATATATTTCAGTATACGTATAAAATATTATAAATACTATACACCTAGACACAGAAATAATGGTTGATATGAATAGTTGACTTCACAAGTTGCACTTAACTATTTCACTTGAACTTTCCTTTTCATAGAAGAGAATAGATTGTAAATAAGGAAATAAATTGTAGATTTTATGTGATCCTATCCACTCCAGCAAAAAACCCATCCTAATCCATTTGGTTGAACTAAAGGAGAGGCTTATTTCCAGCAATGTACTATTGTTAATTTGTATTAAAAATAGTTTTTAAAATCATCTTTGAGAAATCGACCACGTAATACATTAGATGATGAACAGATTGATGCCTTCTTATAAAGCTGAAAACTGTACACCATTTCGGTCAAGACTATGTTACATTTCTAGGTGTATATAGTTAATGGGTATCGGTGACGAGTTTAGCTTGTTTCTTTCTTGCTTTCTTTCTTTTTTGCCGTTGCCACTTTTATAACATCACTATGCTCTCCAATATAGTTTTTCTATTTCGTGTGGTTTTTATGGATTGTATATTTTTTTCGTCTTTATTACTTTGCTTACTTCTTTATTCCTTCTGACTCTAATTTCCGTTGGATGCTAATTATTCTAGACCTCCGCCTACGCCAGTTCCTGATACAGTGCCTTTGTCTAGACAACCCCGTGTATGTCTTGTAGCGAGTCTGGGTCCACCTAAATTAGACGAAAGGCAACTTATGGAACAACTTTAGATCGAGACCAACGTCTTGATCTAAAGTTGTCGTCGAGGCACTTACGCTTCCAAATCCCCGGGGAGTTTTTCGGCCAAGGCGCACGCCGCCTCGGTCGACAACGTGCGGTTACCGCCTTGCTCGGGGCACGCCGCCCGGAATCGGGTGAATTGAGAGCTAAGCTCAGCCACCTGCCCCGATAAACGGACGTTGGCCGACTGGAAGCGGGCCACATTCCCTATCAGTGCTTCTACGACCCCTGCCACTATGAAAGAGGAGTCCTAAAAGGCCCTAACAAAAGAACCCTTAAGGTTCACAGACTTGGTGGCCACCTTGTGGATGATGGCCTTCGCCGCCTGCGCCCTCTCTTGTAGAGAAGTCAGTGCTTGGGAAACTGAACGTTACGTTTCCGTCATGCAGAAGGCGGAACTTGAAGTGTCTGAAACTGGGATTCGAGACCTCCCCTTTAGGGTGCTCGCAATTTTAGGCGGCAACATCTCTTGGGAGGTGTCACGCTCCTCATCCTCGGAGCATCCTCGTTTGCTGCGTCATTTCGTGTCCATGTTCTTAGAGTTACCACCCGCGCCATCCGAAGACTAGATGAACCTGGAACGCGTACGGTTCGATGGTCTTCGGCTCCCAACAGTCAGATCGACTTCTGGGAGATCCCCAGCCCCTTGGCCCCTTGGCATTCCTCCTTCCTTTCCTTCGGGCTGTTAAGCCAAGACCCACGATCCCAGTCGAGTTAGAGACATGATCTAACTCGACAACCTACTAAGATTATGAGGAGCGGCGAGGGCGATAAAAGACTAGGTCTTAAGTTGCCCGCTCGGAGGCAGGGTGAGTGCATACCGAGCTCACCATAGTTCCTCTTCCTGGAGGACTTACTAGCACTCCGATACGTTCTCAGCTAGAGCAGAGGGACGTTTGGAGTGCCCTTAGTAGCAGTCTGCAATCAGACTTCGTCTGGTATCCCATTTAGTCTGGAGTCTCCTTCTGGGCCAATCCGGCATGAGTGGCTCTACCGGCATAGCCCCAGTGATCATCGAGCCACGTAAGCCCCTCTCCCCCCCATGATGATAATGTAGGAATACAGTTGGGGGGTCATCGGGTCGACCTATGATAACCTTTATTTATCATATCCAAACCCCTTTTCAATATGTTCCATCATAACCTTCACTTAAACAAGTCATCTACATAATCTTAGATTATATTGTCATTAATAAGGTGATAATCATAACAAAGGACTGGAAAACCCCGATTAGATAGTAGTAGGCAAAGTTATGCATTATTATTTTATGCAATCTCTTCTGATTAGTTAATATCATCGCATGTTTGTTACGATTATAGTAATTAGTGAAGCAAAATATAGTGGCGTGACCCTTATACAAGATAATAATCCCAAGTTACCCTATCGAAATTTTTTAAGCAAAAGTTTCTATATTATATTACAGCAAATAACTTCCAAAGATGCACATAAAACTTTAACAGTACAGCATGCCACAGTCGTGGCAGTCATTCTCCAAACCTTAAAACTAATTATAGAATCCTATAGTAATACTAGATTTTGCCTGTGGTGCCGCCTACGAGCAGGTTGGTTATCATGGTAAAGATTAACTTGTAGCTGTAGCTAAGAATGTCCTTTTTTTACGTGTGGGATCCTCCACGGGCCGTCACCCCGACGGGGTTTGCGGCGGGGCGATGTGTCGGAATCGGACCGACAAAAACCACACGGTGTGTCGCTCTGAGAAAGGAGGGAAGCGCCTGATAAGGAAGGGATCCTGTAACTGCTGTTATTGATACATCCGGACCCCTCGCAGCACCTGCCCACGCTGAAGCGGGCACCGTCTGCTCGTAAGACTCTCAATACGCAACTTACTACTCACTGATACATTGCCGCCTCGCGGTTGGCCTCTAAAGCGGATGGAGGGGTAAACCCGTCCCGTCCATCCGCGGCTACACTCAGGGCGGCATGAAGCGCTGGTAGGTGCGCTTCCGCCGCCCGGTTCGCCAGCAGTGGATTGGGTCCGAGTAGAGGTCATCATTTCCGCCGCCTCCTTCTGCGAAATTACGTCTTCGCAGAAGGTTATGACTGCGGTAAAATAACTGTCACTACCGGCCATGGCGTACGACAGCCGGTAACGAGAAATCTCCTCCAATGACTGCAGTGAGTACCCGATGCTGCGACGTTCAAGGGGAGCAATCCGCCAGCGTGTGCTGAGCGGAGCCCTCACTCAGTTCCCTCCTAGCGACCGAGTTGCAGGTACTTCAACTTGGAACGTGGAGGAAGCAGCCGTACCCGGAAAAGACCTGTGTCAGTTGGAAAGAAAGGGTCCCATGCTGCCGCCCGGCCCACTAAAGCAAGTCCGGCTGGAAAGCCTACACGGCGCCAAGCCAGTCCGTGAAGTCAGCAGCCAGAACGACCAGCGAGCCATCATGGCTCGACAAGCGGCTTCACGCCACTCGCATACCTTTTCGGATACAAGTACTCAGGCGAAGAGTAAAAGTCATTCTCCGCCCTAAATTCATCCGTCCGTCTATAAACTTCGGCGAGCACCTCGGCCTCGGTGCGCGTCATCTCGGTGGACACCGTGCGGTAACCGCGTATTACTCTAACCGCCAATATCCTCTAGGAACGCCAGAAGCGCGCCCTATTTTGGGCGGTCAGGGTCACCACCCACACCGGTGCACCATACAGCGTCATCGACCGGAAAACTTCCGTGTAGAGATGTCCTGTTACGACACTGGCTACACCCGAATTAGGCAGAAGTCACCCAAAGGCAGAGGCAGCGTTGACAAGCTTCGATGTAAGCTGTCGAAAGCGCTCGTCGAAGAGCCACCTACTGTCGAGTATCAGGCCCAGATACCTCATCTGGGCCCAAACTGGTATGAGGACCGAGTTGACCTCGATGGAGGTGTCGAGGGGTGGATTTGGATAAGACGGGGCCCATGGAACAATAGGGCCTCCGTCTTATCCCAAAGAGTAACAGAGTTATCAACTCCAATCGAATTTATAATATCAGCATGTATTCTTCAGTAGTAGATGGCGATAAGTGGATTGATTAATGAAAGACTGAATTGCGTACTTCTGAAAGATTTTGGTCGATAGAGAAATATTTTTTTCTATTGAGTAAAATTTTAACAATCTGTTCTGTAAAGTTATATTACATGGATGCATAACATAATAGGTAACATATTATATACTTTGCCTGTTACAATAAATGGACGATTGTTTTAGTTTTCTATGTCAGTAAGTTACAATCGGTGCTGATAATAAAAATTCTGAAAAGTGGGAACAATATGCAGAATTTTATAATTAAGACATATCGTCTGTCACACCTGGCTCCATTATCATCATCGTTGTTATCGTTATCATTGTTCATCACATTAATCGTCTTTAATAAGTAGATTATTTTTGCCAGTAAAAATGATTTATCTGTCTCTCGTAATCAATACATTATTTCTAGGATATTTCTGGATCAAATTCGTTTTTTTTCTTACGTCCCGCTACACATAATTTCGTGAGTATGGGATGTAAGACACAGCTGTACTTAAAATACGAACAAGCAAACATTCATATTTAAATATTAAACGTGCCTCACTTGATAACTGCTGATCGACAAAAAATCGTGTTTTAAATATTTTGGTTACATTTTGCATGATAATGATGATGTTTTTATAAAAATAATGCTTTTAGCATTATTTTCTTTCTCCTACAAATGATTAAAAACGGGGTAATATCTATAATAATAAAATATGTGTTTAAAACAAAACACCTTTTCATAGGAGATATCTACTTCTGGTAGTGGAATCCGATCATGAAAGATGAATGAATGAACTCAATTATTATCTTGGCGGGCTCGCTTCGTTTCTTGAAAACAGCACGGAAAAAGACCACATAAAAACCGTTTTCGCATCTACAAGCGTTTTCATGGATGTCTTGCCAGAGAAGTCGAGCACAAAGCAAGAGGAATTTTTGATGTTAGCAGATCTTGGTGCGACAGGTAAGGATAGTTATGCAGGGACAACAGCAACTCGCACAGGAACCTCGACAGCATCCCCCTCAACACATTTTTAATGAGGTCTAGAGTACTTAAAATTGAAAATAAGTTTTCACAATAGAAAGTTGTGGGAAAAAATACTGAGAAACGGCAATTTGTGAGTAACGGTACATCGATAGATTCTATTCTTTCCATTTATTTATGTGTTAGTGTATATATTTCCTGCACTCACTTTCGCATTTTTTATATTTTTTACCATCGTCACATCACAACCAAATAAAAGATAATTGTCTAAAAGTTAAGACAATTATCTTTTAGGGATTCAAAGAAATGGCGTATTTTTCGTAACCCTGTAATCATCGTATCATTATTGATCACATTTATTTTAATGAAAATTATTAAGAATTCTATCAGGGTAAGTAAAAAAATAATCAATATGCTGATATTTATCTCCCACACATGTTTAATATAAATAACATTGTTTCATTAAATTAGATAGTTGCATCGTCTAGCGTTATGAAGTGTTTATTGGTGTTCTCCGTCGTTATAGCAGGTAAATAATTACAACTCATTCGTAGGGATACTTATACATGGAAATAAACTTATAATTAAGTTCAATGTACTGTCATCATACATTTTGTACAATAGTTATACATGTCTTAGACTTCCTGCTTCAAATTTGAATTTCAAGTTCATTTTTTCAATCTTCTCTACTAGCTAGCTCTAACTAGCTAATCTATTTCTTTTAGCAATCAGGCCGCCTTTTGTACATTATGTTACATGTTGATCATTTTATGTACTGGTGTAAGAGTTTTCTATCTATCAATCTATCTATTTCTACTAGCTCTATACTGTTAAGCGCTGTAGTAGCACGCAACGTGTTGTGAACACTAAGGGATTATTACACGTCATCAACCTCACCAATGCCACGTAACGTAATTTGGCTTGATTGACTTTGACAGATAAAATGTTACAAGAATCAAAAAGAAAAAAAAACTTGGTTGTGTGCTGTGTTTTGCAAATAAAGTCATTATTATTCTCTTTATTACATTTATATATACATATTTATTACATTATAAATACATTAAAAAATAAACAATATATATTATTATATTATATTAAAAAATATAAAAAATAGTAGACCACCGACTTTGGGTACAGGGACCAAGAAACCGGTGGGTAAGGCTCCAAAAAAAGGAACCTCTTGACAATACGAGCCATGTCAAGAAGGACTGCCTTTTGCATCAGACCCTTGATCCAACTATCTAACGTGAGCCTCTTGAAGTGTTGTTCGAGGCTCTTGGCTAACAATCCGTGAACAGACACAACTGTCGGAACAATGATCACCGAATCTACATCCCACATATCGACAATCTCGTGAGATAAATCCAAATATTTCATTTGTTTTTCTTTTTCAACTTTCGCGAGATTCTCGTCATGAGGAACGGCGATGTCGACAATCATTGCGCGGCGCTCTAATCGATCTATCATCACAATATCAGACTTATTGGCAACAATAGTCCTGTCTGTGATAATAGATCGATCCCAATATAACGTAGTACGACTATATTCGAGAACTAGGTCGGGCACATACCTGTAGTATGGCACCTCTGAATTCACAAGTTTGTATTTGAGGGCAAGCTGTTGATGTACTATCCTGGTTACTTGGTTGTGTCTGTGTAAATATTCGCCGTTAGCAAGACGAGAACAATCAGAAATAATATGCCTAATAGATTCTCCGGGACGGTGACATGCCCGACAGATATCAACCGTACCATCCTCTAGGACATACTTCCGATAATTATTCGTCATGATAACTTCGTCCATAATCGCACAAACAAAACCTTCGGTTTCTCCGAAGAGATCACTATACCATAGCCAGGAGGTCAATGCTTTGAAGTCTATATCAGACCCATTAAGGGCCCGATAAAACCGGCCATGGAGTTCTTTGCTCTTCCATACCTCCCTGCGATCATTAGTACTAAGTACTACAGGTTTGCGCCAATTCTCTTTAATCAGAGCGAGATGAGTGAACCCAGTATCTACTGCAACCACACTGCGATGCACTCCCTCATCAGTACGTAGAAAATAATCTCTAAGATTGTATATCTCGCGATTGTGCAGGGTCTTGATAATCAATAGTCCACGACCCCCACAGTTTCGCGGTATATACAATCTCATAACCGATGAACGTGGGTGGTGCATTTGAAATGCAGTCAGCAGTGTACGGACTCTCCGATCAAGGGCATTAAATTCGGTCTGAGTCCATCTCAGTATTCCAAAAAAATAAATCAGAACCGGCATGACCCAACCATTGCAGGCTCGCACCTTGTTACCCCCTGATAAAAGACTTTTTAGTACTTTTTTCAAGTGGCCAAAGAAGCGTTCCTGCAACGTTTGCTTCATGTTCGATTCTGGTATTCCTAAGGACTGTGAAAAACCTAAATACTTGTAGGTTTCGGTAACAGACAGAGATCGAAGTTTTGTGGAATCTAAAAGCTCTAATCCTTCAGATTCCTCAATCACGCCCTTTAACATACATGATTGCACACTTGTCTACACCAAATTCCATCTTGATAGAATTACTAAAGTTTTCAGTAACCTTTATTAACGCTGTCAATTGTAATTTAGTGGGGATAAATAGTTTCAAATCATCCATATATAGAAGGTGTGATATAACTTGATCATCTTTCTGCAACCTATAGCCTAACCCTGAACCCTCTATTAGAGGGTTCAAAACCAGACAAAACCACAAGGGACTCAGACTGTCACCTTGAAATATACCCCGCTCGATCCTTATTGGTACAGCGTTTACCGCAACCTGCCGACATCCAGGATAGCGAAGTACTGTTCGCCATTGCCTCATACATGACCTTAAGAAAGTGCAAAGAGTTGTGTTAATTTTATACAACTCTAGCACCTTCAAAAGACATGTATGTGGCACCGAGTCATAAGCCTTCTTATAATCTATCCAACATGTCGCCAGACTTTGACGTTTACGACGTACCTGTTGGCTTATGGTCATGTCTATGATAAGGAGCTCTTTGGTGCCACGGGGTCCACTTCTGCATCCATTCTGAGAGAGAGAGAAATTATCAAATTATTATTAATGTGAATAGTATTTTGAGTCTCAGAATAGGGGTGTTAGAAGTTTATATAATGTTGATAAACAAGTAATATGCCTAAAATTTTATTTCATTATTATTATTCTTATTACTTGACCGTAAATATAACCACTGTGAACGGATCTGCTGATCTGACCAGCTATATATTATAGTGTGTGTAGCTATATATTATATTACATTCGGGATAACTTTTACACTGAGCCTGGTATATCGCGATTCAAAAAGGTAGTACAGCGCCATTTAGTTTGGTGAAAGACAACATAAGGCATTTGGTTTCACTTTCAACGTGACATAGTAAACGTTTGTTTTCATCATGAACAATGCTGTTTTTTGTTACTTTCTTATTTTAACGACTTTTACGTCTTCAATACGGCATAATTTTGAAGAGTTACTAATCATTTAGCTATATATTTATGTGCACTTATGTTACGTTAAATATACTCAATATAGTAATTTCTTGGCTTCAGGATTAAAGCTTATTAAAAGCTATTATAAATTTACAAGATTTGTTCCACCTTAATATGTTATATTATAAGTTAAAGATTCGTAAACAAGACCCTGTGACTATTACAACCATATTAGAACATTTTCGTTAGTAGACTCGTGTTATTTTCTGCGGTAACATAAGTTCGGTTCAAAAATTTTATTGGTGGTGTGGGTAGCTCTAAGTTATAATTGTAACATAGATAATACACTCTGCTATGTTGTAACGCACTCTGCTATGTTGGAAAAAAAATTTTAATTTTGAATCTGTAACTACTTGTTAGCTACTTTATAGCTTTAGAGAACGAAGAACGAGAAGGGCTTTGTTCTTTAAAGCTATACAATGAACATAGTGGCCAATCATTAATTATTCGTAATAGCTAATACAATAGTAAACGCAAAATATGTTTATACCTACGACCGACACTTTAGTTACCAAATAATACTGAATATTTTATTTTCATTAAATAATTTTCTTTATAGCAAGTGCTGCAAACGTAATAAAGAATTCGGGGTTGGATAAATACCCTGAGTTGGAAGAATACAGAACATATAAGGAAGGTGACAGGTACTTTTATTTACCAAACGATGACGGAACCATGACATTAGTTGATAGTGAAGAACCAGTTGATACGAATTTCATAAATGGCCTTGTGAGAAACGCGATCAATAATGGCTACTGGCTGTATACTAGGTACGTATTTGCTTTTACATATAAAGTATTTAAAAATATATTTTCCGGCAGATCGAACCACTTTATCTTTTTATATGTATCAAAACATAATTTAAAAAAATGTATTGCCCTCGGCTTTCTAGCACACATTTTAAGTACGACCAATAGAAAAAGCTTATGTAAATCTAAACTGTGGAAGAGCCACGCTTCGGCATGAATGGGCCGGCTAAACCGGAGTGATACCACGGCCTCACAGAAAACCGGTGTGAAACAGTGCTTGCGCTGTGTTTCACCGAGTGAGTGAGGATACCGGAGGCCCATACCCCTCTTCCCACCCCATTCTCCTCCCCATCCCCCAAAGGCCGGCAACGCACTTGTGAAGTCTCTGGTGTTGCAGATGTCCATGGGCGGCGGTAATCGCTTACCATCAGGCGATAAGTCAGCTCGTTTGCCCATGATTCCATAAAAAAAATTCTAAATGCATTTAAGAACTCAGTTTTAATCACTCACACTCACACTTACTTAAAAACATGGATAGCAACCCCTTATGGTACAATACACATTGAAGGCACAGACCAGTAATTTATTTTAAAACAAAACGAAATGCGAAACACATATTTTAACATAACAAAAGCTAAATTATTTTCTTGCTCAATTTTCTTATTGTTTGTTCATTATTGCCTTAAGTTTTTGTGAACACAAGGATTTCAGGTATAAAACTTTACCCATCGTAATCCACTAAGACACGACATTAAGTTACGACATTATTTATACGTTATTACATTTCAGGGCAAACCCCGCAACAGCACAATATCTATATTTAGGTAACCAGGCCTCTGTTAGAAACTCCAACTGGGATTCTTCGAAAATCACAGTGGTAATTGCTCACGGTTGGAATGGACATGGAAATCATCGAATGAACAAAATGTTGACTGAAGGTAAGGAGAAAAGAATAGAACACACACGCAGAACAATTAACCATATGGATCTATTAAACATGACGAAATCGGTAGCACTAGATTGGCTAAGGGAGAGGTCAACCAGGGTCGGTTGACTTTGAGATACTTGCACAGATATAACGTTGTACGTATGTGAAATAGTCATGACATTGCACCAATCACAAACCTTTATAACGATATAATTTTTTATATCACAAAAATTTACATACATGTTACAATTTTGGAGTTTTTTTCATATGTAAAATTCGTACAACATTTTTGTTATTGTTAATTTAATAACGATTGGCATTACGTATTTTCACCATTCGTTTACAGCTTTTCTTGAAGATGGTGATGTAAACGTTATCATTATTGATTGGAGCAGTGTGGCTACTGCAAACTACATTACAGCAAGACGAGGCACTGCTGCAGTGGGCCGGGGATTGGGTCAATTTATTAACTGGATGGTTGAAGCAGGATTTTTGTCACACTCCAGAATCCATTTAGTTGGCTTTAGTCTTGGTGCTCATTTGGTTGGAAATGCTGGTAGGGCAACCGGTTCCGCAGTGGCACGAATTACAGGTATATTGTAATGCACGATGAAATATTGTTAGTTTCAAATGTCTAATAGGAATGTTTTTATGTATGAGATATAGCACTATGGTGTTTCATATAAATGAATACATTATATATATGGGTGTGACATATATACAATATTGATGGTTTTACATTGGTTTCCAGCACTGGATCCTGCTGCACCTCTCTGGGGATGGGACAATGAACGTTTGAACCCCAATGACGCTCGATATGTAGAAGTCATTCATACGGACACAGTCCTACTTGGTTGGGCTGACCCCATTGGTGATGCTGACTTTTACCCCAATGGAGGTTCCTTCATGCCTGGATGCTCTTTGAACAATAAATGTTCTCATGATCGTTCATACAAATATATGACTAGTTCTATAAGACATAACCATTTTCTTGCAAAAGAGTGTAACTCACTCAGAGAGGCAAGGCGTGATAATTGCAATGGTACTCCTCCCGCTCCTATGGGCAACAGCGATCTCACTAAATCAAGGTAAAAAACCTAGTGTATAAGTCACATTTTTTATAACTGTTTAGAAATAGCTTTTATTAATAATACTCTAACGTTACTTATACAAGAGTAATTATGTTATACATTTAAATTAAGCAACTTTGCTTATGAAAAACAAAAAAAGAGTGTATAATATGTAATACGTTTTTGTACTATTGTAACATATTGTTTTCTCTCATGTTTTCCAGACCCGGTATATTCAGAGTGAACACTGGCCGAGATTACCCCTTCTAAACGCATCTTCTAAAACAACAAGTATTTATTCTATGAGTTCCTGAGTACAATTTAACATAAGAGTTATAATTAAAATTGTTATCTCCAAGAGTACACTACATAGAACGAGTTAAGAGATGGAGGAAATTATGCACGAGCTTCGTAAAATTCGAAGAGATTTGGATGAACAGAAAACCGCAATAGAAAAAAGTGGAGAAAAGGTGACGGAAAAAGTCACACAAAATATAAACAGCATATTGGAAGATAAGTTTAAACTATTCAATGAAAAATACGAAGATCTAAAGGAAAAATGTGAAAACCAAGAAAAGCGACTGTATTTTCTGGAAAAACGGGCAAGAAAAAACAACATCGTCTTTTTCGGAATAAAAGAAATAGAAACGGCATATTTTAACCTTGAAATTCTCATATTGAACTTTATCAAAGAACATTTTTCTCAAAAATTGGATCGCAGGGATATTCAAGAAGTTAGAAGAATAGGCAAGAAAGGAGAAAGACCTCGACCAATAACTGTCACTTTTTGTACACTTGGCACAAAAATAAATCTATTTAAAAACAGAAATGCACTAAAAAATACCGGTTACTATATAACGGAAGATTTCCCAAAAAATATTCTGGAGAAGAGAAAAGAGCTTCAAGAACAAGCAAGAATCGAAAGGGAAAAAGGAAACCTAGTAAAAATAAAATACGATAAGCTTGTCATAAGGGAAAAAAACAAAACAGCTGGAAATAACAAAAGAATGCTTTCAACTTCACCTGAAAACAAAACTACAAAAGGAGCTGAAACAAATACACAGGCTAATAAGAAGAATAAATCTCAAACGCAAATAAGAAGAACTTCAAGCCTATCGGAAAGCATTTTAAAACCGGGCATCCTGAACTACCTGGTCAACAGGAACACAAACAACTCATCAGATTCACAACAAAATAACAAAGTTAATATATAGCAACGACCGCTCCCCTCTCGCAACGTCAACATAAAACAACAATTATCAGAAAACCAAACTCATCTTCCAAGCCGGCTGGTCACCGTGGAAGATCATGACCATAACCCTCCAAAGAACGAAAAGAGAATAAACAAAATAAGACATACAAAAATACGCAACATCACAAAAGCAACAGACGGTTTAGCACAAGCTCTGGCGTTAAAATGGAAGTGGGCCGGACACATAGCACGCCTGCAAGTTCACAGATGGACAAGAAAAGTGTCAGAATGGAGGGGGCCATTGGGCAAAAGAAAGAAAGGGAGACCTTGCAACAGTTGTGAGGACAAGATAAAACGAACAGCTGGTCCAAACTGGACGCAAATAGCGCAATCCAGAGAAAATTGGCTATATTTGGAGGAGGCCTTTACCTGCAGAGGGGTTCCTACAGAATAATATACTTAATATTTAGTATTAAAAACCTGCATAAAATAACGGGAACTATTAACTTAAAAACTTTAAAACTTATTAACTTATCTAACTTTTTAAATTAAAACTTTCATTTGTATAATTAAAACTTTTGATACTAAAAAACAATTAATTTTTGTAAACGTGTAGTTTTCTGGAGGAAATAAAAGGCTTTTTATTTATTTATTTATTTCCAAGAGAAAAATACTCTTTTAACAAATACCAAATGTAGTGTTGAATTCAATTGTTTCACAAGATTGACGTGATTAAGCGAGAAAACTGTAGAATAAAAAAAACTGTGGTAGATATAAGTGGCATACACCTTAGTTGTAAGAGTTGGGTATATATTTGGTTACCTAAATCTCAATAAACAGTCAATAGTGTTTCATCAATGTTGTCTTTAATTTTTAATTTCTCTTTAAACGATGGATTAAGAATATTGAGTCTTTAGAGCTAACAAAGAGGGTAAACTATGCATTCTAACAACATTACAAAATAAGAAAAACTTCACATGAATTCGTCCCGTTCAACCAGCATGAAATCGTAGACCAAAGTCTCTTTTCTAAGCTATTACCTGGAGTGGACTAATTAAGTCTCTTGGTGGCGTTGAAACACGAGAAAAAGTACCTTGCAGTTCAATAACACCATTGATATGAACAGGGTCGCCATGTAATATGTTGAATGTTCAGGGGTAACGAATGAAACATGTTACTTATTCCATATCATTTATTTGAATGCCATTTAGAACTTATAAAATAAAATTAATACACTACTATTACATATGAAAGACAATCGCATGATGTGAACGCAAATCAAAGAGTTATAAGAAATTTACAATAAGTAATACTATCTGATTTCTTCGGTGTATGACAATGAATTTTGCGATTATAATAATCAATGTTGTATTGATAATAACGGGCGTGATAAAGATATTGAGATGGAGATAATCGATGTCACGTATACTAGGTTTTACTAAGAACTATGTTTATACGATAATCACCCCAATACGACTGTTTTAGCTAGTAGTAGTAGCTTTATATCACAGTACGTTGTGGCATAGCACCTAAAGTGTGAGCGTCCGAGTACCAGCTTCTCCTTCTGGATTACATTGAATAAAAAGAGAAGAAAATCATCGACTAATCATATTTTTGATCAACTTGAGTCCTTGGTTTGGCATTCCTTCGCTGAATTTTCAATAAACTTTTCACCTCGCACAGTAAGTAAATCTGTGGAACTAATTATTACTTGCAATTTCTTTGAACTGAAACGACCGAGTCATTAAATCCTACTAATCCATACTAATATTATAACATCGACAAAAACTCTGTTTGTCAGTTATGTTTCACGGCTAAAGCACTGCAACGGTTCAAATGAAATTTGGAAGGACTTGGATGGAATTTGCAATGGACTTTACGATGAAAACTGAATACATGCGGGAAGAGCCGCAGACAAAAGCTGGTATTATGTATGTTAGAGTTTGTGAAGATATATAATTCTTTGTTACTGTTTCACGCTTAAAGTGCTGAACGGATCTAAATAAAATTAACACCACAGAAATATATTATTATAATATGGGATAACACATAGGTTACTTTTTATTACGAAAATCGTAGTTTTCTCGTAGCATCGATGAGCAAGGTACAGGAACAACCAAGCGTTACACCGCAGGAAGCAGCTAGTAATATATAAAATCATAGTTGTCGATTGATGTCTAGTCAACGTACGCGTAAAACGATAACCGACAGCACTTCATTACAGAATTGTAGCTTAGTTACAGGTTGTTGTCAAATTAAATAATTTATGTATTTATATAACTTCATTACAAACCACTACAATATAAATTTGTACAGAGATACGAATATGGAGACCAACATTATGTAGCATATTAGGTGGTTTTATCGCTTACAGCGATCTCTATGTGACAACCTTTATACGGATATTGTAAAATGTTGTTTCTGGTAGTCGGTGGTGTATACTTCAATAGATCAGAATTCTTAATAATATTGAAGTTACTAACATACATACACTTACACTAATATATACATATACTACTAACACATATAAATGCATACTCAAATATTACCAGCAAGCAATATGGTATTTTTGGTATGGTATTTTTCCACAAATACACATATTGCTTTTAACCCATGACGTACCAGACATTAATTACAGTAAGTAAACCTGTACTTATATTTTTTACATGATCAAGTAATAATTAGTGTAATTTTTTGAAGGTTGAAGACATTTAGCCTTTCTAATTGTCTGTAGATTATTGCACAATCAAACGGCTTGCATCGAGAACGGTTGTCAGTAAATTTTATAGTAAGCTCCTGGGTATATTCAACTTTAGATTTTCCAACGATCTCAGGAGCCTGCCATAGCAGGCAAAATAGTCAAGGAACTCAAAACGTTGTTTGAGATAGGACGGCGAATGTGGGAGAAACAGAGTATTGTATAACATATATAGGATATGAACATTCCGGCGAAGGCGTATAGGTAACTACTTGAGCTTAACACGATGCTCAGAGATGTGATCATATATCGGTTAAGCATGTTCAATTGTTCATGAATAAGATCTAGATAACTAACATTACCATAATCAAGGATAGGAAGGACAAAGAATTGTGCTAGAGTGATCTTCATGTTTGTCGGAAGAAAGTCACGAAGCCGTTGCAGCGAACCTGCTGCAGCAAACAATTTTCGAATCACTTCACCAAGTTGGGGAGCCCAGTACATATACTAGTCCATATAGATGAAAAGGTTTTTAACTTTGTCACTATATAGAAATATTGGTCTCACCCCACCCATCCAACTCATTTTTGATTCTTTATCTATATTCAAAAAAGTTGAAATCGAGGCTCATAAAAAATTGATTTGGTTCACTGAATGAACCATTCAATAGAACCTAATTGATTATGATTCATATGTAACTCATATTATTGACATGTTTAATTATTTTTAATTAACTTTCAATTTTAATTTATCTTCACTCATAGATCAGTGACTTTATTGATTTGGCTTTTTATAAAATTTAAAATAATAATCATAAAGTTTTCCATGTCAATATGACTAAACGTTACAACTAAATTTATTTTAAACCAACTCATATACAACATTTAATGGCAAATAAAATGATTCTATTTTATTCTTTTCTGTTCTGTTGTGTACTATTCTATTCTATTCTGTTCTTATCTATTCTATTCTAGGACTACCTATTATATATATTGTAATTATCTGCGTCTTTTATGGATTTACTTTCAACCCATATTTACTTTAACTACAAATTTGCACCAGATCTTTATTAATATTGACGATAGCTTCACTAAATTCAGCCGGAGAAGCTTTGGTGAAGATTCGGAGATCGTCTGCATAAAGGTGATTAAAAGAAGACAATCGATTTGTGATTTAGTTGATAAAAACTTCAAAAAGTAATGGAGATAGCACGCCGCCCTGAGATACACCCGCAAATGCATGGCATCAAGAGAAATAATTATTTTCAATGCAAGAAGGCTGCTGGCGACCATACAGGTAGCTACGAAAGTAGTCAATTACTGATGGAGATATATTAAGAGAGCTCAATATTCCGAGCAAAATATCAAACTCCATAGTATTAAATGCATTGCTGAAATCAAGCAAAACAAGGAATGTCAACTTTCCTTCCCACATGTTGGATCTGATGTCTTCCGTAATATTAAGAAGTGCATTGCCAAAACGAAAACCCGAAAGAATTTAGGAGGCAGGCTCCTTGAGAGAAATGAGCTGAGCTGCGTATAAAAAAAACGTTCGAGGATTTTAGAAAAATGGGAAGAATGGATATTAGACGGTAGGTCGGGTCTAGGTAGGTAGAAAGTTTAAAGGTTTGATGATGCTTTTTCGACTCTCTAGTTGCACGTACAAATTCATTTTCTATTGATATGTCATTTATATAAAAGTCATTTTAAAGGATTATATCATAATCTATTAATTTAAAATGAAATTAGTTTCTTAAAAAAAATAATCCATGATTGATGACAATATCAAAATGTTGATCTTGACATGAGTAATAATATGTACATGGTAATCTAAATTATGTGTTTATTAAATTTATCAAAACCCCAGGGATTACTTATCAATATAGAGAAAATATGTGTTGTGTTAAGTAATTAACAATTACATTATAATCTGCAAGATTGCTTTAAGATGTTTTTTCTAGTTAAACTTTTACCTTTTCCTTTGTACTTGTTCTTTATAGAGTAATATACAAAGCTCAAAATAAAAGGTGCTCAAAGTCGAGGAGGTAGAGTGGACTTTTTCGGTTTCCAACTACTCTCGTCTCAATGTTTTCAAAAATGTCATCCACTCCTAGATTGACCTGCCTAATATTCGCTTTACAATGTTTTTACCCACACGATTTAAAATTACTATTAAGACACGACCGAACAAACCGAACTAAAAGTTCTGTTGAAACTGAAATATCAAATAAAAGTTTTTGAATAGACATGGAGTTATTTAACTGTTAACAACATGTTATGTGTTGAAAAAGAAGTTAGAATGAATATAATACGATAACGATGGGATAAACGGATAAATTTATCTATAACAAAATAAGCCCACCAGCTTAACAAAGAAAAATATTTGTTAATTCCGTCAATCTTTTAATTTCAATTTTATACCCCTCATATAAATATAAATCATATAAATACATATATAAATATCAGAACAATCATCATAAAAATATTGAAAATTAATCACTGCTATACTTTTAAGACAGCAATAGTAATAAAATATAAGCAATAGATAGATTTGATTGTGAAAATATATAATACCGATTTAATGCTAATAAAATTTATTGCAATAAAGAGCTATGGATTATCTAGTAAAGATTACAATAATATACGACTATAAAAAAATGTTTGGCAAATATTAAGTAGGCTAAAACCTTCTTAGAAGCTTAGTCCAACAGTGGAAAAAAAAAACAAAGTGAAAAAGAAAAGTAAAGTTATGAAATATTTGAAGCGTCATATTTCATTCAACCATAAAAACAATTGCATTATCGTAAAGTACCATATTTCTTAGAAGCCCTAATGCCATTGACATCTGGAATAAGATGGTAACTAAACGGGTGAACCTCTTATGTCGTATCACCATCGGAATGCTCTTTACCGATTTAAATTCTACTTTGATGATATTTTTAACCCAATTACTGATAGAATGCAGTTTTAATAACTATACTTTATAAAATTATAATAGTCAAGAAGTGAAACCAAAAATGTTATGAACTTATTTAAGTGAAGATAAAGAGAAGAGTAATGATGATAAGTATTACATCTTTGTTACTTTTTATAAAAAACTGTAATACTTCAGGACAGAATTAAATGCTCAACCTGCGATTTAGACAAATATCGCATGTAGAAAAATTACAATCACAAAATAATATTCGGGCTACTGGAAACTATCCTTTATAATTATTGAATTTTATATATAGTAATTAAACTTAAAGCGCCTACAAAGAAACAAAGAAAATCTTTATCGTCTCCATCAATTTGTAAATGTTGTGCAAGATGAATAATATTAAATAAAACGCAAAGTTGGATTTATATTGACAACTCATCAATAATGAAATAATAATCATATTTTTGTTGTTAACCATAAATACTAACATGTAGGTACTAATTCTGAAGACTTTGTTTTTTGAAATGTATACGCTAATCACTGGATAAGGTATCTAATCGCATATATCCAGCTTTAGATACTACGTATACTTCCGATACCAAACATGACTTTGGCCACCAGGCCGTAGCACAGTGCCCTGCGCGATTCAAACACGCAATGCATTATATTCACAACGGTCGCGTCATATCTTTAACTGGTTCTGTACAATACACAATGTAATATCGCATACATTTACTTGAGCTGACCAGACAATGAATGAGATGTGTAAAAGTATAACTATTATTGATGTGTAACATCTAATGCAGATGTCTAGACCGACTGTTGACGAGGTGACGCGTTGCCACGGTATGCGTGGATACGCTGTGATGATATATGAACAATTGCGTGCTTAATACGCTGTTAATTACTGCCTCCACTATCAGAGATACAGACTTGGGAAAATAAAATACGTGTATGTATTGATATAAACTTACCGTTTAGTAGAATTAAACACATCTAGGTTCAAGAACTTTAATAAATATTTTGATAATTATTTTCTTAAACCTGAATATTTGAAAGTTAGTAGTAAAACTTTACATCGCACTATTAATCTTATAAACTTATTAAATAAAAACGTATTTATTTTTTTAACAAAAGCTCACAATATAGTCATTCCTAATCCCTCATTTTTTGCTTAAGTTTTTAAGTACAAGTTAAAACATTATTATTATTTTTTTGATATTATTTTGCTCCAGTGCATCATGATCAAAAACATGAGTTAATTAGATCCGAGATATTTAAAATTCTTCTAGACGCAACGTTTATCTGCATAGATTTTGGCAACATTTTCGATAACTTTTTTTCTAATATGTTATTTGTATCCAGTCTAAAAACTCCGGACCTAAAAATAAAAGGTGTATAAAAATTATTTTATTTTTTTCTAAGTGAATGTAGTAAACATAGCCTTGGTGCATTAACGTGCTTTTTACAATATTATTATGCATACAAATTTTCAGCTAACTGACCAATTCTAAACAGAAGCAGTGTTTTGAAAGGGATGCGGATACGGCTACATCTTATCCAGGAGCACATTTGGAGTTAACGTACACCACAATTGATTATGTCAAAATTAAGCAGACTTAATTCTTTGTGTTCTGTTCTTTATGTTACTTCCTATCTAAGTAACATTTAGAAAGGAAACTCTTGTACATCTTAATAGTATAATAATAATATATGAATATATACATATATATTAATATAATAATCATAACTACATACTAATTCTACAGAAACACAAAATATAACTCACTAGCCGACCCGTGCCCACTTCGTTGTACGTTAACCGACTTGATTTACAAATACTATTATTTTAAATGAATATTTTGTTCAATCATAATAAAACATGACCATGTCAGTCCTGAATAATGTCGCTTTCTATTTGTGAAAAAATTTTCAGGATCGGATGAGTACTTTCGAATATTACCCCCTATGATCATACAAACAAAGTTAGAAACTTTACCTCTTTACAATATTAGTATATATAAACGGCAATCATATTTCTCTATATCCCGGATAGGTGAAATAAAGGTATGTTCTATCTATCAATCTATTGTTAGGACTGATTTCAACACTTGCTGATAAAGTCTTTGTTAGACTATTTTGAACTAATCTGTTAGATAATTACTGATTTCGGTTTTCCAAGCCTCGGAGAGAGGCAAATATTGTCAGCTTATCATTAATATTCCCGTACTTTTATCCGTTAAACGACATTATATGTCACATAACTATATGAAACTTAATAAAGAAAGTGGTAAAACTGACCCTTGTTCGATTTAGTCTTAGTTACTTACCTATTCTTAGTCAAATCGCTATTTCCCATTAGATATGGTTCTCCTTCACATTTATTAGAATAAATGTCATGTATACTTGAGCATGGCACGCCGTATATACTATTATTGTTTATGGTCTCAGCCATATAATAATATGATTTACTGTGTGAACAAATACTTAACAAACAATTAGGCATAAATGCACCGCCATTAGGAAAGAAATCGGCATGTCCACACACATTCTTATAGCCCAAGCATGCAGTATTGGTGTGTATTGCTTCCACATATTGACCATCTGTTTTAACCAAACGATATGTTGATCCATCAAATAATGGTCCGGCTGGGTCTAATCCTAAAAGTATATAATGATTTTATTTTTTTATTTTTTATTAAGAAACATCATATATACAATTACATTTTCGTTAGCCATACACCTCAGGGTATACCTGAAAGGTTTGCTTGTACAGTTGGACTTTACTGGTAAATCGGAGCGTGTATGTTACACAACTGTGCAGGTATATCCTCTATTCAGTTCAAGCTTACCTGACTGACAGTGTAACTGAGCAAGTATGCCTAACAGGTAGGTACACCGTACCTTGTATGGCTAGCTTTTGTGTCAGCTAAAATGTTTTTGTGTCTGTTAATGATGATGATCGTGAAACATGATACCCACCAGTTATTCTTTTAATTTTGCCTTCAGTTACCTTTCCAGCGTTACCAGCCAAATGCGCTCCAAGACTGTGACCAACTACATGAACTTTATCGTAGGTAACCCCGAGAGTTGTTAGCCACTTAATAAAGTTACCAAGATGGCGACCCACAGCTGGTAATGCGGCTACGGCTGTTAAATAACTCTCTCCAGCTATTGTACACCAATCGACTACAATAACATTGACGTCACTGTCCTGTAAAAAAGCTTCAAGAAAGCAATAATTATTACACAATTGACACAATAAATGTACATAATATAATTTTTTACCACAGGCACGCCCACCTTTAGTAAGTACAGTATTTACAGCACTAGTACGATTGCTGATCCATCCATGAATGATAAACACTGTAGTTTTATCAGCTCTAAAGTTAGATTTATTTACACTGCTTTGATTATTATAAAGTAATATTTCTTCTGCATCGGGATTTTCTCTAGAATTAAAATATAAATAAGCTATTTGCAATATGTTTCATTATTGAAACTCGTTTTACTTCTCCACTTCGATTAAAGAAAATTTCCTTTTTTTTTAATACATTCCTATGTGTGCCGTGTTTAGATAGTGAAATTTCGGTGTTACGAATACCAGCTGAATCCATCATGCATTAAGTGAAATAAATTGTTCTCATCAAGTTCATCCTTTAAATAATGCGACCAAACTTTAGTATTCATAATACATAACTTTAGGTCCTTTTTTATTTAGTCAATTGAATTCCTTAACTAATGAACTTCAGATAAACCATGATAATGAATTCATTCTATTTGGAATTATCTGTAAACAGTTTAACATACCTAGTATAAAGGCAATAAACATTACTATCCACTTTATTTACTTCTTCGATGATATTTTTATTAACAGTGTTAGAAATGAAACTTCTTCGCGTAACAAGTCTGTCATCGTAAAAGTAAAAGTATGCCTCAGGTTGTTTTATTTTGTCTAAACTCTGAATTTTTGGTAAAAGAGATCCTGTAATAAAATAAATAATTAAGGTAAGAATATCATAAAGAAAAGATGAAAAGTTATAATTGTAACTGTATCTACAAGTAAACTAAATGAACTCTGCGTGTTTGCTTGAACTTGTCTTCGCTTATTTAAGCCGGTGTTAGTAAAAAGATTGCCGTTAAATACATACTAATCTTTTTATTCGAATGTCGCCTATTTTGTTATGAATACACATACATATAATGATGAATCAGAGAAGTCATATTATAATTAACTGCTGCACGTACCAGCGATCATCGAATAGACGGTTATCATAGCGAATTGCAACATCATAAGAATGACACAAAGTCTTACTAACACAGAACTCTTAATAAAACCCGTACATGTACGTAATGTGTTTCTTAATTAGTACGCAATTTCATTTTTAGACGTAATTACCATGTAATTGATGTCATAAACTGAAACCGGTAAAAATTTACCATGTAAATTGCGATAAAAAGTGAGAAGGGTAGCATAGAATCAATAAAGCAGAAAGAATGAAACTAAACAATAGTTTTTAAATGAATGTCTAAAAAGCAACTCAAGTAAGATGTCTTCTATGTGTGTTTCATCATCTTCATAGCCGGAAGACGTCCATTGCTGGACATAGGCTTTTTTTTACGTTTGGAAACCCCCTGGGGCCTTCACCCCACCGGGGTTTGCGGCGGGGCGGTGTGTCGGAATCGAACCATCTAAAACCACACGGTTTGCCACTCTGCGCCTGAGACGGGAGAGATCCGGGAGCTAGACATAGGCCTTTTTTNCCCCGGTCGACCGCAGCGGAAACAGAGTCCGCTGCAGTCGAAGCAGCTATCGCACCTCGTGCGAGTGTGTCCCGCGACAAGGCACTTGTAGCACCTCATCGGCCTCGCCGCCAGGACTGTTATCCTGGCACTGACGAAGCCGATGAGGACCCTGCCGGCGTCGGCCAACATTTTGGCCGACGCTACGGGACAGCTCAAGCTAGACATAGGCCTACCCCAAGGCTCCTCACAACAACTGGACCTGTGCTGCCTGCATCCAGCTGTTTCTCGTGACCTTCATCAGTTCGTCGGACCACATTGTAGGGAACTTACCTACGCTCCGACTTCTTAGTTGTCATCAATTTTTTTACAATAGTGCCGTAGTCAACTAATGAAGGTTTCTATGTAAATCCTTCTTTCGAATTAGTTTCATTAAGAGACTCTTAGTACAATACTTGCTGACAGCAAACGCAAATAAAACAAAAAAATCTGGTGGGGCACCCTTATCATTTAGAGGTATGAAAAAGGGTTGTGGCCGATCTCAGACCTACTCGGTATCCAACAAAATTTCAATGAAATCGGTCCAGCTGTTTCGGAGGAGTTTGGTAACAAACACCGCGACACGAGAATGGATATGAATAATCTGTTTGTAAATACTAGAAATCATTTTTGTTAGAGTCCCCTCTGCGAGCTAAAGGCTCGTTCATGAATGCATGAAAAGTCATAACAGTAGAAAGAAAAGTAAAAACAAATTAAAATTTTGAAAATTTACTTTGGGAAGATAAGAAGATTTTCTATAAATGCCATTTAAAATTAATTAGATGAAGTTGTTAGTTACAGTAGGTGTAACCTCCTAATTAATGTCCTTTGCCCATTATGGATAGAGCGGAGGGGTCTGTAGGACTATTACCGACTAATATCCAGGCAGTACTTTTTTTTAAATATAAATACTGTCATCCTCTTGCATGACAAGTCTTGACTGTTCTTTTGTTCTGCATATTTAATTTCTGTACACGTTCTAATTTTATTATTTATTTTTGTCAATCATGTGTTTACGGGCGGTTAAGGTAAGGTTTAAAAATTTGTTCCTTTTTTCTGGGTCTTTCATAAGTATGTGTGCCTCTTCCTTCTTCAGCTGTACCCTAAGGCGTTATTTGGTGTCGTGCCTTAGAGTCCCGAAAATAGGGCACTCGAAGATTATGTGCTCGACGGTTCGTTCTCGACCCGGATCGCAGATACTCATGTATCTGCGATCCGGGTCGAGACTTTCGTCGGGACTCTCCCGAAACTTGAAGCGATGTAAGTATTGGGAGACGCCTTGGGTGCGATCTTCAGCACCAAGCAGTATGCATCCTTCGCGTCCGGGAAGAACACTTTCATGACGGAGGCGATGTGGCCCGACTGATATCTACGTTTACATTCGTCAAGCGATTCGCTGCGAATCCAGCGCTTGGCGAATGAAATCGGACACAGGTCGTAGTCGGGCTTCCTCCGACTCGAAAGTGCCGCTTCTCTAGCCAACTGGTCGGCGTGCTCGTTACCATCCATACCGGCGTGGGCCTTGATTCAGTACAAAGCCACACATTTGACTTGGGTCCAGGCCTCGCTGAGGTTTCAGCGCGCCTTGGTCGCGAGAGGATGCAGGGTCCCGGGGTTCGTCACCGTCTCCAGCGCCGCCCGCGAGTCGCTGTAGATGCCGCAGCTCCCCTCACTGCAGGTGAGGATTTCCCTCGAAGCTCTGCATATGGCCAAGAGCTCGGTCTGGTAGACTGTGCAGTACGTTGGCAAGCACAGTTTCCGGCTCCGCAGTTCGGCCAGGCTGTCCCATATGGACAGCGCAGCGCCGACCTTGCCCTGTAGCTTGCTTCCGGCCGGTAAAAATACGAAGCGACTGCACGTTGTGCTGGTCTACCAGGCTTTGGTCCTCCAGACTCTGGAACCTCAAGTCCATACGCAGAGCCGGATGCGGATGCTCCACAAATTGCACCACACGCTCAACAGTGACCCGACAATTCCCGGTCTCCTAGCACTAGCCGGGTTGACCCTTTGCGCGCTTCGTAGAGAGCGGCTGCCTCCTTTGTTCGAAGGTTCAAAGGCAGTTACCCTACCAGTAGCAGCGCCGAGTTGAAGGAGACAGTGCGGTATGACTTGCAGATCATCTGAGCGAATCCTCTTTGCAGTGTCGAGGAGCTTGCGACACCCAGCTTCTCGATGACGGGAGCATATGCGGCTCCCGCATACGTGATGACCGGTTCTACTGTTGCGGTGTAAATGGTCTGTACGACCTCAGGTTGCAGCCCCCAGCTTAGTTTTGGTGCTCTCGAGAGCTGCTTGTAGATGTTTAGGGCCTTCCTACAGACGACGCCGACGTGGGTGCTAAAGGTCAGCTTATCAATGCCAATGTCGACCCCGCTCGTGCTCAGGAGCGGGGTGTCATGCTTGAGCTTATTAGTAACAAGCATGGCGTAGGTAGATATAAACTGAAGTTTGCGCCACATAAGCGCAAACTTCAGTTTATTTCTGACACCCCACCCATGAACAAATTCAAGGGTGGCATTAGCACGTCGCTGCACCTCAAACGCGGTGTACTCTGCGAACAGCAGAACCACGTCACCCGTGAATGCTTGGCAGGTGACGCCCTGTTCTTGTAGACCTTTCAGAAGGGGGTCTAGGAGGATATTCCATAGGATTGATCCACAAATGGACCCTTGCACGCAGCCCTTTTGGGTGTCGCGGCGATGTTCCGCCCCGGCGTACCGTAGCTTCACACATCTGTCGTCCAGGTAACTATCCATTAGGCGCCTGATATTGACCGGGCAACTTTCCTCAGTCAGTCGGACCTTGATGGCGGGCCACCATGTGCTATCGAAGGCACCATCTATATCCAGCGAGACAACTGTCGCCAGCTTTTTGAGCTTAATCTCAGCTTTGATTCGGTTCACTAGGTTATAGAGGGCGATTTCGGTGCTTTTCTGGGGCATAAAGCCATACTGGTGAGTACTGAGCCTCGGTACTAGGTGCCCTTGGAGCCTCGCTACGACCATTTTCTCCAGGACTTTTCCCAACACAGGCAACAGGCCGATAGGCCTGTACGACTTGGTTTTCCGATAGTCGTCCTTCCCCGGCTTCCTCAATACCACGACTGTGGCCTCCTTCCACTTCGTGGGGAAGTGGCCGAGGGTGAGGCACCTATTGGCCTGACGACAGATGTCCGCAGTGAAGCCATCTGCATCTAGCGCCTTTTTCGGGTTGAAACTGGACACCGCAGTGATTATCTCGAGTGTCCCTGTGATGTTGGTTGTCCATTTGCAATGAGTCCTCCAGATAAAAGGTCTCTGCCAGGTGCAGTGTAGATTCGGCGGCAGTAAGTGGTACGCCGTTTTTGATCAGTGCTACGTCCTCTTGCCTTTTGGCAGTCCTCCCCATCACTTGGTAAATACTCTCCCAGACTCCCTCCCTATCCTGCTTGGTGCAGAAGTCCTTCCAGCTTGCAATCTGGGCACATATCGCTTTCCTCTCATATTCGTTCTTTATTTGCAGGTACTCAGCAACGAAATGTTCCCAACGAATTGGGGCGGCGCAGCGGATTCTCCTCTTTCAATGCGGCGAGCTCGTCTGGCCACCACGGCATCGTGAGTTTTCTTTTTCTTTTAATTTTAGGGATACAGTGATTACAGGCTTTCCCAATAATGTCCGAATATGACTCTACAACATTTTCTAGATTAATTTTGGTTGTGATGCTATCTATTTCTATTTTTTTATGCCAGATTCTGTTTTAAATTGGGCCAGTTTCTCATGAAACTGGTTAAAATTAGCTTTCTTAGTGTTGTAGAGTCTTGTTGTGGTTTTGATGTCTATGCCTAGTGATCTTTTTTGTCGAATGTTAAATACAATGCTGTTGTGGCCGTAGCTGGTCATGCCAACGTCTACTCGCCAGCCCTCCACCAGTTCGATTAGATCCGCTGAGCAAGCCGTAAGATCTACGTGGCTGCTATAGGTTTTGCCACCCCTGATGGTATAAAACGTGGGTGTAGTGCCGCTGTTGAGTACCTGCAAATGCAACTCCTCCAATGTGCCACACAATTCTTCTCCTCTCTTGTCCTCGATGATGCTTTCCCACCAGGAACTCTTTGCGTTTACGTCTTCGGCGAAGAGCAGGCCTCGGGCTCCTAGATTCCACTGGGTTTCTCGAAGCTACTCGAGGTAGTCCGCAATGGGCTGTTCTGGCTCATAATAAACTGAGACCACCGCGAGGTCCCGGGCGCGGGTACGGATCCTCGCCACCACGTTGTTATGTGTGGTGAGTTCTGGATACTGTACAACATCCAGATCTGTGTCGAACACTGCAATTGCAGCCTTTCCACATTCCACTTCCGTCATCCGACGCCTGGAATATTCGCGCATTGCGGTAGTCTTGCATCCTACGGATGCTGCCTACGTACGGCTCCTGTATGAGAGCCATTGTTGCTCTTCTCTCCTCGGCAGCTGCAAACAATTCGGCAGTCGCTAGTTCCTTCCGTTGCAAATTGGCCTGCATAATCGGATACGCCTTGGTTCCGGTGGGTTGGGTACTTATGGTTTCTGCGATGGGGCCCTTAGCAATAAGCTACCCTCGCTCTAGCCAGCACATCCCACTTTAGCCGGACAGAATAGTCTATGCTGAACGCACTGTGTCCAGTTTTATGTTGTCCGGCCCTTATGCAGTTACAACAAGTTGGGGGCGCGTTGTCGAGCATATCCGGGCAGCTCCTGCGTTGATAGTTCCACCGCAGTGGCCGCATATCTCTCCTTTTCTAACTACTACTACGCAGAGGTGTTTGCTGCCCAAGGAAGAGACCAGCGTTTTGTGTCCTCAGGGCTTTCAGGACGTCGTCGTCCTTGTTGTATTTTAGGACGTTCCTGAGGACAACGAGTGGGTCTTGATTTCTTACGTCCTAGACGTCCAGTTGGTCATCTGCTGTCCTCCTCGTTCCTGCAGCTGATGATGATTTTCCGATATGCAGATACCGTCCTCCTTCGTCCGTCCTCCGTCCAGCAGTCCTCACCAGTATCGTCGGTGTCCTTCGAGGCGACCACAACCGAGTTAAGCGCTGGCTGCACCGGAGACGGCTTGGCCCGAGCCGCTACAGCCGCATAGGTTGCCTCTGTTTTTTGGGCCAGGGCCTCGTTAAGCACCCGCATTTGTCTACTGCTCTCTCTCATTAGCGCACTGTGCTCCGCCAACGAGGAGAGCAGTCCGGTGCAGTCATCCGGCTTTCTCTCCAATTCTTTTGGCTACACATTCTTTTGTTTGTTGCACATTGGTCCTTTTTCTGCTTCGGCCGCCTTCACCAGCTGGTAGAGGCTATCGATGGCTTGGGTGATGTCCGCTTTTATGTCAGTTCGTAGGTTGCGGGAGTTCTTGATGGAGATTTTGGCCTTCGTCACCCAGTTTCGTGCCTCTTGTAATCTACTGATGGTCTTAGATGTCGTTGCTGTGGGGCAGTACTGGGCCAGGTAACTACTGCTCCCACTCCGCCACCAATATAATGTGAACCCAGACCGGTGTGCCTCTACTTCTAGAAGCAGTGGCAGCTCACCCTGATCTACAGTAAGATACCAATCTGGTAACTAGTAGTCTGTAGGAAAGAATCGACATGAAAGCTGAAGTTAGAATTAGGAACCTACATTTTTTCTGCACACCTAGTTTGTCTTAGTGGGCTTATTATAATATTTACAATTAGACTCAATTGTTGTCCTTCGTGTAACGCTTTCTCATCATGCATGTTGTTAGGCATTTTGTTGGGCCATAAGAAGTAAAGAGCAGCACCATCTAGGGTGGTTACGGGACTCTGCACAATATTTTTTTTTATAAATTAATCTCGGCTTTAATTACGGCAGTGCCCTGAAGGTCTTGTCTGAATTTGTTCCAGCCAGATCGGTGACCGTAAGTCGAGAGCGTTTGGTGTTGCGATTTATAAAGATTTCGGTATAGTCGATTGAAAACCGAATGAAGTCGCCGCAGTCGCCGTGACGACTTATAAGACGTAAACTAGATCCTCAAGAGTTTGTGTATCACAATAATAATAATAATAGTAGCATTGTCCGTTTAACATCCCCGTAGCTTCACCCTTCTACTACCCTTCAGTGTCTTTTTAACTGACAAAAAAAACTGCAGAGTTACATTATTATAAAAACTTAGTTATTAACGTTAAATAAAAATTGATTATTATTTTTTGCTTTTCAGTTTCTTCAACGGTTTAAGCTTTTTGCTCAAAAGTTTTTTGCAATAATATGCGTTCTTGAGCTGTAAAAAACATTTTCATATATTATCTTTCCATTGTAGAAAAACATTATTTCTCTAGACACTCGAGGTCTATAGTCCAATTAGTTATTTTTTCGTAAAAGTAATGCATCACCTCCAGGGTTCCATATCGTTGTGGGCCTTGCGTTGCCTTTCACATCCCCATGGAGCATACAATGAAGTGCTTGGGTTACGTCCTCAATAGCCGGTGGGAGTTTGGGCCGCACGTTCGGTATATGGTTCCTAGGCTTTTAAGTACCACTGTGGCGACTTTTGCCAAACTTAGGAGGCTCAATACATCCTGCCGAAAGTTGTATATGAAGATCGTAAGATCGATTGCTTCATACGGGGCACTGGTATAGGCAAACGCTCCAACGGCCGATGGCCATCAGAGTGATAAGAAGGTACTTGCCGGATCCACACATTGAGACCTGGATGCAGTATTCCTTGAGATACTTTAGATCAGGGTGAGCTGGGAGAGATGATCAGCTGATGATCTTACATCATCAGCTTATCATCATGAAATGATGACTACCACATGTAAATAAGGTAATAGCTTTTGAAAATACATGAAAATCATATAGTACATGTCTATAAAGTTTGAGGGTTTCCGTCGAGTTCTTTGAAATCTCATCATCACATCCAGATATGGTTACACCTCGGGAGAATGCCCTTTCAATTACAAAAAAAAATATTAAAATCGGGTTTCTCTGCAAAAAGTTATGCGTGATCATACATTAATATATATATATACATATGTCGACTTGAGAACTGCCTCCGTTTCTTTTCGTCGGTTAAAAAAAAACAATAGGTGCTAGCGTCTAGGAACGATAACGACGACGGCGATAACGTGAACTAATCTTAGCTTACTTTTTTGAAAAGTGTGATTAAATCACGACAAGGGCAAAACATAATATTAGATCGATATTTTTTTTATACTTTTTACAAATTAACATCTAAACTAAAACGTAATCAAGACATGGAGCTAAACCAGGCACAAAGTTTAAGACGGATGTAGTTGAATATTACCTTTGGCCTAAACATAATTTTCAATTCTAGATAGAATAAGAATAATTGAATAGCATTAAATTGAAATAAAATTTGTCTAGAGATTGCTCTACGTACACCCAGTCTTTTGACACAGTGATCCACAAACATTATATCTAAATTGAGGAAAGTCAAACTACATGGGGAAAACCCAGCTATTATCTTAATTGTTTTAAATTATAAGTAACTAAAGATATAATAAATAGCTTATGAGTTAAGACATTGTGTGTGTTTATAATTAATCAATTATGTAGATAGTTCGGATAATAAACTTAAGCATTATTACGCATTCTGTATTTTTGTTTTTAGTCCCTTTTTTGTAATTTTATTTATTACCAAGGCATGATAATAAGTTTTATTAATACAGAATGATTCAAAATGAGTTGCAGCCTCTCTCTTAATTTTAACAGCAGGCAGGAATTAAGCTAAAACTGTCGTTGAAAATCTAAGACGATTCTAGTCCGTCAGGCTGAACTTTAGAACAGTGATGTAAAGCAAAATTTATCCATGTTGTGACCTATTAATAAAAACAATTAAATCTTTATTGTCACAAAAAGTATTACGTTTCCTTAATACGACGCTTTATACCCGCAATGGATCCCATGAGTGTCATAAAAGTTATTTAAGGGAGTCACCTGCGCAGCAATGCTAAGAAAAAGAGAAAGAAACCTTGAAACAAATCCATTTAAAAGCTCTTTTCTATACTTAAAAAAACAATGTGATTAATCAATTCAATCGGGCAATCAAGGCAATCGGTACAACATTGGCCGACCACCGCGCTGTAATAATTGTTTGTGTCGGCGCACTAATACAGGATGTACCAATTCATAAAAATTGTATTGATAACAAAAATGTGATTGAACTGCTTACAAAAGTCAACTGGGATGAGGGGTGCGAGTTTTCATGCCGAGTAAGGATAAAAAAAAATATTGAAAATAATTTTAAAGATTGCTATTCAAAATCAACTTATAAAATCAAACTAAAAAATAATATAACACGAAATAACACTTGGATTAATTATAATGTAATTAACTCTTGTCAGTATAGGGACGAAAAATTTGTTAAATGGATTAAAGATCCAAATAGCCTGACCCTTAGGAACGACTATAATAAAGCCAGAAATATTGCTAATAAAATATTTCAAAAGACCAAAAATCAAAATCTCAAAACAGAAATAACCCAGAACAGACACAATCCTCGTCATCTATGGCAAATTCTCAATGGTATCACGGGTAGAATAAAGCATTGAACTGCATAAATAAATAAATATTGAAATTTATAAAACAACTTTATCAAAGTATTTTGCAAAATAGCTTAATCTTATCAAAGATGTAGAAGAGGGTTCTTGAATGTTGTCAGTAGCGGTCAAGCGAATTTTTAGCTTCAGCTTTATGTCCTTGGCAACTGTGAACTACCAGGTGGTGAGTAATGAGTATCCTCTACCTTTTCCAATTATTTGGCAGTGCTAGGACCTGTTTTATGATATGGTCAACAGGGCATCTCATGACATGACTTAACCTTCGTATGCGGCTAGTTCTGCTATGGGTGCGACTTTAAAACTTTCTCTAATGTGCTCGTTTATAAATGATGGTACTTAAAATAAATTTTCACCAACACTTCCAGGACCTGATTGGACGTCGAAAAAACATATGCGTGATTTTGAAAAGATTTCCCACGACAACATGTTACAATCAAATCTTGACATTTGAACAGCTGAAAATCAAAACATCATTACTTTTCACATTTGACTTGATTGTCATCGATTGATGTCCATCGATAATTATTTACTTAATTACGTGTGATTACTATCAGAGGATTATAGGAACACGCGATGTTGCTATATCAACGGTATCATCACCTGTTTTTGTAGCTCCACTAATACGACGATGTCGATGACGTATAAATCATTCGAGGTAATATCTTAGTGATTAAACGTTTCTGATAAGGATTAAAATTGTACACTTAAGTGATTTCATTTATGTAAACAACTTATACCACCCATTATACATTGATTTAGTTCTAGCAGTACATCATTTCTTAGACAATTAATTTCATAGGATATTTTTGGCTTCTTAATATTTTCCAAACTAATTTTAATGAAGTTTTTAATTGCTATATTACTACACCAAGTATTCAACTAAACATGTCAAAAGGGTTAGTGGAATAAATTTTTATATTTCGAATAATATTAAATGGATCAAATAAAATAGGTTTCTTTTTGTTCTTCCAGTATATATTTGCCGAAAGAGAACAGAGTTTTGACAGTAATGGCAATACTTAATCGCCAATTATGTAGTTGTAATGGAGGTATACATAATTCAATCTACATGACATGGATGGGTGTAGTTCTTATATACCCACCTATAATTCTCATGGCTTGATTCTGAACTTTATCTAAGTCATACAATCGAGATTTAATACTACTGCCATATAAAAAGGATCCGTAATCCATACGACTTCTAACCAAAGATATGTACCTAATTACAATACAACAATACAAGCAAAATTGTGATTTGGTGTTTGATATTTCTAGACCTAAATATGATAGTATTCTAACGGTATTGTCTGCGTTTTATTGACACTATCATTTAGATTTTTACAGCTAACATAGAATACGAAATCAACAGCATATTGACATATGTGTGTGCTGCTTGATTTACAAATGTTATGGCTTACAATATTGATTAGTTAAGAAAACAAAGGGTATACCTTTTCTTTTTACGTGTTTTACCCTCGGACGTTCACCTCACCGGGATTTGCGGCGGGGCGGGGTGTCAGAATCGAACCGACTAAAACCACACGGTGTGCCACTCTGCGCCTGAGACGGGAGAGATCCGGGAACCGCTTTCTTACGCCATCCGGACCCCTCCCAGCGCCTGCCCGCACTGAAACGGGCACCGTCTGATGGTAAAAACTCTCAACTTAGGCGTCGTACGGCACACGCGTAACATCGTCCCCTCGCGGCTGGCCTGTGAAGTGGATGGAAGGGAAAGCCCGTCCCGCCCATCCACGGCCACACACAGGGTGGCATGAGGCGCTGATAGGCGTGCCTCCGCCGACCGGTTCGCCGGTGGTAGATCAGGTCCGAGTGGAGATCTGCGAGATGACTTCCTCGCAGAAAGCCGCGACCGCGGTAAAACTACTCTCGCCACTGGCCATGGAGCGTACGGCGGCCGGCAGCGAGAGATCACCTCCGATGAGGGCCTGGCGCTGCGGCGCCCAAGCGGGGCACACCGCCAGCGTGTGCTGGGCCGAGTCCTCACTGCCGTCGCAGTGGTGGTAGGCGGGACTTAATTCCCTCCTGGCGACCGAGTGCAGGTACTTCCTGAAGCAACCGTGCCCGGTCGGAAGGAAAGGGTCCCGTGCTGCCACCCCGCCCACTCGAGGATGACCGGCTGGAGAGCCTCCACTGTGGCGAAACCAGCACGTGGAGCCTCCAGCCGCGAAGACCAACGAGCTTCACGCCACTCGCGTATCTCTTCGGGCGGAGGGCGCATGCCTCTCTCCGCCCGGAATTCAGCCACCCGTCGATAAACTTCAGCGAGTACTTCCGACTCCAAATCCCACGGGGTTGTTCCGGCCAAGGCGCACGCTGCCTCCGTCGACACCGTGCGGTATCCGTGTATGGCTCTGACCGCCAATACCCTCTGAGGACGCCAGAGGCGCATCTTATTCTGGGCGGTCAGAGCCGACACCCACACCAGTGCGCCATCGACCGGACAATCCCCGTGAAGAGGCTTCTCGTTGTGACTGGCTCCACCCAGATTGGGCAAGAGTCGCCCAAGGGCGGGGCAGTGCCGACCAGCTTGTGCTCCCAAGCTGCCGGAAGTGCTCGTTGAAGAGCCACCGACCGTCGAGGATCAGGCCCAGATACTTCATCTGGGCCCGAACCGGTACGAGGACCGACCCGACCACTATGGAGGCGCCGGGGGGTGGCCCACGGCGGGGCCGATGAAAGAGCAGGGCTTCCGTCTTGTCCAGGGCCACCCGCAAGCCCAGCGCCTCGATGCGCCCGACCACCAGAGAGACACCCTTGGTAGCCAGGCACGCCACTTCCTGGAAATTCGCCCCCCGAGCTGAGATCAACGTTTCATTGGCGTAACAATTTACGCCCAGCCCGGGGGGGGAGACGCTCTCTGAGAACCCAGTCGTACCCTATGTTCCCCAGGAGTGGTCCAAGGACAGACCCCCAAGGTTCAGGGAAGCCCCTCTCGGAATTGGGCGTCCGTCAGGTCGGGGCCCACCTCGCAGAGATGCCGGACGATGCGGGCAGCGAGCACCCTCTTGAACAATTTGCCGGCCTCGTCCAGCAATATGATGGACCTTTAGGCCGCGACCGAATCGACAGGCCGTCCCGGCTTCTGTAACAGGACCAGCTTCCCGCTCTTCCAGCACTCAGGAAAGCGTCAGTCAGGAAGCGAGGTGTTGGACACCACACTAGCGTCCAACACCGTCTCGGCGGTCCGTGGCGTGGCGGTCCAACATATGGTTGAGGGCTGGGCCCAGCACTCGGGCAGGAATCCCGTCCGGCCCGGAGGCGGTGTTCTTCGAACGAATCCGCAGAACACCCGCCCCTACCTCCAATTCCCTAACGGGCGGAACGTCATCTTCTTCGCCCCCGTCGTCTCCGACCGAATAGGCCATCAACGGGGGCGTGTGCTCCGCCCGCTGCTAGAATAGGCCCTCGAACACTTCCTGCAGGAAGTAGGGCTGGAGAGTCTCGGTAAGGGGGGAGAAAGGGTCTCCCTGTGCCACGCCTAGATTTGTCCATCTGACAATATTATTGGAATCCTTCGATTCATCTCTAATTGATAATCTTCTTTCCCTTAAAAATTCTCATAAATAATAACATATTTGACTTCCAACTTTTAAATTGTCCTATGTTTTAACAATGCTTTCTATTAGGACGTTATCATAGGCATTATCAATATCTATGAAACATGCTAAAGTTGAAATATTCTTAGTAAAACCTATTTGTATACTTGTTATTAACTGCGCAAGAGAGTCCATGCAAAATTACCCTCGTCTAAAGCCTGTAGCACTGGGAGAGTGGAGCCCGTTTCTTTCGACAAACCACTCTAACCATTTAGTTAACATAAGATGAAACATTTTACAAATGCAATATGATATCGGTCTTAATTTGAGATTAGAATGATAACTATTTCCTACTTTGGGAATTGCTATTTCTTTTATATCGCGCCGTTCATTTTGTATGTAGCAATAGTTTTGGTTTTCATAACATTCATTTCCATACCTTTCATTTTAAATCTTTCATTTATAACTGTTACCATCTCCTGCAACTCCTCTGGCGTCGACGCAAGTAGTACCAAGTCATTAGCATATAGAAGGCATTTGATTGATAACTCTCCCATTCAAACAACTGTCCATGAATATATTGAACAGCCAAGGAGACGCTATACATCCCTGTCTGACACCTCTTGAGATATCAAACCAATCTGTGTAGGCTCCATTTATACGAACACAGCCTCTAGAACTCTCATATAGAGATTTAAGAGGCCGCACCATGAGGCTGTCCTTCCGTACATAGGCAGTGTTGACCACAAATCGTTCCTCACCACTCGGTCATAGGCCTTCTCGAGATCAATAAACGCGCAGAAAACTTTCTGACGTTTGGCGAGGTGTTCTTCAATGATTGATCGGAGCGAGATCCGTACATTTCACTCCCTTTTTAAACCCATCTTGTACATCCCATATTTTTTTATTACACTTTCGAATTTCTCTTTTACCTTTTTCTCAAATTCTTGTCTTTTAATTTCCTCGTTCAACGCTTCCACTTTTATTCTTTGAAGTTCAGTTACCGACACTGGAACCCGATGACGCCAACGCCTGAACAGACTACGTATCTTGCATACAACGAGGAAATGATCGGTCCCGACGTGGATGCCACGAAACGCTCTTGCGTCTGTAACTTTACTCTTTAGTCTTTCATCCACAATAATCAAATCTATCTACGCTCTTTCACCCTGTCTCTGCCATGTAAACTTGTGAATGTCTTTGTGTGCAAATGTTGTTTTACTCACAAACTGATTGTTGTCCACACATACTTCCAATAATCTTTCATAATTATCATTACCTCTATTATATGCAAAACTACCTAAATTACATTCGTACCCGTCACGCTTTACACTAATCCATGCATTAAAATCACCAAACAAGACAACTCTTTCATTTTCGTCTGTATTTGAGACTAGCTCATTCAATTCTTCCCAGAACTCATCCCGCTCGTCGACTGGTTTTGATGTGTCAGGAGCATATACCCCAACTACAAATAATTTTGTAAGGCTCAACTGGATCCTTAATAAGTTAAGTCTGGGACTCACACATTCGAATCCATTGTCATTGGCAATTCCATCTAATGCCTACTCATTGTCTAGCTCTTTCTGTTTCTAGTACACCTGACCAGAATACTGTCAGGTTATTGTACGACATTATGCCCTGCCCCTTTCTCTTGGTCTCGCTCATACACAAAACGTCTATTCTTTTATTATTCATCAAATCACAGACTTCGTCCATCTTATAAGCCATTCCTCCACACACGTTCAGCGTAGCAAAACGGTTCTCAAGAGGCCGCAGTTCGCCTCTCCGAAAAGCATTACGTGACGGTTGGTGAGCCTCATCAACGACTTGCTCTTCTCCGAGCAACTCACAGCTGGCCGGGGAATTCTTCGCATTTTGATACTGCTTAGTTGTAAAACTTTCATAGTTCGCTTTACTTATTAACTTTCATGTCTTATTCTATCGATATCGAGTCTGAACCCTCGTGCCAGTACCTTAAGGAACATACGCTGCGCTCGCTCAGCTCTAATCAAATGGGCTTTCGCTTCACCTGATTGTGCAGTATCTGACTATCTATTATACGGAAAGGTGTGCAGTTTCAAAATGTGTGTTGCATCCGGTTCACCCACGGATGTTTTACTGAAACAGACATATTTAATCTTACTGGCGTTTGTCAAACCAGTCTCAGCCAATGCAAATACCGCTCTCCAGGTTTGGCCATAAAATATCAGCACTGTGTCATCAGCAAACATAAGAAGGTCTAAGTGTGGTCGCGTAGCCACATTGCACCGATCATTAATATAAATGAGAAATAAGGTAGGTCTAAGTGCAGAACGCTGGGGAAGACCATATGGTCTTCCCCAGCGTTCTGCACTTAGACATCATGAAATATTTATATAGACAGTCTGCACTAACATAGTCATCTACACTAACACGTTGATATAAAACACGTTGATAATGATTGCCTACCTGTCAAACAATCTTTGAATCAATCCAAAGCCACCCTCCTAATACCACTGCTCTCCAGAGTTATTAGGATTGAAATAGAAATGTATCAAATTTTTTGAATGTCTAAGAAGACCCCCAAGCACTTATCTCCTCTATTTAGATACGTCACTATATTTGAGGGTAATATCAGAACAGCGTCCTCCGTTGATGTTTTTGCTCTGAAACCAAATTGGAAATCACTGAGGAGCTTGTTTTGTTCTAAATATTTCATGATTTGATATTTTTATCATAGTTTTTTCTAGTATTTTAGAGAGCGTTGATAGAAGAGAGATAGGACGGTAGTTATTTGGCTCATTTCTTTTCCCAGATTTGAAGATAGGGAAAACAACAACTCTCTTCAAAATATCCGAACATGACCTATGTTGACTAATGTTGCCCATATATGTGATGGGTGGAACAAGAGAAAAAACATTTTGTTTTAATATTTTTGCAGTAATCTTATCTAATCCGGGTGCACTATTTGATCTTAGTTCTAAAATAATACTCCTAACCTCTTGTGGATCTGTGGGCATAAAGGACAAGATTTTAGTGGTGAGAGGTCCATCGTCTACACATGACAATTCCTATCCGGCTTAATTCATCCTACATAACAATTCATTTGCTAACGTACATTCAACATTGGTAAAGTATTCATTCACCTTAAGAGACTCTGTTAGTGTTGCATCAATATTTAACAAATCGAGAGACGCTTCTCTGTTTTTCTTCAGGTCACGAAATTCCCTTATTACTGTCCAAATTTCCATAATGTTACCTCTGCTTTTATTTAGCTTTTCTTGATAATACTGTCTATTCAAATTTTATAATACCATTTCATATATTTCTGTATCTTAGGTAATTATTCTTCAATAAAATATCGTATGGCGCTTCTACTGTTGCTTTATGTAACTTATCTCTTTTCCTAATACACTTTACTACACCTTTCGTTATCAGTATTTTAGTAGTCTATACCTGTTGAAATTTCGTACAGTATCGGTGTTTTTCCTAATTATGTTTAATAGATTAGTTGTTATTATTTCTATTGTGTATGTATCTACGTCGATTATTTTAATGAACTGATAATAGTTAATAGATTCAAAAATCAAGTTGTCAAAATCAATAAGATATAGTTATAGGCAGATAGCAAGAATATATAAAAATAAAAATGTGTCACAACACATAAGACACATCTTGAGACGAAGCCATGAAGATCACACTGGTGTTTGGCGGTTTAATAGCGCGTTAGTAGTGTAGATTACATAAATTAAAATAAAATCTAATCCGTAGCTCCTTATTTTTTACGCTAAATTACATATAATATATCATACAACCAACTTATGCTCACGTAGTAAACTAATTTTTTTGTGTCTACAGTTTGCGCAAGTCACGTCATTCCCAGCGTCCCAGAGGACAATAGCCATTATGTAGAGGGTGAAAGCCGATATATTTGGATGCCAGATGGTAAGGGAAAACCAGTTTTAGTAGACCTACAAGAGCCCGCTAATGAAATGTTTTTAAACAGTAGAAATGGTGCCAATAATCAGTACTGGCTTTTCACAAGGTAAGTGATCAACATTTATTTTGGATATTCAACATTGACATTAAGTTCTACTTACAGAAAATAACAAAGTTATTAATGAACCCTTTATTCCACATATGTCCACTTAAGTTATACTTTAATATCCTTTAACTTCATTCGAGCTTTGCGTAGCTGCTACGGAATTCAGCTAACCGTTCGATGAATAACATGTACAAGTGTTAGAGGCCAATACACATTAACATTGTATATGCAAGTATCTAATAGTGTTTCAGCGATTGCTTCACTAGATAGACTACTTCGACTTCGTGTACGTACGTAGTGAACCATATAAGTTCTCACTTTTAGTTTTATTTCTAAAATAACGGGAGGTCCTTTGCCGTTTTTGTTTATCCGTCTTGATGTAAATTCATACACAAATAGAAACTACAAAGTTGTCAAAGACGATAAAACGATCTTCATTAGAGTCCGTCCATACGGTTCGCTCTTTATTTTTTCATTTATATTCATTTATATATATGAAGTCTTCGGCCTTTCGATTTTCAACACAATCATATAACTGATTTGATGGCAACTTCACATTCTAATTTTTTATTTGGTTTTTGCTAGATTAAAACCCTACATGAAAGATTGTTTCGTTGCTAACGAAGTCTCATAATCCGTTGAGTTTTTTAAGCAATAGCACAAAAATTATAATCACGCGCTTCAATGGATGCCGATCATGGAGCAGATTTTAGCGATAGACGAAGCTTACATTTCTCTGCATATCATGCGTTACTACGTCTGTCGAGTAGCCATACCCTCTAATTCATCATTTTCCTAGCCTTTATTATTCCCAAGATTTAGTGCTCGGCTACTAGTTCAACTTGTTTTATCTAAATATCAGTTTTAACACGAAGCGACTGGCATAGGACCTCCGCAACCCTAAAGGTGAACTGAATTCGAAAGTTGAACTAGTAATGTATTTAAGGGGACTGACTTCCCAATAACGATTGCCATAGATGTTCATGACAACCGGAACCGACGGCTTAACATGTTCTCCGAGGCTCGGGCGGAAAACACCACCACATTCCATACTTCGTTAAGAATTTCTTGTAAGAAAACCCAACAGCAGTTCGACCCGTGATTCAAACCCGAGAACTCCGACCGCTAGACCAACGAGGCAGTCTAGCCATACTCTCAAATTAACGTTCGTAATTAACTAGTGAAGTTCTGATGCTAGAAGATTTTATTGTTAACAAGGGAACGATACTGGTAATCTGTTGATTAATATAATCGTTTTTTAGTAACTAAATTAATATCCGATCTCCAATCAAAACTTGCATGTGATACTAATTCACACTAATAACATTTTGCACAGCTGTCACTATCACTAGATGTGGACAAAACAAACAATAGATGTTGGAACATTGCCTAACTTCAAACTATTAATAAGATTACGAATTAGGATAAAGCCATTGGTTATTTTATATTGGAATGACTACTCACTTTTGCGGGTTCGTATAAGAAAATTCATGTATACTGCTACCGTTTATGTATGTATGCGGAAAATCGTTAATAGCCGTAATAATTAAATAACCTTCTTACCACTTCAGTTCAAAAATATGCGCTATGTTACCAATAGAAACAAACGTTTACGTAAAGAAAACGGTCATATTAAAAAAGGTATACTTCTATTTAAAAAGAAATCAATTATAAATTATTTTTTGAAACACGATACCAAACGTTTCAATCAACTACCCATAATGTCCCACTGCTGGGCTCGGGTCTCCTCTCGGGAGAGGGTTAAGGCCGTGCGTCCCCACGCTGGCCAAGTGCGGGTTGGGGACTGGCAAGAATACGTTGTGGCTACGTAAATCTTGCCGTTGGATGTTTTTAAGCCACCCGAAGGCCTCCAACTAAGCTTCACGACTGTTATTGTATGATAACAACCGGGACCGACTGCTTAACGTGACCACCGAATCACGGAGACGCTCATGATAACATGCCACCAGCGGTCACCCATCCAGGTACTGACCGCGCCGTCGTTGCTTGCCCTCGGTGATTGCAACTGCACCGAGTGCAACTGGGCTATGAGCGCCTCGTCCATACCAAACGTTTGGCATTTGTAAACCAGCAATCGCTTGGGGAAAACAGGAGAGAAATCATGTTAATATGCAACATTCGAAAACAACATCATTGTGTTAGTAATGCAGAGTGCGAGGAAAGGAGTTTTAATAATCCATAGAAACTTTTGGGTTGTTGATTGAAACGTTTGGTATCGTGTTTCAAAAAATAATTTATAATTAACGTAATAATTCTCTTATTGTAATCTTAAACTACTATACGCCCCTGGAGAACAGCAAATATGTATTGATGCACTTTCGCTGTTCGGTATGTGTGTCTTTGTTTATTGATGATTGTCAGGGCTTTCGTCAGAAAGCATTCAGAATTTAATGATTAGCATTAATAAAATAAAATATTTTATCTTATTTATATACAATGTCTTCAGTGCTGAAATTCTTTTTTTTGTAGGAATAATCGAAACAGTCGTGAAGTTATCGTTAACGGTAACGTTGATTCTATCCGAAATTCCAATTATAATGGTAATCGACCATTGAAAGTTCTAGTTCATGGATGGAACAATAATGGGAACTCTCCAATGAATCCCTTAATCACATCAGCGTTCTTAAATAATCAAGATTGCAACGTTATTGTTGTTGATTGGAGTGCACTTGCAAATCAAGGCTACAACACCGCTGTCAATGGTGTCCCTAGCGTGGGCCAGCACCTCGGTAACTTCCTCGTATGGCTCATTAACAATGGGGGCGGTAACTGGAACAACGTGCACTTAGTTGGATTCAGTTTAGGTGCTCACGTAGTTGGTGTTGCTGGACGTCAGGCCGGTGGTCGGCCCTCTCGTGTAACTGGTAAGGAATTATAATAAAATTATCATCATCATCATCATCATCAGCCCATCGCAGTCCACTGCTGGACAAAGGCCTCTCCAATTTCCCGCCACTTAGTTCGATCTATGGCTTCTCGCATCCAGCTCCTGCCAGCCGTCTCGCGCAAATCATTGCTCCACCTGGCCTAAAATAAAATTATAATGAGATTAAAATGTAAATAATACAATCCCAATATTTTCACTAAGCTATACAGTTTAAAAATAAATTTAAGTGATTTACCTGAACGTTTAATATATTTTTAAATTAAACTTGTCTTTAATGCAAACCAGTAAAGACATACTTGATAGTCATAAAATTTATTTTAATTTATATATTTACATTCTGTGCATAAAACCGTCAATTATCATTAGTTAACAGTTTAAGTGTACACAATTTATGTTTGGGAAGGTTTATGCGTTGCATCCTAGAACTTGAAGAATACCACCCACCAGCAACACATACACGGTCAATATGTCGCAGTTGTCAAATATTGAGGCCGCACAAAAGACCCTGGAGGAGTGCTTCACCAGAAGGATGAAGGAGCTGGAGACACAACTTCAGTCCTCGGGAAATGCAAAGGACACTGTTGCGAAGGTGGCAGATGAGTTCCGTACCTTCAGAGAACTAATATATGGCATGTTGGGTCTCCTGCGGAGGTAGATTAACGAGTGCTCCAAGGCCATCGATATCATNAATAAAGGAGCTTTTACTGGCTGAACTGGCGGAGTCAGCAGGGTCTTAGTTAGTCATCGGATAATAAATTTGTATCCTATAGTAATAAATATATATGTATGTCTAAGTATGTATTACTGTATATATTTGTTATATATATGTATAATATGTGTAAGTGTATATGTGTATGTGTGTATATATTTATGCTAATTTAAACTTATTATAGTATTCATGAAAACCATATATCTATATAAATCTACCACTATAGCTATAATTTCTTTTAGGTGCACCTACCTCACTTTATCTCTGCATCGCTCAATCGGTCGACTGGCAGAGAATGCCTTAGGCATTAAGTCCGCCGATGCATGTAATTGTGCATAAAGTAATAAATAAATAAAATAAAGAACCATCGTGGTAACAAGTCACAGTTTAAATACCCTAAACTTTATAACCTAAACTGATTATACTTAGAACCTTATTATATTTGATATAATATTTCTAAAACTATATTTATTTCTAGGTCTAGATCCAGCCGGCCCCCAATGGGGTGGTAATAATAACGCTCTAAACAGTAACGCTGGTCGTTACGTGGAAGCTATCCACACTGATGGTCGTGTGCTAGGTATCATGAACCCAATCGCTAATGCTGATTTTTACCCTAATGGAGGAAGACACCCTCAGCCTGGATGCATAACAAGCGTTTGCTCTCATGGACGTGCACCTGAACTATTCGCCTCGACCGTGGGCTATAACCGTCATGTTGGTAGACTTTGCATAAATTTGGCGGAAGCAGAACTCTCAACCTGTAACGGAGCAACTCTAAACATGGGTAACGGCATTGTCAACAAGAATGGGTAAGTTCCGCAGAATAGATCCACATCTAATCTACATTAGTATTTATAACAGGATTGGAAATTTATTTTATATTTTTAATCATCTTGTCTTAGGAACGGTATCTTCGGTCTCCGAACAGCAAATCAGTGGCCTTTCTAAGGAACAGAGATGAGTGTTTGATATGTTATTCAAAAAAATGAAAAAAATCATATCTTATTCTGTTTGTTTTACATTGTAAATATATTTTGTATAATTTTAACTAGTTGTATAATTTTAAATAAAATAAGGCTAACCTCTTTTATCTCTATAACTAAAAATGACTCATCGAAATGTATGTCCGCGCATAACTTCCGATCGGCTGCACCAAGTTGGATAATTATATTTATGTCTGTTTTTTTATTGTTAGGACAAGGTTTGTATGGTGTATATGATATACTGACAACCTTCGACTGTACAAATATCCACGCAATCCTTGTATCGAAATCATGGCTCAAACCATGCCACGGTATCGTATTCATTACCAGGCTTTCAACTGGTAAGGAATGATCGTATCAGTGGACGAAGCGGTGGAGTTGCCATGTATATCCGATCTCCATAGTAAATAGGTCATCTCAGCCCCCACCCGCAATGCTGGCGAGCATTTATTCATTGAAATCTGTCACCACAACACAAAACTACTTCTCGGTGTATTCTACAGTCCTTCCCTACGAGTAGACTATTTTGGTTCGCTCGAAGTACTCTTAGAAAACCTAACCCTCTCGTACAGTCATACTATAGTCATGGGTGACTTTAACACTTGCTTACTGAAAAATGATTCTCGTTCCTCCACTCTACGACCTCTCATTGGCTCTAGTAATCTATCCATTCTTCCATTAAATCCTACACATAATTTACCAAACCGTAACTCATCTTTCCTAGACCTCATCCTTGTATCCTCTGTGGAGCACATTGCCAAACATGGCCAGTGCTCTGCAGACTCATTTTCCTATTACGATCTTCTATTTCTTTCCTATCGCGTTCGTACTCCTAAACATGTATCGAAAATCATTTCACACCGTAATTTTCGCAATATGGATGTCGAAAACCTGCGAAAAAATCGACTGGAGTCCACTTCTTAACTCTCAATCGATCGACGATAAAGTTAACTTTTTTACAAATCATATCATGGGCTTATACGACAAACATGCGCCGATACGACTTGTGAAGGTAAAACATCTACCTGCACCCTGGCTTACTAAAGATATAAAGAATGTGCAAAGAAAGAAAGCAAGAGCTCAATCTAAATATAAAAAACACCCGACAGCATCAAATTGGGAAAAATTTATGTTTATTAGAAGTCTCTGTAATAAGATGTGTAGGAATGCACAGCGGCGACATATTAACGAATCTGTCGAAGATGGTGACCCATTTAAGGTCTGGAAATTTCTTAAGTCGTTGAGGATTGGCAAGTCACGTCCTATTAATGCCTCAAAAGATGTTGATATCGATTCCCTGAACTCATATTTTTCTGCTTCCTCCAATTACGGGGGAGCTGCCAAAACTACTACACTTAATTGTCTTTCTTCTTTGCCGACCCCTAACTGTTCGTCATTTCTTTTTAATCAATTTGCTGCATGTGATGTAAGGAAGAGCATAGTTTCAATTGCCTCTAATGCCGTATGAAATGACGGTATCAGTCGTAATATGGTTCTCCTCATCCTAGATGAAATCCTACCTATCATTTGTCACATTCTTAATTACTCCATATCCATCAATACTTTTCCAACTGCATGGAAAATGGCTAAACTAATTCCTCTCCCTAAGAAATGTAATCCGACCTCCATCACAGATTACCGTCCCATTTCTATCCTTCCTTTTTTCTCTAAAGTCCTTGAGCGTCTTATCCACATACAGCTGAGCTCATTTCTCTCAAGAAACTGTTTCCTTAATCCTTTCCAGTCGGGTTTCCGTCCCGGCCATAGCACAACCACAGCACTAGTCCATATTACGGATGACATTAGGTCTGTGATGGATGATGGAAAGATAACGGTCTTGGCTTTGTTAGACTTCAGCAATGCATTCGATACTATTGACTTCGATATCTTATTGAGTGTACTGTGCTCTCTGAACATATCTCCATCGGCAATTGATTGGTTTCATAGTTACCTGTATGGTCGTCAGCAGCGTGCTTGTATTGAAAATGTTTACTCCTCTTGGCGCACAACATCTGCAGGCGTACCTCAGGGCGGCGTGCTATCCCCGTTACTTTTTGCAGTTTTTATTAACTCGATCACAAATCAATTACTTTCTTCCTACCATCTTTACGCAGATGATCTACAAATTTACGCACAAGCTACTCCAAACAACCTAACGCAAGCAGTAGACATTATTAATCAGGATATAATGGAAAATTTGCAACTGGAGTAGGGACTATGGGCTAAGTGTTAATCCAACTAAAACACAAGTTATTATTGTGAGTAGTTCTAGGCTGCACTCTAGAATAAATTTTCAGCAGATACCAGTTGTTTGTTGCAGTGGTTCAGTTATTCCATATGGTGAAAAAGTAAAAAGCTTGGGTATCTATATGGATAAGTACTTATCTTAGAGCCCTCAGATTGCGGAAGTCAGTCGGAAACTATTTGCGGCGGCAGGATCCCTGCGTAGGCTAAGGAACTTTCTGCCAATGAATACTAAAGTTTCACTTGCACAATCACTTCTGCTTTCCATCCTTGACTATGGCGATGTCTATTATCAGGATCTCACCGAAGACCAACTAAACAAACTTGAGCGACTCCAAAACCTTTGCATTAGATTCATATTTGGATTACGTAAATATGATCATATCTCAGAGTTTCGTGCTAAGCTCAAGTGGTTTCCAATACGTTTTCGCCGGAATGTTTATATTCTTTCTCGTTTATACAGTCTTCTGTTTTATCCTCACACACCCCCTTAACTCAAAGAACGATTTCAGTTCTTAAAAAATACACATTGCAGGGACCTGAGATGATCGGAAAAGTTAATACTAAAAATGCCAACACATTCCACTCAATTTGCAGACAAATCTTTCACGGTACAGGCAGTAAGGCTTTGGAACAACTTGTCTGAGAGCATTGGACAAGCAAAAACCTTAACTGTATTTAAAAAGCTGGTGAAGGAGTACTACTTGTCATTGTCAATACTTGAATAGGATATTCAAGGATCTGTATATTTGTTGTATACTTATTTGTGTAGGTTTCTGTTATTTGCTTATTAATGCACGTGTATGGAGAACGAGTGTGTATTTGAGCAGGTATAAACCTCTGTTGATTTATTTTTATTGTTGTTACTAATTTCATTTTGTTTTTCTTTTTCTCTTTTTTTTCCTTTTTTATTTTTTAAATTCTTATTGTAATGATTGTATTAAATGTGTGTACTACTAAAAATCATACTTAACAATCTGATGTCCATGATGGTTGTCTGGAATAGGTCGCCGTGAGCGATAAGACCGCCAATTCTTGTAGTAATCCTTTTTGTCACTCGTTTTATTTAGTATTTTTGTAATATGTACGCAATGAAGATAAATAAATAAATAAAAAATAAAGTAAAATAAAAATATTTTTGCTTGTCCTATTGTTTATATATGGCTGGTTACGGCTACAGACAAATTCCATGATATTTTTAAAAAACCATTATAATTCCTTTACATAAATACGGTGACAAATATTTCATTAGTAACTATCGACCGATATCCATTCTTGCCACCATGTCCAAAATTTTATAACGAATACCCTACAAGTAGCTAACCAGAGTACCTTGATAAAACTGCTTATCACTACTGTTTCAAAAAAGCGAAATCTACTGCTGATGCTGAATTCTGTGTTACTGATACAGTTATTACAAAACTGGATGAGAGTAAAAAGTTTTTACCAATATTCTTGGGTGTTGCAAAAGCTTTTGATACAATCTCAATTTCACTATCGATAAAAAAGCTTGAGAGAATACGAGGTAATCAACTGAAACTATTTGAGAACTACCTAAACGTTAGAACTCAAAGCGTAAGAAAGAATCAGTAATAAAGTCAGCTGCCTTTTTAACGTGAATTACGGCTTTCCGCAAGAAAGTATTCTCGGCCCGACTTTTTTCTTAGTTTATATAGACCAACTGTGTGAGATGTTAATTGAGAACAGCCAGATCATAACGTTCACTGATGACGCGCTTTGTTTATTCTGGGACAGAAGTTGGGAGGGTGTTTCCGATAACGGACAAAAAGGATTAAATGAAATTACTGAGTGACTTTATAACAGCTCACTTAATGTCAATTAATAAATGTCTAAATGTCAAATAGTCCATTGAAATGATAGATTTTTTGGACTTAGTGTGCATTTCTCAGAGGATGCAATTTCATTTTTTAGATATGAAGGAGATGATAGTGTTACGATATGGTGATAAAAAGGGGTGCAAATGGTTTTCCTGAATTATATGCCAAAGTATAAGTCTGACAAAATCATTATTGTACATTCTTTGTTGCCAGACAAATTATCTATAACTTTGGTCTAAGCACTTAGTCGCAGCACCGAAAATACCAACAAAAAAAAAGGTGGGTGAAAGAGTGAATAATTGATTAATATAATAATGCATTATCAATGATAAAAAATAATTGAGAATCATTGAAAATTATCGTAAATCAATAATATGCATGTGTAATAGTGATATAAAAAATAATGTTTGCTTCGCAGCACTCAAACTAAAACCAAAACCTTCAAAAATGAATGAAATTAAGAAAAAATAGATAAATAATTCGATACAAAGGTTGGTTTAGAAACGCTCTTATATAATTTCCATAGATTTTCTTTAGTAACGTTGCTATTTTTGATCTACGACTAAAAGTTAGTAGAAAAAAGTTGTAGATAATTCGATTGCAATTTTTTAAGTTATCATTGTCTAAGTGAATACACTGTGAATTGTTCTATTAACATGGTTTTAACAAAAACAATATTATGAAAAGAAAAATATATCAAGAATACTTTGTCAGGTTGAATAGATAAGACGATAGTGTGATAAGATTGGAGACCACGTTTTCAAAGAAAACCACACAACCATTCAAAAAGCGGGTACTAAGAATACCCTTGCTCCTTTTCACCCATCCATTTCTGAAATTTCGTAGTTTACTTTATGGCCAACGCCAGAGAATGTTCTTGCCAGAGAACCGCATACCCTAAATGTACAGTATCATTTATCGCTCACATCCGGTTCAGAATTATAAAATAGTGTTAGAATTAGAATTATAATCACTGACGCTATATTAATATATGGTCGTAGTCAACGGTCTACGAGCATATATTAATATAGCATTACTGAATCTACATCAAAAATACACGCAATCGATAGTCAAGCTTCGTTTTTGTCTATAAATACGGTAATATTGTGGGTATAAAATTTCAAATGAATCGCAATCATTGCAAAATATTTTAAAATAAAAACTAAATAGTTAATTCTATTGTTAAAAATTTACAGATAATGTTTATACCAATTGACTAGTCAATTTCCGAAGGCGATTCTCTCATCGTGTTGCAATGGATGCATCTTTTTTAGCGAAGTGAAAAAATTCATGTTGCGGATTTAATTTCGTAGGTGCAATAAAAATGTACCATAATATTGTACCAGTTATTTGTACATCACATATCGTTCAAACACATCTTTGTTTGGATTTCCTTCTTGCACTCATAGCCAGGTATATATAAAAAGTTTTACTTTATTCCTGTGGTCTATAGCACTCGACTTTTTCTTTTCATGCTTCATACGTTTCATACTTCAGAAGGAGGCAATCTTATTAGGTTTACGCCGCACTACGGTTTTTTTCCCGCAAGCGGTAAACCACAAAGCCGCCCGAAACGCACACATTACAGTTAAAAACCGCGAAACTGGCCACGATTTTCACAATTTGAAGACGGATTTCTAGAGAGCTGTATGTGTTGTTGCTTTAATACTTAGAAATAGAAAAAAATACGTCATTAAAAATTTCGTAAATATTGAGTTCATCCACTGACTAACCGATTTGAAAAAGGTTTCTTTTCTGCAAAGTAGACTACCGGCCTCGGGTACAAGGACCAAGAAACCGACGTTTATGACTCCAAAGATAGGAACGTTCTTTCTCTCTCAGTGTCTAAGAGGACTGTCTTCTGCATCCGACCCTTGATCTAGCCGTCTAACGTGAGCCTCAACAATCCGTGAACAGACACAACTTCGGAATCCATACCGACAATCTCGTGAGATAAATCCAAATCTATCATTTGTTTTTCTTTTTCAACCTTACGAGATTCTTGTCATGGGGGACGGCGATGTCGACAATCATTGCGCGGCGCTCAAAACGATCTATCACCACAATGTCAGGCGTATTAGTAACAATATTCTGGTCTGTGATAATAGACCGATCCGAATAGATCTTTATTGGTACATGGTTTACCGCAGTTTGCCGACATCCAGGATAGCGAAGTACCGTTCTCCATCGCCTCATACATGACTTCAAGAAAGTGCACAGATTTGTGTCAATTTCATACAACTCTAGCATCTCCAAAAGCCATATATGTGACACTAAATCATGAACCTTCTTATAATCTATCCAACATATCGCCAGAATCATACGATTCCGACTTATCTGTTATTTTATGATCATGTCTATGACAAAGAGCTCTTTAGAGCCAAGAGTCCCTCTTCTAAATCTATTTATTTCCAGTCCTTTCCATTCCGTTTCATCATTTGTTATTGTTATCAAAATGAACGTTTACTAATCACTTTAAGTTGCAACCATTTATAGTTTTGCATTACACTATTTTAGGAGTGAAAATGTGTCTGGAGTTATATAAATATAAAATTTCGTTTTTAGAGACCTAATCGAACCGTGCGAATGTCTTTTCATTATTTACAAAATTATTTTTTTCTCTGCAGGAATAACCGCCACAATCGTCAAATAATCGTTAACGGTAACATTAACTCTGTCAGAAACTCCAATGATAATGGCAATCGTCCATTAAAGTTATAGTTCACGGATGGAACAATATCCAATGAATCCCCGAATTACATCAGAGTTCTTAAATAATCAAGATTGTAATGTGATTGTCGTTGACTGGAATGGACTAGCAAAGCAGGGCTACAACACCACTGTCAAAGGCGTCGCTAGCGTAGGCCAACACCTCGGTAGGCCCTGTTGTTTCATGGGCCTGGTCGCGGGCCGCCCCCCGGCGCCTCCATAGTGGTCAACTCGATCCTCGTACCAGTTCGGGCCCAGATGAAGTATCTGGGCCTGATCCTCTACGACGAGCACTTCCGGCAGCTTGCTCCTAAGCTGGTCGACACTGCCTCCGCCCTAGGGCGACTTTTGCCCAACCTGGGTGGAGCCAGTGTCGCAACGAAAAGCCTCTTCACGGGGGTTGTCCGGTCGATGGCGCTGTACGGCGCACCGGTGTGGGTGTCGGCTCTGACCGTCCAGAATAAGGCGCGCCTCTGGCGTCCTCAGAGGGTATTGGCGGTCAGAGCCATACGCGGATACCGCACGGTGTCGACCGAGGCGGGCTGCGCCTTGGCCAGAATACCCCCGTGGGATTTGGAGGCGGAAGTGCTCGCCGAAGTTTATCGACGGGTGGCTGAATTCCGGGCGGAGAGTGGCATGCGCCCTCCGCCCGAAGAGGTACGCGAGTGGCGTGAAGCCGCCCGTCGAGCCACGATGGCTCGTTGGTCTTCGCGGCTGGAGGCTCCACGTGCTGGCTTCACCACCATGGAGGCTCTCCAGCCGGTCATCCTGGAGTGGGCAGGGCGGCAGCACAGGACCCTTTCCTTCCGGCTGACACAGGTGCTTTCCGGGCACGGTTGCTTCGGGAAGTACCTGCACTCGGTCGCGCGGAGGGAATTGAGTCCCGCCTGCCCCCACTGCGACTGCAGTGAGGACTCGGCCCAGCACAACTGGCGGTGTGCCCCGCTTGGGCGACGCAGCGTCGGGCCTTCACTGCTGTCATCGGAGGAGATCTCTCGCTGCCGGCCGTCGTACGCTCCATGGCCAACGGCCAACGGCGAGAGAGAAACCACACGGTGTGCCACTCTGCGCCTGAGACGGAAGGGATCCGGGAACCGCTTTCTTACGCCATCCGGAACCCTCCCAGCGCCTGCCCGCACTAAAGCGGGTACCGTCTGATAGTAAAAACTCTCAATTAAGGCGACGTCCGGCACACGCGTAACGTCGCCCCCCTCGCGGGTGGCCTTTGTAGCGGATGGGGGGGAAAATCCGTCCCGCCCATCCGCGGCCACAATCAGGGCGGCATGAGGCGCTGGCAGGCGCGCCTCCGCCGCCCGGTTCGCCGGCGGCGGATCGGGTCCGAGTGGAGATCGTCCTCCCGGGCCTTCTCCGCCGCCTCCTTCTGCGAGATGACTTCCTCGCAGAAGGTCGCGACCGCGGTAAAACTGCTCTCGCTGCCGGCCATGGATCGTACGACGGCCGGCAGCGAGAGATCTCCTCCGATGACTGCAGTGAGGGCCCGACGCTGCGGCGCCCAAGCGGGGCACACCACCAGCGTGTGCTGGGCCGAGTCCTCACTGCAGTCGCAGTGGTGGCAGGCGGGACTCAATTCCCTCCGCGCGACCGAGTGCAGGTACTTCCCGAAGCAACCGTGCCCGGAAAGCACCTACGTCAGTCGGAAGGAAAGGGTCCCGTGCTGCCGCCCTGCCCACTCGAGGATGACTGGCTGGAGCGCCTCCACGGTGGCGAAGCCAGCACGTGGAGCCTCCAGCCGCGACGACCACCGAACCATAGTGGCTCAACGGGCGGCTTCACGCCACTCGCGTACCTCTTCGAGCGGAGGGCGCATGCCACTCTCCGCCCGGAATTCAGCCACCCGTCGATAAACTTCGGCGAGCACTTCCGCCTCCAAATCCCACGGGGGTGTACCGGCCAAGGCGCACGCCGCCTCGGTCGACACCGTGCGGTATCCGCGTATGGCGACACACCGCCCCGCCGCAATCCCCGGTGGGGTGAAGGCCCGAGGGGGTATCCACACGTAAAAAAAAAAATACCAACACCCTCGGTAACTCCCTCGTATTGTTTATCAATACTGGGGGCGGTAACTGGAATAACGTGCACTTAGTTGGATTCAATTTAGGTGCTCACGTAGTAGATGTTGCTGATCTTCAGTGGTCCGCCCTCTCGTGTGACCGGTAAGTTAAATTATGAAAATATACCAATATCATCATCTCTTTAAACTACGATTTTTGTTATAAATGATTGCGACTTTTACGCTTTAAATGTGACTCTCCACTAACGTTGCATTAAATATATTTATGTATAAGAATTTAGGATTGTTTTATAACACCGACTGATTATATTTGATAAAAGATTACAAATAGATATTTTACTTCTAGGTCTAGATCAAGCTGGTCTACACTGGCATAACAATCACAATGCCCTTAACCGCAACGCTAGTTGCTACGTGGAGTCTATCAACACTCATGGTCGTAAGTTGGGAATCATGAACAATTGCTAGTGCTTATTTTTACCCTAACGGAGCAAAACACCCTCAGCCTGGCTGTGGTTCAAGCCCTTGCTCTCACGGGTGTGCGACTGAATTGTTCACATCTACTGTGGGCTACAACCATCACGTTGGCAGACGTTGCGTGAATTTGGCTGAAGCAGAACTCTCTGGTTGTAACGGAGCAAGTCTAAACATAAGTAACGGTGTAGTCAATAAAATGGGTAAGTTCAGTTAAATTGATTTGGATGAATAGTATTTAAACTGTATTAGAGCGTAAATTTTAGTAATGTTCATTTATTTCAGCAACGGTATCTTCGGTCTGCGAACAGCTAATCGAAAGATAAGTTTTATTATGTTAATTCATCCTCATCATATTATTTTATCGTCGTCCCGCCATCTGGTCAGAGGTCGTCCCACACTACGTTTACCAAAACGTGGTCCCCACTTTAAAACACACTTACTCCAACGGTTGTCTGTTCTGCGACACATGTGACCAGTCTATTACCACTTCATCCTACTAACTTTCAGAGCTACGTCAGTCACTTTGGTTCTCTGACGGATTACTTCGTTAAGAATTTTGTCCTTCAGAGAGACCAAGCGTAGCTCTTTCCATGGCACGCTGAAAGACTTAGAGCTTATGGATCAATCCAAGGTTAATGTCCACGTGTCGGTACCGCACGTTATTACAGCGTGCCATCAATGACTACTTGTCCTGGAGCGACGACGTCACAACCTTCATCTTTCTTTGGTTCATTCGGAGATCAATGAGTTGGGAGGATTTATTTAGGCTGTGCAGCATCTCTTGAACTTCCTGCATTGATTCTGCCATGATAACGACATCATCGGCAAACTTAAGTGCGATATTTATCAGCCGCTTATATTGATGCCCCACCTGTTCTAGTTTAGAGTCTTGAAGACGTCCTCTAATGCATTTGTAAACAAATTCGGGGATATCACACCCCTGTCTTACTCCTTGATTCAAAGGTATTCTTCTTGTTTGACTATTCGGTACTTGAACAGATATAGTTGCGGCATCATACAAAATCTTCAGCACCTCGATGTATTGAAAATCTACTTGGCACCGCTGCAAGGAGTCCAGAATAGACCAGGTGGTAAACAACTTTTAGACGTGGCTCAGGAGTAATATAGGATATAATTTAATTAAAATTTAATGTTTTTTTTTATACATACATTCGAGAAATAAATAGTATTGTGTTTTCGTTTATTCCATAAATATATTTTATTTCAAATATTTTCTAACTCAGCCTTTCGTTAATTTTTCCTTGTGTTATTGGAAACAATACTAATACTACCTAAAAGCGCACTCAATAATGATATAGGGTATACTGGGGCTGAGACACAATTACCGGTAACACCACCACAAACAAGAGACCCGATATTACACTTACGCTAATGGACAGATAAATAATTTATTTAATAGACAGTTACACCTAATTTTATATACATTAGTACCTAGTTTTGAAAATGTAAGAAGAAATCACACCGTCAAAACCATACTGATAATAATCTCATCAACCGGACTCATTCCAGAAACACAACACTAGCAAAACTAGACTTAAATAAATATTCATATATTGTTTTACAAAACTCATTAAATATCGACACCTGCTCCATAGTGCGACGATTTCTCACATCCACCAGTCAAACTCCAACAACACCACACAATGAACCAACCCACTTGGCGTAAGCCAACGCCATCTAGTCCCAAACTAAGCAGAGCTTATATATATTTATATATGTATATTATATATGTGTATATATATATATTAAATATTTATTAGTATTTATGACGTTTGTATTGTATTCGTTGTTAACTGTTACTTTTCATTTACTACTTAATCTCTAACCTATGTGAACCTTATAAATTTTCTCCACCACCCTAAGGATAACTAGTAGGGAATGCCTTGGACATTAAGTCCGCCTATGTACTTTTTTTCTTTTTTATGGAATAGGCGGCAAACGAGCAGACGTATCGTCTGATGGTAAGCGATTACCGCTGCCCATGGACGCCCGTTATACACCGGTTTTCTGGGAGGCCGTGGTTTCACTCCGGTCGAGCCGACTCATGCATGCCGGAGCGTGGCTCTCCCACGGTAAATAAAATTGCATAAAGTTTATAATAAATATAAGGGCATACATATTTAATCGATAATAAAAGCAGTGCTGATATCGGAGACATTTTAATCTTGATTGATAACTTTAAACCTTACTTGATTGATCATAAGCTGAGGATCGAACTATGTGGCATGCAATTGGAGACATTTATGTCTAGCAGTGGATTGCCATAGGCTGATAATGGTAACTTACTTGGGTGAAACATTAGGAGGTATCTAGGTACGAGTCGCCTTATTATCAGCGTATGTAGAACCGAATCCTCACTGCAGTCCCAGTGATGATGGCGGGACTCAATTCCCTTCTAGGAACCTAGTGCAGGTACTTCCTGAAGCGACCGTGTCCGGATAGAACCTGCGTCAGTAAAGAAAGTCTAGCCGCACACCATTCGCATATATGTTCTGCGGGCGGGGGCCGATTGGCACAACCCGCCCAGGACTCAACTGTCCGCCGATATACTACGGCGAGCACTTCCACCTTCAAATCCCAAGTATAACTGTAACCGCCAATACCTTCTGAGGCCACCAGATTTTTAGTTTTCAAACGAACAAAAATATTTTATAAACCAGTTGAAAAATATACATAGGCATCTTCATTAACATCACAAATTTATTTTTAAAAACTTACACCTACATAATTCTGAATTGTATCTCATTTTTTCTGAATTCTTTCTCATTGTTTCAAAACAACCGAAATAATAGAAAAACAAAAGTAGAATCTCAAATATCCTTCTTTATGCAGTTTGGTTAAATTATAAACAACAGAGAATTTAATGTCAATAATGACAACAATAATAAATACGCAACGTTGTTACAATAGCCGGTAAAATGCTTCAGTAAAAAAAACTAGTTTCAAAATATCAATTCGTGGTGAAATTGAATATAATTTTTGTTAATCTGAATAGATTTTTATTCAAAGATAAGGTTTTTTTATAAAATTAACATTTGATGGAAACTTTAACTATACTTACTTTACTTTATTCTTACTTAACAACCTGTTCATCAACAGTAGAACATCTTCAACGGAAAAACTTTTACTTACAACCCTAGACAACTATACTACTACTACCTCAATAAAAGTGTATTTTTCTGTGAATAACAACAGATAAAAGTACTATTGTACGTAAACAAGCTATCGTGAAACTATCAAAGAGAATTATGACTAGTAAGATTAATGCAATTAGTAGATAAGACACAATATAAAAGCAGAAATGTTCTACTTCACATGACATATATCTTAGGACGACGCCATGAAGCTCTTACTGGTATTTTGCGGTTTAATAGCGCGTTAGTAACTTACATAAATCAATTAATTATTTGAAAATTAAATCACATCTCTTCAACTCGCCATGTTTTAAATACATGTATCATACAAGTAAATTATGTTGACGAAGTGAACTAAGAGTTTTATATTTGCAGTTTGCGCAAGTGACGTCATTCCCAGCGTCCCAGGGGACAACAGCCTCTATGTTGAGGGTGAAAGCCGCTACATTTGGATGCCAGATGGAGAAGGAACACCAGTGCTGGTAGATCTACAAGAGCCCGTCGACGAAATGTTTTTAAACAGAAGAAACGGTGCCAACAACCAATACTGGCTTTTCACTAGGTAAGTGACTTAACATGTACAATTCGTTGTAATAAACGTTAGGCATGAAATTTTAAACATAAATAGGCGATCAATAGGATATGTAACAAATAAAATAGAATAGTTATAACGTATATCACAAACTTAAAGTGCTGGACCCATTCCTGTCGTTACCTGAATTACAGAAACACTTATCATGTCACACATTATTGATACTCTCAATTGTTAAGCACTTAGTGGAACTTAGCTAAAATACATTCCTGATTCTTGATGCTGATTTTGCCTTTTGGCATTATATTATCTACGCGAGTAACTTTTAATTAAGTTCAAGTTCGTTAACAACTGAAATAAAACTATGAATAAAATTAATATAAGTGAATTTAATTTCAAGAATATCACACGTGCAACCAGAACGTTTTTAATATTTAACTACAAACGAATTAAAATATTAATTTTGAGCGTGTGATTAATAGGTCTGTGCAATATTAAGACGCTGAATACGTTTCTTTACATACGCAAACAGTGCCCTAATGTTATAATATCATTGTTCATGTATTATTTATTAGCAGTTTCACTAAAACCTGGTTAAAAATTTTGGAATTAACCAAAATCTTAAAATAAATGCTGTGTTGTCCGCATTTGCAATGAGGATAGCTGATTCATGCTTTGCAGAGTCATTTTGGCAGGCCAATATACAGGGTGGATATGACAATATGACATTTATTTGAACTAGACCTACCTGCACATGTTACAAGTCAACCTACAAAATCGGTTCAGTAGTAAATTTGCTAAACGATGTATCTAATAAAATAGAATCATTAACGTGTAATCTCTAATAATTTCCAGTCTAAAATATGCCTTAAGTCTCAGCAATAAGACTCACACAACATAATGATATGATAGATAAAAATAGATAGATAAAAATATTAGGTAATGCTGGAACGAGTCACGCGTTCGAATAATAAAAGGGATAACCGAAGACATTTTTTGTTTCCTTTTATAATTACAAACTTAACTGGACTTGATAAGTGAGTCAGTTTGTCGCAGTGAGCGAACTTTAGCGAACCTGTGACGTCAATCACGTCGACCGTATCACGCTCGCTGCACGCTGCAGCGTAGGTACGCGCTTCAAAGCAACGGGCACGGCGGCGCGGGAGCCCTGTGTCCTGTCCTTATTTTGTGAGTTTAAATGGAACAATGCCTCGATTTGGTTATGCCTAAACTTATATGGCTAATATAAGTTATAGAATAATTTACCACGGATAAGATTTTCATTTATGGACAGTATCGAGGAAAATAGTACATTTGTGACCGTTATGGGAACTCTTGCGTTTGTCCTACAAATAGGCGGATTATTGTAGAAGCTGTCCAGAAGATACGAGAAATATCAATCTTTGATTCTTAATAGAGATAGTGCTCGTCTAGTTGTAACCTCGACACAGTAGATACGAGATGATCAAATATAAAACTTTAGTTTTTCTTTTTTTGTTGTGATTGTTATTGTGAGACTGTGCAGTTAAAAAAATCGGGTATACAGAATATTACTTGTGCTATAAATATTACATACGTACTTTATCGACGTCGAACATCGTTCGGTGTTTTAGATTCATACCTACCTTTTTTGCGATCGGGGCCGTGGTCACGCAGGTTTGTGAACTTAAGTTACAAATAGTGTATAGTAGTACCTTAATGGTTTTAATTTTCAAGATATTTAGTTTCTTTGAAAATTCTATATTTTTAGTTTCTTTTTTTGGATACTTAAATTAAACAATCCCAAAGTAATCCAACACATTTAAATAGCCCGCGGTTTCGTTTAATATCGTATTGTCATATCCATCCTGTAAATAAAATAATAATAAATGTAGTATTTTTTTCTGTCGTAGGACTGTTAGTTACATCCTGTATTTCACCCTTTAGCTTTAAATACTTTTGGACAAGGATATCGTTATCATATCGTATATAATTATAAAAAGATTTAGTGATTTCAAATGCCTTAACTATTTTTTTTGTTGTAGGAATAATCGCAATAATCGTCAAGTTATTACTAACGGCAACGTTAACTCTATCCGAAACTCCAATTATAATGGCAATCGTCCCCTGAAAGTCATAGTTCACGGATGGAACAATAATGGAAATTCTCCAATGAATCCCCTTATCACATCAGCGTTCTTAAATAATCAAGATTGCAATGTAATTGTTGTTGATTGGAGTGCACTTGCGAGTCAGGGCTACAACACCGCTGTCAATGGTGTCCCTAGCGTAGGCCAGCACCTCGGTAACTTCCTCGTATGGCTCATCAACAATGGGGGCGGTAACTGGAACAACGTACACTTAGTTGGATTCAGTTTAGGCGCTCACGTAGTCGGTATCGCTGGTCGTCAGGCCGGTGGTCGGCCCTCTCGTGTAACTGGTAAGTGAAATCATGTTCGTTAACAAATCTTATCACAAGTTATATTTATTATTAATATACATATGATACCCCAATATTCAAGATTTCGAAAAGTATTTTCGATGTAAAATCTTAAAAGATAACGTAATTTTTTGATGTTTTTAACCGGCTGCGTTATCAACTGCAGGTAGCGTTCGGGTCGAATCTAATCTAAAAAAAGTAGCCTAAGTTACTTCTTATATCATCAGTTATCGGTCAGTGAAAGTATAGTCAAAATCGGTCCAGGGGTTCCAGAGAACGACAACGTATCCGGAAAAAATTGACAAACTGACAAAAATTGTAAAAAATGATATTTTGGTATATGTACCGTGTATAACATGCATTTAGCAAAAAGTGGTTATTTTAATATTATTTTATTATTTATTATATTACACACCAATTTTGTTTATTTGTGTAGATGAAGTTAATCCTATTTCATTTATTTTTAGTCTTTGTTATCCCACTACAGTATCTTTATCGTAGGAGAGCTGGTGGACATTTTGGAGTAGGTGTCTGAGGCATTCTGAAAATATGCCAGATATCTCTTCCATAGTAATAAAAATAATACATTAGCAGTACTAGTAATACAGAAATACATACCTGACTGATGACGGTCATTAAAGAATGGATAATTTTTTGATTACCTGGCAGGTAGAATATCTCACCAAAGTGATCTGTCTTTTTTAGAATACTTATTTTTAATATTAAATAATACCCTGTACAATAAGGAACTTGCGTCAAACATATATTTTACATTTATATTTGCAAAATAACTGTGTAAGCATCTCGCAGAATTGAAATCCCTCGCAAATCTCCTTTGCTGATTATATCTTTATTATCGAATATTTCTGTCTGTCTGCCTGTTAGTTCCGCCTAATCTCTGGAACGGCTGAACCTTGGTGTAGCTGCTTGGTGTAGTCTATAAATGTTATATACTACGGTCTTTACATAGGACGCACTTTTCTATGATTTAGTTTATACATTGGAAATGGTCAATGGTTGGAGGCAATCAAGTTTGCTTTATACATAACTATTCATAAACGACTATACTTTTTTGCATGAAAACAGCTATTTTAATAACACAACATAATAATAACTTACAATTTGATGAATACTTGCAATGCATACTAATCGTAGAGTAGCATATGTTTGTAGAATTACTGAAACATAATTTACTTCTAGGTCTAGATCCAGCTGGTCCACAATGGGGCAACAATAACAACGCCCTCAACCGTAACGCTGGTCGCTACGTGGAGGCTATCCACACTGATGGTCGTGTGCTAGGTATCATGAACCCAATTGCTAATGCTGATTTTTACCCTAACGGAGGAAGACACCCTCAGCCTGGCTGTACCTTAAGTACCTGCTCTCACGGACGTGCACCTGAACTGTTCGCATCTACCGTGGGTTACAACCGTCACGTTGGCAGACTTTGCGTGAATTTGGCCCAAGCAGAACTCTCAGGCTGTACCGGAGCAGCACTAAACATGGGTAACGGCATTATCAACAAAAATGGGTAAGTTCTATACAATTGTTATACGTAAGTAGTATTATAAAAATGGATTGTCATCTAAGTTTAAATTAAAATATCTTGTTTCAGGAACGGCATCTTCGGTCTCCGAACTGCCAATCGATGGCCTTTCTAAGAAACAAAAATCAAGGTTTATTTTGTTATTTAACAATATGTAATAAATTGCTTGTTTTAACACAATGTATACTATTTACTTATTTTCTTTTCCTCTTTTCTCTTTTTGAAACTTTTCTCAAATAAGTTGGGATCGGCTTCTAAAATATATATACTGTCCTCAAAGTTCTACAACTCAAGTACTGGGCTATATTACGTTCTGTAGATAGACTGTTTTCGAACTTTCAAGAGCTCCGACTACACAGATGTTGGTAAAGATACTGGAGTCGACAGCTTAACATGCTCGCTGAGGCATGGAGAGGTCTCTGTGTAGAAAATTATCACCCATCCAAGGACTGACGCGGTCAGGATTGCTTAACTCTGCAATCTGTTAAAACGTTCAATTACCACTTAACCACGTCACGACACGTAAATAGTTGTGAGATCCATGTCATATCATGTCGGTTAATTTTTTCAGACGCTAAGGGACCTTCATTTTTTGTTATTACGGAATTAGCTCACCTAACAGCATTCTTTTTTTTACGTGTGGAAACCCCCACAAGCAGTCACCCCACCGGGGTTTGTGTCGGGGTGGTGTATCGGAATAAGACCGTCTAAAACCACACGGTGTGCCACTCTGCGCCTGAGACGGGAGGGATCCGGGAACCGCTTTCTTACGCCATTCGGAGCCTTCCCAGCGCCTGCCCGCACTGAAGCGAGCACCGTCTCTAGATGTTAAACTTTCAAACTAGGCGACGTACGGCACATGCGTAACGTCGCCCCCTCGCGGCTGGCCTGCGAAGCGAATGGAGGAGAAAACCCGTCCCGCCCATCCGCGGCCACACTGCCATACACGGGCGGCATGAGGCGCTGGTAGGCGCGCGGGTCCGAGTGGAGATCATCCTCCCGGGCCTTCTCCGTCGCCTTTTTCTGCGAGATGACTTCCTCGCAGAAGGTCGCGACCGCGATAAAACTGCTCGCGCCCATGGAGTGAACGACGGCCGGCAGCGAGAGATCTCCCCGATGACTGCAATGAGGGCCCGACGCTGCGGCTGCCCAAGCGGGGCACACCGCCAGCGTGTGCTGGGCCGAGTCCTCACTGCAGTCGCAGTGGTGGCAGGCGGGACTCAGTTACCTCCTGGCGACCGAGTGCAGATACTTCCCAAAGCAACCGTGCCCGGAAAGCACCTGCGTCAGTCGGAAGGAAAGAGTCCCTTGCTACCGCCCTGCCCACTCGAGGATGACCGGCTGGAGAGCCTCCACTGTGGCGAAGCCAGCACGTGGAGCCTCCAGCCGCGAATACCAACGAGCCATCGTGGCATGACGGGCGGCCTCACGCCACTGGCTCCACCCAGATTGGGGAAAAGTCGCCCGAGGGTGGAGGCATTGTCGACCAGCTTGGGGGCAAGCTGCTGGAAGTGCTCGTCGAAGAGCCACCGACCGTCGAGGATCAGGCCCAGATACTTCATCTGGGCCCGAACCGGTACGAGGACCGAAATGACCACTATGGAGGCGCCGGGGGACGGCCCACGACAAGGCCCATGGAACAACAGGGCCTTCATCTTGTCCAGGGCCACCCGCAAGCCCAGCGCCTCGATACGCCCGACCACTAGAGAAACACTACTGGTGGCCAGGCAAGCCGCTTCCTGGAAGTTCGCCCCCTGGGCTGTGACCAACGTGTCATCGGCGTAACAAATTACACCCAGTCCGGGGTGGAGACGCTCGCGACGGACCCAGTCGTACCCCACGCTACACAGGAGTGGTCTTAGGACAGACCCCTGCGGAACGCTGTACAACATGGGTCGACGTCTCAAGGCGCCCCCTCGGTCCTCGTACACGACGGTACGCTCCTCCAAATAGTCTGCCACCAGCCGCCTCCGGTACTCTAGCACTCTGTGGTACTGAAGTGCTTCCCTGATGCAGCTGAATGGCAGACTATTAAAGGCGTTGGCGATGTCCAGAGACACCGCCAACACCACGCCGCCACAGCTCACCGCCTCTTCGGTCACGGCCTTCAGGCGCATAACGGCATCGACGCCGCTCTCGGAACCTGAATTGCCCGTCCGACAGGTCGGGGCCCACCTCGCTGAGGTGTCGGACGATGCGGGCACTGATCACCCTCTTGAACAATTTGCCCGCATCATCCAGCAAGACGATGGGCCTGTAGGCCGCGACCGAATCGGCAGGCCGTCCCGGCTTCCTTAATAGGACCAGCTTCCCGCTCTTCCAGCACTCAGAGAAGCGTCCGGACGTCAAGCTAGCGTCCAACACCTCCCTGAGGCGGTCCGACATATGGTCGAGAGCTCGGGCCATCACTCGGGCTGGTACCCCGTCCGGCCCGGGGCGGTGTTCTTTGAACGGATTCGCAGATCAGCCGCCCCTACCTCCGATTCCCTGGCGAGCGGGACGTCAACTTCCATGCCCCCGTTGTCTCCGACCGAATAGGCCTTCGACGGGGGCGTGTGCTCCGCCCGCTGCGGGAATAGGCCGTCGACCACTTCCTGCAGGAAGCTGGGCTGCAGAGTCTCGGTAGGGCGGGGGGGATGGTCGCCGTGCGGAGCTTCCGACGCACCGCACGATATGGGTGACCCCAGGGGTCACGGTCGAGACCCTCCAGCATCTCCTTTCTCTTGTCCTCTTTAGCGTGACTGATAGCCAGCTTCAGAGTTTTCCCTCCTCGCGGTACTCCTCATGAAGCTGGCCCTCCCCACCCTCTCCCCTGAATAAAAAAAACAGTTTTTAAACATGCAAAGTATTTCCTGAATAAGAAAAATAGTTTTTAAACATGCAAATATAGTGCGCCACTTTTTAAGAGAGTTTTGAATTGAGAGCATAAACTAGGAACACATCCAAAATATCGAACGGGAAGGATTATGGACACTTGAGAGAGTTAAACAATTGGACGTGTTTCTAATGACAAGATTTAACGTATTTTAAAATTATAGACAGTTATTTAAAAATACACTCGTAATAAATACATATTAAATAAATATATTGAACATATACCACACAATGCCAAATAGTCCCAAACCAAGCGGAGCTTGTATTATGGGTACTACACAACTGATATAAATACTAATATACTTTTTTTGTAAATACATACATATCATACATAGAAAACGCCCAAACTCCGATACAAACATTTGTAGGTCATACAAACATTTGATCCGATCCGGGAATCAAACCTGGGACCTCTAGAACAGTCACATATGCTACCGCTGCGCCACCGAAGTTATTCTAGATGCAGCAACAATTACTCCTATCGAACGCTGCCAATAATAATTTGGCAGGCGCTTGAACATGCCCCGGTCGTTTAAATCTACACTTTAAACCAGTAGACGTGGACGAACAATGCCATCTTATCCAGTGTGGACTGCGATATCTCTTCCTAGCTTCCACTTCAAAGAAGGAAGGCTTTCTTCCTTCACCACAACCAAAGAATTCAGCCCAAATCTGTCCTTACAGTAGCGCCACGTGGTCCTCTGTTGAAGCTCTGCCACATATTCTTTAGTCTATCTAGTCCAGAAGTGTTGGCGAAGCTGTTCTATTCTGTGATAGCGAGACAACTGACTTGTGAAGTGATCCATAAAAATCGGTGTTGAAGACTCCGGATTACCACACATTTTAAGTTTTAGAAGACATTGGGACATTAAGCCAAAAACTGCCCCCAAAATATTACACAGACTCAAGACTCCCTATGAAATAGACAGACAAACAGCAAAATAAATAATTGACATATTTGATAGACGTGACGATTTATTAGTTTCTCAACCCCAGGATGACACTAAATGTACCACAGTAAGTGATGGGTTTTCACAACCATTTCAGGTGAACCCAAAAGGAATAGAAAGAACACACTCACCAACAACTACCGCCTAGTAGATGGTGGGTTACAATAGCTCATAGATTACGTTCTGGACACATTCCGTCTAAAAAATTTGAATATCTAATACGTAGAGCTAACTCACCAAATTGTGAGATGTGTAACATTGTGGACGACGTTCAACATTTGTTGATGGAATGTGTCAAGAATCAATCTAAAAGAAATTTAGTAATGGAGCAGTTGGACTTGAATTATTTGGATGTCGGTATAATTCAAAGTGTTTTGGTTATACCAACATCAAAAAAAGCTATAAAATTGTACAGTTTAGCATATAATATTTAAATGTTATTTGATTTGGACTGGCATACCCTAATAGGGTAAAAATCCCTTAAAAATAAAGAAAAAAAAACCTACCACCTTCAAAATACAATTTGCTAAAATAAAACATACAAGAAGAGGAGACTGACAAAATCAAAACTGAAACTGTTGACCCCAACAGTAATTCATCGTTGGAAAAGATGGAACCAAAAACAAAAAGATGATAATTCTCCCCACATGAAATGGACAGACAAACAACAAAAGAAATGATCGATAATAATAATAATAATAAATTTAAATTTATTTCCAAAAAGAAGATACAAAGGTTATTAATGAAAAACTATGAGTTACACAATCAATTATGAAAGCATGTACCTAGGCATTCAGTAAAGTGACATGCCGACCCCAAACTGAGAAAAACTCGTACCTTGGGAATACATCTGATAGACGTGACGATTTATTAGTTTTTTGACCCCAGAATGACACTAAAGGTACCACAGTAAGTGATGAGTTTACACATCCATCTCAGATAAACCTAAAAGGAAAAAACTCACTCACCATCAACTACAGTCTTTAAAACACAATTTGATAAAATAAAACATACAAGAAATGGAGACTAACTAAATCAAAATTAAAACTGATGAAACCAACAGTAATTTATCCTTGGAAATTATGGAAACTAAACCAAAAAGGTGAAAAGTTTTATACAAGAACTGAAGAAGGAACCTGGACCAGTACAGAAAAATAATAAATTACATTAAACAATGAGAATACATTTCCTGTTAATTTCGACTAATCTATTGTTTTTTTGGATAATACTCGAGGAAAACCAAATATAAAAGAGTTAGTATATACTCATACAGATAATACAAAGAAACTTTTCAAAATGTGCAATAAATTACACTGTAAAATGAAACAGCTTAAAGAATATATGCTTGCGTCTCTTAAGGTTTATATGAACAGTTCATACCTACTACACCGATTGTTACAACGGACCTAAATCAATAATTATTTAAACTTTAAACTCCAGTATAGATTCATTATTGTTAGTCAACGTGGATACTTTACAGTACAGTACAGTAAGAGTTGAAAACATCACAAAGAAGTGTATCCCACTTGTATTTATTTACAAGAAACCAATTTCATTTCCAACAATTTCACCCTATAATAGGATATAAACATTTTTATAAAAATCGGTTACAAGGTGACAGGGCTAGTGGTGAAGTGCATATTTATATTAAATCTTATACAATTCCGGAAGAAATCGTACTGAACACAAACTTAGAACAGTCACAATAAACATAAAATTCCCATTATCTATTACTTATGTAATGTTCCATGGCCTACGTAAGCGCAGGGACCACCCAGCTTATGCCTTCGGGTTGATGACACTGAAGTCCAGGGAGGCCAGTATAAAGAAGTACCTAGGCCTCATCCTAGACAGTTGGCAGAACTTCGAAAAGCATTTCGGGCGATTAGTCCCCGAGTACGAAGGGTAGCAGGGGCATTAATTCGTCTGCTGCCCTACGTCGAGGGTCCACGGGAAGAAGTTCGTTGCATCTTTATGGGCGTCTTACTATCCATGGTGCTTTACGGGTCCACAGTACAATGCCACCACTGCGGGTCAGAGAGGGAGGGATGTGACCGCTGCAAACAACCCGGCTAAGATGACACTCCTCGGGCCGCATCGAGGTATCGTCATCTTAGGCTGGTCGGTGTCCCGCCTCTTACTGTGTACTGTGCTCCGGGGGTGACTCCAGTCGCCCTGGGATGTTCCTCAGTCATGGGGTATGGCAGGGGAGACTCCAGAAGCTGCCGATGCGTTCTTGGACCACTACCCGACTGCCAAGGAAGGCTACCGTGGGATTTAGTGGGTAGACCGGTCTTTCGGGAGTCCCACAGACGCCCTTCATCTCCCCACCAAAGGAAAGGCGCGAAAAGCACCTCCCGGTTAAAAAAAATACATGTCACTCGCGTGATGCGCCGAGCAAATGCCTGGAACGACCATAGCCATAACTGCATAGGCCACGTAGGTTTGTTAATCCAACGGCGCTTCATCTCAACTTACATGATTTGCGAAAACCGGAAATACAAGAAAGACACGTAATATAGATATAATAATATAATAATATAGATTAAGATATGTAATAAGTGGGTAGTTGAAAGGTCAACACAGAACTTATAAGCTCTTAACAATTATTTTGAATATTTTGATATGAATGTAATAAACATTTTTTCAGTAAATTTAATGAATATAATAAGTTCAGAACAATAAATACCTGCTGGTCTAGTGTTATCCATCCATAAAATAACTTAAATTTCAAATAATCACAAAACTAAGAAAGTAATCACAGAGTCACCATGAAAAGCATACAAGAACTACAGGAGTGCTTTGAGAAAAGGATGGCAAACTTCGAGGCGGAACTCATGAAGAAGACCTCCAACACTGCCAGTCTGACTGGTCTTGCGGAGGTGTTCACTGGTTTTAAAACTCTCATCCTGGAGATGTTGAAGTCCTTTCAAAGTCAGATGGAGTCAATTGCAAGCGAGGTGGACAATATGGAGACACGCAGCCGCCGTAAAATACTCCTTTTTCATGGCGTTTCAGAGGACAAAGATGAAAATATATCCAACATGGTGGCGGAGGTAGCAACAAGTAAGTTGGGTCTTGATTGCTTTAAATCTGAGGACATAACTCGTTGTCACAGGATGGGTCGTCAATCCTCGTGTGACAGACCATGACCCATTCTCGTGGAATTCACGACAATAGTGGTGCATGATGGGGTCTGGGCATCCAAGACAAAGCTTAAAGGCTCTGGTGTGACCCTCTCAGAGTTCCTGATCCGGCCGTGACCTTAGCCTTCATGGCAGCACGACAGGCATTCGGCATCAATAAATGCTGGACCAGAGAGGGATCTGTATTTGTCTTGGGCCCTGATGGTTCTCGCTGCCGTATTGCAAGTGTGGCAGATCTCAACCAAATAAGGCCAGTGGTTGCTGAGAAACCCCCTGCAACCAAGAACCCAGCTTCTAAGTCTAGAAGAGCACCCGCTTCCAAAAGATAAGTGAATGTGTGATCTTGATTCATGTTATCTTGTTACATGCGGTGAATCGTCGCATTGCATCGTAGCATTGCGGCGTTGCATTGAATCTCACGCTTCTTATAATAATAACAATAATGTCCTACCCCATAAATGTAACTTGTATTTTTATAAATTTGTAAATAAAATTACAAATGACAAATGCGTGCCAGACTGTGGAGTACGATATTTACTGTACCTTTTATTGTGCCGCGGAGCCAAGGCAGCGTTTGGGAAACTTCGTCGGGTCTTCTCATCGTCGATCCCACAGTGCCAAAAGACGAAAGTCTTCAATGCGTGCGTCCTACCCATAATGACATACGGAGCCGAAACATGGACACTTACGGTTCGACTGGTTCATAAGTTCAAAGTCACTCAGCGTGCTATGGAGAGGGCTATGCTCGGCGTTTCTCTAAGGGATTGCATCAGAAACGAGGTGATCTGACAAAGAACCAGGGTCATCGACATAGCCCACAGGATTAGCAAGCTGAAGTGGCAGTGGGCTGGCCACATTTGCCCAAGAACCGATGACCGTTGGGGTAAACGAGTTCTTGAGTGGAGACCGCGTCTCGGCAAACGTAGTGTAGGAAGTCCACAGGCCAGGTGGAGGGATGATTTGCGCAGGACGGCTGGCAGGAGCTGGATGCGAGAAGCCATAGATCGAACTAAGTGGCGTGAAATTGGAGAGGCCTATGTCCAGCACTGGACTGCGATACGCTGATGATGATAATGAAGGAGCCAAGGCGTTGTATTCACAAATAAAAGTCTCACACAGTATTTCTATTTGTCTATTTTCACTACACATGAACACAAGATATACAGTGTACTCTATGCAATAGTTTTCGAGTTCTGTCTTAATTTTTTAGCACAGTTTTTATATCGCTGTAAGTATCTCGTCGGTAAAGATCTCACGGTCAGTGCGCATCGCTACCGATCTACCCTCCGTTAAACAATTGTGTCGGTGTACACCCTAGGCAAGAGGTTTGGCTTGAAATAGGTTTAATTTAATTTATATGATTTATATAATATATATATATATATATATATACAAACAGTTTTATGCAAATATGCAAATATGAATTTGACAATGTTTTAGGTATTAATATCAAAATAAATTTTAATGTGAGTGTGTTAGACACGCTACAAGACCATTTCATGGATTTGGAACATGGTCTTTTAAGAGGGAGGTTCACCCGGATGATTGTGACGTTCTACTTTATATTAGTCTCATTCTTTTTCTGTTGTTTTAATTTTGTTTATCTCGTTTTTCTTTTTTCTTTTATCTACAAAAGTTAAGTTAAGATTTCTGGGTTATACATGTCAAACACACGATTGGCGGGTGGGTTAAAATGTGTAATTTATACTGTTTTACTGCTATTTTATAGATTTAGTTTATTTTATTGGTTTTAGTTAATTAATTTATATATACATATATAAGCACTTTTATTCATTTGCAATTAATTTCTGTTTATATCATAATATCGGACCGGAATATTAGCGATAGCGATTAGCGATTCGTAGCATTTCGCATCTTCTTTAAGATTAGCTAGGTTCATTCCACCAAAATTACGTTGCACAAGAATTCTCGGCTTTGCCTTGGGGGGATGGATAGCATACGATAGAAATATCAAGTCATGATAAGAGAATGCATCAGCTGAATACTGACCATGGCTGATGACATGATTAGTGGAAGAGACAAGAATAAGGTCAAGAAGAGATGGAGTGCAGTTAGGAAAGTGATGGGTAGCATCAAGTGTTAGAAGTGATAGGTTATTAGAGTTTACTAATGTGCGCAGCGAAGATGAGCGATAGTCATTTTTCAATAGGCAAGTATTGAATCGCCCATTATTATAGTGTGGCTATAAAAGAGAGTTTTTTTCAAGTAAATTTTCGAAGGAGGAAAGTAGTTGGTGCGTAATGGGAGACTTTTTTGGTGAATTACGTGTATTGGTAGGTCTACCACCAAGCAAGCGTGCCTTTAATATCCTATAACGATACCTTACTTATATAACGAGGGTATACTGTGGCGCTGGGTCAAGCACTTCCATACCTTACTCAACGTAGATCGAACAGTGGATCTGAACGATGTAACAGCTGTGACTGCGCTTCCTCAGGTCTCAGCGCTTAGTGACCCACTGACCCTTCGTGAGGTCGTCGACGCAATAAAGTAGCAGCGAACACAAAGCAGTGGGTAGCGATAGGATCCCTGGTGTGCTGCTCAAGTACGGTGGGAGTGACCTACATAAAACTACTTATGAATCCTTCTGCCGCATGTGGGAGAAGGAGACAGCGGCATACTCTTTCACAGTAAACTCTTAAACATCTGCACACTTATAAAGGCGAGGGCAACCGTGCTGAATGCAATTCCTACTGTTAGCTGCGGGGAAGATTTTTGCGAGAGTTCTTCTAAACCGGTTACTGAAACTGTCCGAAATAACTCTACCTCAGACGCAATTTACGGTACTGTCCTGAATCAGTGGATATATTCAAATACCTGGGTAGCACCTTGACATTTAAGGATGACCTCGACGCAGAAATTAATAGTAGGATCGGCATTTCTTCAGCAGTCTTTGGCAAACTCCGTAAGAAGGTTTGCCGCTCACGTATTATTAACATTCTATACTCTTTAAACACGTCATGTGTGTATAGAAGACATATACGTGCATTAGATCGTTTCCATCTCAGGTGTCTTCGCGATATTCTGAACATAAAGTGGTCCGATTGTGTTAGGAACACGAATGTTCTGCGGAGTGCTAATATTTACGGCATTGAGACTAGGCAAGTCTCAATGCCGTAAACATTAGCATTCGCCGTCATTTACGGTGGTCTGAAGACGTAACTTTTTACAGAGTAGCCCGATTTTAATAATATTTTTTTTATTGGATAACTCGAAATTGGTTTCATGTAAATTTGGAAAGAAAATTAACCCAAAGAGTGGGAAAAAGAGGTGATTTATTGTTCACTCACAGATTTTAAGCAGACATAAGTTAATTAAAAGATAATGTCAATCAAATAATGTCATAAAAAGAGTGTGTTAGCAACGTAAGACAAAAATCAGATAAGAAGCTTTACTGAGAAAAAGTCAAAAAACTAAGTATAAATGAACAGACTAACTGCAGTGATATAACTAAGAGACACATAACATCAAAGTGTTCTAATAATTGTTCACAGAAAGGCGGAGTATACGGCACAGAAAAGTTTAAAATTGACGCGCTGAACGGTGCACTGAATAAACTTAATACGGATTTAAGGAAGTATCAAAGAAGTTAAGTAAATGAGACATGTGGCAAAAAACTTTTTTTTTTAATTTGTAAGAAAATAACATGCAACTCATTGTTTTATATTCTATGACTATTATTCGGATGATATGGATGAATATTTAGGCAATAAATACATCCAACAAAAACCTATTTGCTTCAGTCGACAGAGAACTACTCATCTTGAATAGACATTTTAACGATTATTTATGAAAAGAAGCTTGTTGACATATTCCTGAGCTGCTTTACAATATTAAAGATATATTTAACCTTACTAATCACAAGCTGTGAGGCCGAGCACTCTTTTTCCAGGATGGCATTTAAAGACCATGTCAAACGACTTAACCGTTTTGTCCATAAATGTTGATTTAACTGAGAGTCTAGAAGGTGAGGAGCATATTAAATTAAATTTGTAAAGGGAAAGAGAAGAAAGATTTTTTTTAATAAGTTTTGAGTCCATCATTCAAAATATAATCCTTCCTGGCGGAATAAAATTTTCAAATTCCTACCATAAACACCTAAATAATCAGTTACAACTAAAATTATTTAATGGCATGACCCTAAACCCTGGCGTGGTTTTAAGCCTGACTCAGGGTTAATTTGACATTTAGCGGATTTCCCACGTGTGGCAAAAATCCAGCTGCTGGCTTTTCTCTCATTCTCAATTCAAATGCGTATAGAACGTAATTGTTTAACCTCACGCCACTTGCGCCTACACGATGACGTAAAATAGTAACAAGGCCAGCCACCGCGCTAACTTTTTAACCATTCTTAGAGCGTATAGAACGTAATTGTTTAACCTCACGCCACTTGCGCCTACACGATGACGTAAAATAGTAACAAGGCCAGCCACCGCGCTAACTTTTTAACCATTCTTAGAGCGTATAGAACGTAATTGTTTAACCTCACGCCACTTGCGCCTACACGATGACGTAAAATAGTAACAAGGCCAGCCACCGCGCTAACTTTTTAACCATTCTTAGAGCGTATAGAACGTAATTGTTTAACCTCACGCCACTTGCGCCTACACGATGACGTAAAATAGTAACAAGGCCAGCCACCGCGCTAACTTTTTAACCATTCTTAGAGCGTATAGAACGTAATTGTTTAACCTCACGCCACTTGCGCCTACACGATGACGTAAAATAGTAACAAGGCCAGCCACCGCGCTAACTTTTTAACCATTCTTAGAGCGTATAGAACGTAATTGTTTAACCTCACGCCACTTGCGCCTACACGATGACGTAAAATAGTAACAAGGCCAGCCACCGCGCTAACTTTTTAACCATTCTTAGAGCGTATAGAACGTAATTGTTTAACCTCACGCCACTTGCGCCTACACGATGACGTAAAATAGTAACAAGGCCAGCCACCGCGCTAACTTTTTAACCATTCTTAGAGCGTATAGAACGTAATTGTTTAACCTCACGCCACTTGCGCCTACACGATGACGTAAAATAGTAACAAGGCCAGCCACCGCGCTAACTTTTTAACCATTCTTAGAGCAATTATTTTGAATAAAGAATATTTCAAATAAGACGGGGGTAAAATCGGCAGCAAATTTTGAAATTGTGAATAATATGTGCAATTTACAGTTTAAGCAATAATTCAAAGAGACCAAATAATGTCTAGTAAATTAATTTACTACTTAATACCTTTTGTTTCGATTTTTTCTGTGTTATAAATGTAAAATTGAATGAAAGGTAAAAGTAAATGCATACTAGTTCGCCATTAGTAAAATTTGTTCCATCATTTCAAATGCTAAGATGTATGCAGTTACATATCTACTGTTTGTATTGTGTGCTAACGTAACTCAAGTGACTAACAAAAGTATAATCGAGAGAATCGGTGCATAAATTTGATATTTATTCATATAAATACGTAGCAGTAACCATTATTCTAAGCCCTATACATACATATGTAAATAGGTATACGTTTGATTGGTTAATAGTGATTTTTGATCAATCGATTGGAGTGGATACGGTATGTAAAAAGCAGAACTTAGCATATTTGTTGATACGTCGGAGAACGAGTAGTTTTTAAGATTAATTTAGATTTGTTTTATTTAGTTTATTTGATTATTTGAAATGTCAAACTGTGCATTATGAAACATGGCAGTTTGGGTGGAATTTGTGGATACATACAAAAATGAATAATAAGAAAAACATCGGTGGGTAGTTGGGCTAGACGAACTAGCTAGGTTATAAAAAGGATTGGAATGATTGAATTGACGACTCGGCTCGACTAGGGGTCGAGCCGAGTCGTGCACTTTCCGCAGCGATCATCGCGTTTCGTTGTACACCTAATTACAAGTTATCAAGTGCATCACGTTATATTGTGCAAAAGTGATTTGTGTTTTTAAATAAATCAACAGTGGTCTATCTGTCTATTTTTGGAGCGTAACGATGGATGGCGATGCTGACTACACGTATTATAAAATTATGGATCGACCACCGCTAGGTCGTGAGCACTCTCCGACTCTATACTCTGTACTGTGACTTCACATATAGGTGACCATGGCGCTCAAAAGGTCAGTTGAGCGCCATGCTCGCATGCATGTGATAAGCGAAAGCTGTCCCTGTACGCCAACGACACAAATATGTGAAATGAATGTAGGTTTCTAATATATATATATATACAATTAGTTCAACCACTAACAGTTATGAATTTGGCATCGAGTTAATATTGTACTTTAAAAACGTTCTAAAAAATAACTTTTCACCGGTGAGTAACTAGATATTATTGTTTTAGAATTAATTACGAACAAAATATTTTAGGACGTCATTGTTTACTTACTCGACATAGAGTACAGACAGACAGAGAAGAGAACATACAGAAGTGATATTTAGGTAGAATTAACTAACGTTTCGTTATGTAGCATTAATGTTCATGGGTGTACCCATGTTCTGGGCGAGGGGAGGGCAAATCTGGTTACACTAGCTGAGCCCCGCGGTGTTCCCTGCTATTATAGTTGTTGCCGCGAGTTACACCGCGGGGCAAAGCTAGTCTAAAAAAGTAGGGCTAATGATGTACTATAGACTAAGTTACTCCTTACATCGTTAGCTAAGAAAGTTCCGTTAAAATCGGTCCAGCCTTTTCAGAGCTTAGCCGAAACAAACAGATATACAAATATTTAAAAAAATGTGGTTATTTTAATATTACAAACAGACACCACAACTTAATTATTTGTACAAATATTTTTATATAAATTCTTTAGATACAGAAAAGCTATTTTAAAAGTAACTTTAGAGGGCCTTCAGAAAAACCGTTACAAATGTGTTCCGTGAAAGAATCGCCAATAGCGTAAGAGGGTCTTCAGAAAAACCGTTACAAATGTGTTCCGTGAAAGAATCGCCAATAGCGTAAGCAAAATTTCTATGTACCTACACTGAGCGTACAGAGCCCATTTATTCCACCTTTGATCATATGTCATCTTAGCCACATTTAGCGAGAAATATCTCTCAATGCCCGAACAATGGAACAATCAATTTTTGATACCCCACGGAAAATACTTCTCAAATGAAAAGTAAATAGATTAACATCGGTTAGCATAAAATTACCAGATAAAATCAAGAAGGTCCAGCTCCAGAACGAAAACTTTAAAAATAAATGTGGTTCGTTGACCTTTTTTGTAAAGACATGTTCTGACTGATAGCCGTCCAATTTAGCTATGACTTTGTAACGCTGACTTTAAGCCATTTTGCTTTGTATATTCAATAAATGTACTTACATAAATATTTATACTAGGAGATCGTTTTTTGTTTTTGCGAAAGACGGTCCCCATTTCATGTCATCCACATTTTTTATCATTAATTCCATCTCCACGAAGACTTGAAGACTCGAAGACTTAGAATTGAAGACTTGAAATACTTAACATTGGCAGAAATAGCTGATCCGGCTTATTGCCATATCATCAAAAGAAGAAGAATATTTATACTATAGAAATAATAAACATATAGGTAGGTATCACTATGAACAGATGTGTTTCCCGCGTAATTTTCAATTCATCGCTTGTCGTGCTGTTGGCGTGCCCTTGTCGAGTATGTTTGTAAGCTTATTTCTAATTGTTTTTGTTAGAGAAGTACTTGTTGTTTTTTAGGGTATTCTCTATACGTATTGTGTACTTTATATAACAAAAAAACTGTAGTGGAAAACCGCGTAATTGTCGCTTTAAATCATTTGAGTGTAGATTTCAATGGGTTGATTTATATGCTCCTTTCTTTGAAACAAAGGAACTTATATATCTGAGACTTATATACAGTTCATGAGCCATACTACACAGAAACACATAAATTAAGCCACTTCATTACGTCACCTGTCGTCAAAGCCACTTGAAACTTTAATGTTTACTTTAGGAGTGAACGAGCGCGTGAGAAATGGCGCGCTAAGTTTTATCTATATAGTTTTTCAATTTATTCAATACTTTGGTTTTATATTTTATTTATTTTATATTCATTTATCACAGAATCGTAGTTGTTATTTACTTATCTGTTTATTCATTTTGATTTTATGTTTTTCATACAATGAAAGGGAAGTGAATAAACATTAATACTATATCATTATTATTTATATTCTAAAGGCCAATTTGAATAAGATCAAAAAGTTCCTCTCCTGAGAGGAGACCCGAGCCTAGCAGTGGGACATTATGGGTTGTTGATGAAAAAGTTCTCTAATATCAAAATATATCATTGTTTCGTGTCTGTTTCAATATTAGGAGCCATGTATTTATTTCCAAATTAATGAATGACTATTGTTCAAGCTCCTGCCAAATTATTGATGGCAGTGTTTGATAGGAGTAATTGCTGCTGTATGTTAAATCACTCGTTACGAATGTTTTTTTTGAATATCTGCATATAATTTTAATATACGTTAGATCTTGTCGTTAGAAAGAAACACGTCCAATTATTCTCTCAAGTATTCCTAGTCTTGCTCACGATATGGTCCATTATCGAGCCGGATGATGATTAAATCGTTATTATTAAGAAATATAAGATTATGTATTTCTTATATATATATTTAAATACTTGGGAGAAATTATTGAAGAAATAAATTTGTCTGGTGCACCTTTTGAAAAAGTCACATAACCGACGCACTAAAGCTGTATGCCTGATTTTTTACGTATTAAGTTAGATAACTAGGCTTTTAAATAACATTAACTTCATAAAGATAATTGCATGTAATGTAATTTTTCACATATAATTCTGCTGTTTCATATGCATACTGCCTAAATTTTGCAGCATTCATTATTTTTCCGCAATAACTTGAAGTGTCTTGAAGTATATATACAAAACTTTTTTATCAATTCTTCATCTACACCGGTAATTTCTACTTAGCATATATAATTTCGGAAAAATCTTCTTGTTTTATTTCCGTAATTCATGTTGCCACTACATCGTTTATATTTAACAATATTTAAACCGAATGCTTTTCTGAATCTATTTTGCACGTAAGTTTTCATTTTCTTTTTTAATATCTTTATTTTCTTTTGTCTTAGCAGACCATTTGACAGGACTTAAATTATAGGAAATATGCAATGTTAATTCAATAAGTCTGACCCAACAATGTAATGTAGATAAGCCATATAGATAGGCACTTTCTTTGACGGGTTCAGATGTTACTTTTTCCAAATTGTTCATTTCTGTTGGTTTTGCACCACAAATATTACACACAGAGCTTGACGAGGTATCTGTAAGAACTTGAGTTACTTTTCCGTCAATCATTGTTAAAAATGCGTTATTTGGATGCCTTCGTTGTTTTTATTTATTAAAGTAAGCGTTCAAGTGCTAATTTAGTTCTTAAACATCATCAACTATAATTTTGGTTTCCCAGAAGTTTCTTTTGAAAATTCAATTAAAATAGGTCGACAAAATTTTACCAATGAAAAAGTCGAGTCCACATTATTCAAGTAATGCCTTTCTTTTTCTTTTTGTGTCCTCTCTGAAGAATCTTCAAACGACTACGAAGGTCATCCTCGCTTCCCCGTTGACGTGGTGAGTTCGGGGTTACAAGTAGGATTTTCCAGGCTAACTCGAAATATCCCACCTAACCACTCTTTGTTCTGCCGTAAAAACTGTTCTATTTTTCTTCCCGATTTATTGAAGCGGTCCTTAAATTGGGTAATATTTATGTTTTGTATGCTTGCTATGGTTTATGCTGTATTAAAATCAGATATGTCGTGAGAATTGTTTCGAATGTAATCACCAATAGCAGAGACATAATTTTCACAGTTGATCAGAACAAGACATATGTCACGTCTGGTACAAACGAACTCAACCATGAAAACACGATTTAGACTTGTATTAAAAATGAAAACCAAATATTCACTGTGCATATAGACATGAAAAAAAAAATATTTATACTCAATTGATGATGGTGGACGTGTGTAAATGAAAACCGCATAAATCAATAAACTCTCTTTCTCTCAAAGAACTCTCATGAACTTTTAGTTATCAACCCTATTCTTATCAAAAACGTATATGGAAAACGATACAATTTTTCAATCACACCAGCAATTGATAAGCCATAAATCGTGTGTATATTAAACATTTTACTTTTTTGCGTAATGTCGAATTAGATATGTCATAATAGTGTAATTTCAGTTCAATTTGAGATATACACCTATTATTGATGATCATTAATTTGTATCTTAATCGAGAATTCTCGCTATGGCATAATATCATATCATTCTATTTATTTAAAACAAAAGATTTTTATATTGATATGGTCACTATGTTAGGTGTGGTTTTAGTCGGTCCGATTCCGACACACCGCCCCGCCGCAAACCTCGGTGGGGTGATGGCCCGTGGGGGTTTCCACACGTAAAAAAAGGACGCTGTTAGGTTAGCTAATTCCGAAATAACATTAGAAAGAAGGTTCCCTAGTGTCTGAAAAAATTAATCGACTTTATATTACATGGATCTTACAACTATTTACGTGTCGTATCGTGGTTAAGTGGTAACTGAACGTTTTAACAGATTGCTTATGTAATCTTGACCGGGTCAGTCTTTGGATGGGTGACAATTTTCAAAACACAGAGCCCTCAGAGAGCATGTTAAGCTGTCGACTCCAGTGTTTTCACCAACATCTGTGTAGTCGGAGCTCTTAAAAGTTCGAAAACAGTCTATCTACAGAACGTAATATAGCCCAGTAGTTGAGTTGTAGAACTTTGAGGACAGGCGCTATTTGTAAAATTTGGATGTTCAGCCTCATTATATTTTAGAAGCCGATCCCAACTTATTTGAGAAAAGTTTTAAAAAGAGAAAAGAGGAAAAGAAAATAAATAAATAAATAAAAGTGGGTAGTTCTCAAGTGCACACAGAAAATTTTAAGCTCTATTTAAAATTATAATTAAAAAGTTTTCACTATAAATTTTATAATACTTATGACTTATTTTACTAACTAGTACAATTGTCGCTGGTGCAAGTGCTATTAATCTCTACATTACAAATTCAAATCAACTTCCATCTTCAACAAATAATATGGAGTCCGTGCTGAAATCTATCGCTGACATGAATGTTCTGTTCAACTCCCGTATGGCTGAATTTGAGTCGAGAGACAAGATCCAAAGAGGAACCAACTCAGTTGTAGCAGCTATTAATCTTGAAGTGGAGTATGCAGCTTTCAAAAAGTTTGTCCTTTAGGCTCTTAGTGACCTCCAACAGCAGGTTCAAATATTGGCACAGTCTGCAGACAATATGGAGACCCGTAGCAGACGGAAGATGCTACTGCTACACGGGGTACCCGAAGAAAAAAATGAGGAAGTTGCAAAAATAGCTACTAAAATTGTTAGCGAACAATGTAAGGTGAGCGGTTTCAGTGCGCATGACATAAAGAGGATTCGAAGGATGGGTCGGCTCTCATCGTCTGGTAAGCCCAGGCCTATACTTCTAAAATTTAAAGAAGTCACCACCAGAGACTCTGCATGGTTTTCCAAGGCGAATTTAAAGGGCACAGGCGTTACAATCTCGGAGTTTTTAACGAGACCGAGGCATGATGTGTTTATGTCTGCTCGTCAAAGGTTTGGCATAGCCAGATGCTGGACTCGAGAGGGCATTATCCACGTTACGGGTCCTGGTGATATTAAGTATCGTATAACGACACTTGCTCAGCTCGATGCTATTGGCGAGGATGTGGTAAAACCAGTAGCAGCTGCCAAATCTACGGTGAATAAGACCAGGCGTGCAGCTAAAAAATAACTCCAGAACCCTATTTTATGTCACTTATGTGTTTGTTTTGGAGTGCCTATTGTAATTGCTTGGTTGACCATAAGTCGCATAATCGGCACTGACATAGCTGGACATTTCACGCTTGCGCGATACTTACATTTGCCATACAATACTTTGGTTGTTTACCTACATTATTTTCGACTTATTTCGTTTCTTTTTAATATAATTGTTGGTGTTGATTAATACGCCAATTCTGTCAATAAAATTATGTAAGCTGTCACATGTGACGTGAAGATTGCGTTCCAGTTTACGTCCTAATATTGGTTGTGTTGCGTTCAGATAATTTGGATATTAGTCTTTTTACTTTAGTGTGGCAGTTTTACATTTTTGGAACAGTCTTTATTTTTAATGTGTAAATTACTTTTTATGAACGCATGCCTTTTTTTAGTTTTATTATGTTACGAAAAAAATTATTTTATTGGCATTCTAATTACTTTAAAACCATGCAACCGGCAGACAGATAGATTGAATTTGTATTAGTGATACTTTTTGTACAAATTTTAGGTTTAGTACAAATATCTATTTTGTATTTATTTATGTATTTATATTATAATTCATATTGCTTACGTCATCAACCACTCATAGTGATGCTAATGAATATTTCTCAGCATCTAGTGATGATGCAAGTTTCGTTAGTGTTCCTTCGCTAGTAGAAACACTCTCGCATAAATTCTCCGATGTTCCCAGGAATTTCAATGTAGTTCATATCAACGCGCAAAGCATTCCAGCACATTTCTCTGATATGCTGACAACCTTCGACTGCACTAATGTCCACGCAATCCTTATATCGGAATCGTAGCTCAAGCCATGCCTGTCCATGGTATCGTATACTCTACCAGGCTTTCAGCTGGTAAGGAACGATCGTGTCTGTGGACGTGGCGGTGGAGTTGCCATGTATATCCGATCTCACATCAACTTCTCCATAGTAGATATGTCACCTCACCCCCACCCACAAATGCTGGCGAGCATTTATTCGTCGAAATCTATCTCCACAACACAAAATTACTTCTCGGTGTATTTTATAGTCCCTCCTTACGAGTTGATTATTTTTCTTCGCTTGAAGTACTTTTAGAAAACCTAACTCCCTCGTACAGTCATACTATAGTCATGGGTGACTTTAACACCTGTTTGTTATTGAATCAAGTAATCTTTCCATTCTTCCACTAAATCCCACACATAATCTGCCAAATCGCAACTCATTTCTCCTAGACCTTATTCTTGTATCCTCTGTAGAGCACGTTGCCAAACATGGTCAGTGCTCTGCAGACTCATTTTCCTATCACAACCTTCTTATTCTTACCTATCTCATTCGTACTCCTAAATCTAAATCTAGAATCATTTCGCACCGTAATTTTCGCAACATGAATATCGAATACCTTCGCAGAGATGCTGAAAACATCGATTGGAGTCCTCTGTTTAAATCTCAAAACGTTGATGTTAAAGTTGATTTCTTCACTAATAACTTAATATGTCTGTATGAAAAACATGCGCCACTGCGACTAATAACGGTAAAACATCTCCCTGCACCTTGGCTTACTGAGGACATAAAGGAGGTACAGAGAAAGAAAATTAGGGCTCAAACTCAAATCAATCAAACTGGGAAAAATTTGTGCTTATTAGAAATCTCTGCAATAAGATGTGTAGAAATGCACAGCGCCGACATATCCACAAATCTGTTGAAGATGGTGACCCAGCTAAAGTCTGGAAGTTTCTGAAGTCGTTGGGGATCGGTAAATCACGTCCTAATAATACTTCAAAAGATGTTGAAATTGATTTCCTGAACACACATTTTTCTGCTCCTTCCGGTTACGGAGGAACTACCAAAACTGCGACGCTAAATCATCTTTCTTCTTTGCTGATCCCTGAATGTTCTCCATTCCTTTTCAGTCAATTTGCTGCATGTGATGTAAAGAAGAGCATAATGTCAATAGCCTCTAATGCTATCAGAAACGACGGCGTCAGCCGTAATATGGTTCTTCCTATCCTCGAAGAGATCCTACCTATAATTTGCCATATTCTCAATTACTCCATATCCATCAACACTTTTCCATCTGCATGGAAAATGGCTAAAATTATTCCTCTCCCCAAGAAATATAATCCGTCCTCCATTTCAGATTACCGTCCCATATCTATCCTTCCTTTTTTCTCTAAAGTTCTCGAGCGTCTTATTTATACGCAAATGAGTTCATTTCTTTCAAGAAACTGTTTCCTTAATTGTTTCCAGTCAGGTTTCCGTCCAGGCCATAGCGCTACCACAGCTATAGTCCATATTACGGATGACGTTAGGTCGGGGATGGACGAAGGTAAGCTAACGGTCTTAGCTTTGCTAGACTTTAGCAACGCGTTCAACACCGTTGTTTTTGATGTTTTGTTAGGCATAATGTGCTCTCTTAACTTATCTCCATCGGCAATTGACTGGTTTCGTAGCTACTTGTATGGTCGCCAGCAGTTTGCTTGTATTGAAAATGTTCACTCCTCTTGGCGTACAACATCTGCAGGTTTACCTCAGGGCGGCATGCTATCTCCTTTACTTTTCGCAGTTTTTATTAACTCAACACAAATCAATTACTTTCTTCCTACCATCTATATGCAGATGACCTCCAAATTTATTCCCATGCTACTCCAGATAATTTAACTCAAGCGGTGGACGTCATTAATCGAGACTCAATTTAAATTTGCAACTGGAGTAGGGAGCATGGACTAAACATAAACCCAACCAAAACACAAGTCATGATAGTGGGTAGTTCCAGGCTGCACTGCAAAGTTAACTTTCACCGGATACCAGTTGTGTGTTGCAGCGGGACGGCTGTTCCATATAGTGATAAGGTGAAAAACTTGGGAATCTGTATGGATAAGTACCTATGCTGGAACTCTCAGATCGGGGAGGTAAGTCGCAAACTATTTGTTGCAGCAGGATCTCTGCGAGGGCTATGGAATTTCCTGCCAACTAATACTAAAGTTGCGCTCGCACAATCACTTCTACTCCCCATCCTTGACTATGGCAATGTCAGCTATCTGGACCTCACCGAAGACCAATTGAATAAACTTGAGCGACTTCAAAACTTATGCATTAGATTCATATTTGGATTACGTAAATATGATCATATCTCAGAGTTTCGTTCTAAACTCAAGTGGCTACCAATACGCTTTCGCCGGAATCTGCATATTCTTACTCTTTTATACAGTGTTCTGTTTCATCCTCATACACCCCCTTATCTCAAAGAACGTTTTCAATTCTTAAAAAGTACACATTGCAGAGACCTGAGGTCATCGGAGAATTTTAAACTAAAAATGCCAGCACATACCACTCAGTTTGCAGACAAGTCTTTTACTGTGCAAGCGGTAAGGCTTTGGAACAACTTGCCAGATAATATCCGAAGAGCAAAAACCTTGGATATGTTCAAAAAGCTAGTGAAGGATTACTATTTATCATTGTGAATAATTTTTTAATTAATTTTATGTTTTATGTATATTAGTCCGTATGTGTATGCATACATATATATATTTCAGTGTGTATATGTATTTGTGTAGGTATAAGTATGTTTGTGTAATGAAAATAGTGTATAACATTTGTATATTGATGGCTACTATTTCATTTTATTTTGTTTTGTATGTTTTATGTGTTCCCTGTATGTAAGCTACCCTAAATTTTAAAATTTTGAAACACTCATATCCGTGTTATGGTTGTCTGGAAGAAATCGCCGAGAACGATAAGACCGCCAATTGTTATACATACTTTGTGACTGTTCCTGTTGTACCGTTTCTTACTATGTGTATACAATAAAGACAAATAAATAAGAAAAAAAAAATAACACATTGTGTTAAAACAAGCAATTTATTACATATTGTTAAATAACAAAATAAACGTTGATTTTTGTTTTTCAGAAAGGCCATCGATTGGCAGTTCGGAGACCGAAGATACCGTTCCTGAAACAAGATAATTTAATTTAAACTTAGATGACAATCCATTTTTTATAATACTACTTACGTATAACAATTGTATAGAACTTACCCATTTTTGTTGATAATGCCGTTACCCATGTTTAGTGCTGCTCCGGTACAGCCTGAGAGTTCTGCTTGGGCCAAATTCACGCAAAGTCTGCCAACGTGACGGTTGTAACCCACGGTAGATGCGAACAGTTCAGGTGCACGTCCGTGAGAGCAGGTACTTGCGGCACAGCCAGGCTGAGGGTGTCTTCCTCCGTTAGGGTAAAAATCAGCATTAGCAATTGGGTTCATGATACCTAGCACACGACCATCAGTGTGGATAGCCTCCACGTAGCGACCAGCGTTACGGTTGAGGGCGTTGTTATTGTTGCCCCATTGTGGACCAGCTGGATCTAGACCTAGAAGTAAATTGTGTGTCAGTAATACTACAAAGAAAAGTGCGTCCTATGTAAAGACCGTAGTATATAACATTTATAGATTACACGGAGACGTTCAACGGCACACAACACTGCTTCATGCACTTAATACCCAGTAAAAGACTCAATCTGTCTTGGTGTAATTAGAGGTTTGCTGGCAAGCCTTAAATAAAAATGTTACAGCACTACATAACACAAATTTATAATCCGAGATTTTTATTATATATGAATATTGTTAAATGACGGCTACCCTCCAGCCAGGACTGTGTATTTATATTAGGATACTGTGGAAAAAGTATCTGACAATTTTTCTGAATCCCTCAAACACCTACTTTAAAATATCTACCAGCTCTCCTACTATAAAGTTGCCAATCTCAAGTAGGACTGGGCCGGGTACATTTGTTACAATGCAAAAATTAGTATAAGCTTGGTCCTCAAGGATCTAAATGGCCAGCTGGGCTTCTAAAAAGACTGGCCCGAACTACTAGCACATAAAATGGAACTGTGGAAGAAATATGGGAGGTGTTTCCCCTGCAGTGGAATAGCAAAGACTAAAAATAAATGAAACAGGATTAATTTAATCTACACAAATAAATGGAATTGGTGTGTAATATAATAAATAATTAAATAATATTAAAATAACTACTTTTTTGCTAAATGCGTATGTATACAAGATGCGTATACCAAAATAACTTTTTTTTTCAATTTTTGACGGTTTGTCAAAAATTCTCGCATTTTCGGATACGTCGTCGTTCTCTGGAACGTCTGGACCGATTTTGACGAGACTTTCACTGACCGATAACTGATGATATAAGGAGTAACTTAGGCTACTTTTTTAGATTAGCTTTGACCCGCGGCGCTACCTGCGGTTGATGTTATACCGCGGGTAACACATCGGGGCTCACCTAGTCTTCTAAAGTATGAACTTCTAAAAACATCAACAAATAACATTATTTTTTTATGATATCACATCGAAAATACTTTTTGAAATCTTTTAAATATTGGGTTAGCATATTTATATTAATAATAAACATAACTTATGTTAAGATTTGTTAACGAACATGATCTCACTTACCAGTTACTCGAGAGGGCCGACCACCGGCCTGACGACCAGCGATACCGACTACGTGAGCGCCTAAACTGAATCCTACTAAGTGCACGTTGTTCCAGTTACCGCCCCCATTGTTGATGAGCCATACGAGGAAGTTACCGAGGTGCTGGCCCACGCTAGGGACACCATTGACAGCGGTGTTGTAGCCCTGTCTCGCAAGTGCACTCCAATCAACAACAATTACATTGCAGTCTAGGATGTTTAAGAACGCTGATGTGATTAGGGGATTCATTGGAGAATTTCCATTATTGTTCCATCCGTGAACTATGACTTTCAGGGGACGATTGCCCATATAATTTGAGTTTCGGATAGAGTTAACGTTACCGTGAACTATAACTTGACGGTTGTTGCGATTCCTCCTGCAAGAAAAATGTCGAAATGTTAAAAATAAAGTTAAATATGCCAAGAACTTTCCAATTCATTTAATTAATAGATATACTAATTCTGTCAATAAAAATACTGTTGTTTCATTTCCACTCTCAATGTGCTACATTCAATGCACTTTACTAAAAAGCGCTTTCAACATTTGTGTTTAAAATGTTCAATTAAAATGCGAAGGGTTTACGTTTACAAACTTAAATTTAACAAAATTTATTTTCAGTTAAACTTATTACATGTTTAATGTCACTTACCTAGTGAAAAGCCAGTACTGATTGTTGGCACCGTTTCTACTGTTTAAAAACATTTCATCGACGGGCTCTTGTAAATCTACCAGCACTGGTGTTCCTTCTCCATCTGGCATCCAAATGTAGCGGCTTTCACCCTCAACATAGAGGCTGTTGTCCCCTGGGACGCTGGGAATGACGTCACTTGCGCAAACTGCAAACATGAAAAACTTAGTTCACTTCTTGAATATAAGTTCCTTGTATGGTGTACATGTAATTAAAACATGGCGAGTTGATGAGATATGGTTTAATTTTTAAATAATTGATTGATTTATGTAAGTTACTAACGCGCTATTAAGCCGCAGAATACCAGTACGAGCTTCATGATGTCTTCCGATGGTGTGTCTCATGTGCTGTAACACCTTTGTATCTTTATACCACCTATTTATCTGTCAATACCTTTATCTTAATTCTCATTGCTATTTTGCAACAATAAGCGTATTAAAATAATCCACGATACTTGTCTTATGCATATTTTAGTCAGACTTATCAATGTTTACACTAAAACAACTGATTTTCTACTTTCTTTTCGCATATTTAGTGTTGCAATTTTTTTTAAATTTCTTTTTTCATACCAATCTTTCATGAATTTATCCTCTTTTAAATAATGTTGAAATACATATGTGTATGTTTGTGGTATTTTATTAATAATACCAGTTCTACGAGTAACGCATGTCATTCAGCTTGCTACTTCTTTCAAATTTGCATACTGCTAATATGAGTTGCTCTACTATATTTTAATAATTAACACAAACAAACAAGACAACACAACACACAAGAAATACAAGAAAAAGTGTGAGTCAAAAGTAATTATACTGCCCTGTGCAGTGCCAGAATAATGGCCTATCTCAGCGTTTTTATGGACATAAACATATAAATATTTGTAATATGGTATATATNGATTGATTTATGTAAGTTACTAACGCGCTATTAAGCCGCAGAATACCAGTACGAGCTTCATGATGTCTTCCGATGGTGTGTCTCATGTGCTGTAACACCTTTGTATTTTTATACCACCTATTTATCTGTCAATATTTATCTTAATTCTCTTTGCTATTTTACAACAATAAGCGTATTAAAATAATCCACGATACTTGTATTATGCATATTTTAGTCAGACTTATCAATGTTTACACTACAACAACTGATTTTCTACTTTCTTTTCACATTTTTACTGTAGCAATTTTTTTAATTTTCTTCTTTCATACCAATCTTTCATGAACGTATCCTATTTGATATAACATTGAAATAGATATGTGTATGTTTGTAGTATTTTAATCCTACGAGTAAGATGCATGTCACTGTAGGAGAGCCACGCCTCGGCATGAATGGGCCGGCTCGACCGGAGTGATACCACGGCCTCACAGAAAACCGATGTGAAATAGCGCTTGCGCTGTGTTTCATCGAGTGAGTGAGGATATCGGAGGCCTCGGTCCTTTTCCCCACACCGGGGTTTGCGGCAGGGCGGTGTGTCCTCCAGGATATACCAGTTCCTTTCTCGTATGGCGACAGCAGGGGTAGCGAACGAAAGGTCTACTATCGACCCCCCTGCTGTCGCACGCACGGGTTGGTGGAGTTTTTGTTCAAAAGCCAGAGGCCCACCGAGGCCGCCCACTCCACTACGGCCTCGCCCCTGGCGTCCGTCGCCCGGGAACCCCACGCAATGGATTTTGCGTTGAAGTCCCCCAGCACGAGGACGTGCCCAGACGCTAATCGCCGCATCGAGGTCTCCAGCCTATTAAGGAAGACCTCGAAGTCGCTCAAACTCCGGTGGGGGAGAAGTAAACACCGTATACGGTGATGAACTCGGCGGCAACATATCCATTGTCCTTGTCTCTTAGCGACAAGGGCGTGGAATGAGCCGCCGCGGAGCCGACGACTGCCACGGAGCCGTCCCGGTCATACATTCAGTTTGGACGGGGAGGGACGTAATAGGGCTCCACGACTACGGCAACACTGATCGACCACTGCGCCATGGTTTGCAGAAAGAGATCCTGCGCCGCGGCACAGTGGTTAAGGTTCGTCTGGACAAGGTTGATCGTATCCCGTTTCAGTTCAAAAAAAATATGAGGTGCAATCTGCATGCATTTATTTAACATACAATTCTAGAAACCAACTAAAAAAGAACTTGTTTGCTTTGAAAGAGAAGAGCCTGATTAATATTTGAGTTCAATTAAAAGTGTAACGCCTGACATCGCCGAGACAGTTTAGTTCACTTCTAGGGTTCGAATCTAGTCAGTGTCTTCCGAAACACACACTTCATGAGAACGATTATATTTCTTTAGTATGCCTTTTCTTTTAAGTTTTCTGCTGCTAAACGGAACTAATCAAGTTTGAAATCAGGATGTCAAACAACCGATTCACTTATAGGCTTCAAGTATACAAACTCTTTGGTGACTTGTTGACAGAGTCATCCGAATTATTATAATTGAAATGATATATTAAACAAATTCATAGGTTGGAACAGAGAAAAAAGTCTGCCCGATGATGATACAAATTTTCAAGTTTTGTGATAAACTAGTAGAAAATAAAAGTTAATATAAACGTATTTTTGTGTCATTACTTGTAAATTTATTTTGGCCAGGCTTACATAACTATCCATCATCATCATCATCAGCCTATCGCAGTCCACTGCTGGACATAGGCCTCTCCAATTTCACGCTACTTAGTTCGATCTATGGCTTCTTCTACCCTCCATGAGTAAGCAACTATCCATAAAGTCTATCAACTTAAAGCTGTAAACCTAAAGATAATTATAATCTTGCCACGTTTTTATTTTGTTTTAATTTGATATTTTAATGAAAAAATATTAGCTGATTAAAGTCAAAATAAGTCTTGAGTTGCTGTAGAGTTTCCCATAAAAATAATTATTACTCTTACTCATCCGAAAAAAATAATCTTTTCAAAATTTTGAATAATATTTTTGTGATCAAACAAAAAATAAGGCCGAGGCGTTGACCCATGGCAAAGATATAATCTTGTACTGGATCAAGGCCCACGCTGGCATCGATGGCAACGAGCGTGCCGACCAGTTGGCTAAGGAAGCGGCACTTTCGTGCCGAAGGAAGCCTGACTACGACCTGTGTCCGATTTCATTCGTCAAGCGTCAGATTCGCAGCGACTCTCTTGACGAATGGAATCGTCGATACCAGTCGGGCCACACCGCCTCCGTTACGAAAGTGTTCTTCCCGAACGCGAGAGATGCATACTGCTTGGTGCAGAAGAACCGCCCCCAATGCGTTGTCACGCAGATGCTGACTGGACAAGGGGGGCACTACGGTATGAAGCTGAGCAACGTCTTGGGGTACAACTGAAAAAGGAAAAGGCACACCTTTTGATCTAGGACTCAGAAAAAAGGATCGCATTTTTAAAATTGAAGAAAATATTTGTATGAAAATAGTAGACAAAAATAAATAATATAATTAACACCAAAAATTATTAAACATAAATCTAGGAAAAATGAAAAACAAGGACTCATACAAGAAGTTGACAGTTTATAATAAAAATATATATAAACGTATTTAAAAAAGGGACCTATCGGCACAGTATAAGCTTTGATTCAAAATGGTAACGGGTGAGAGAAAAAAAATACCACATATTGAACGAGACGTTTGAGTAAATTCTTATAATTTATAAACACTAAACATAATTCACAACATACTATCATCAAAAAGTAAGCTTATACATTATAAAATTCTATTTCCATTGCCTGTTTCAATACATTGTCATAATACTGTAATTTCGGTTCAATTTGAAAAATACACCCGATTATTGATGATCATTCACTTGTTATCTTAATCGAGTATTCTCGCTATGGTATCATATCATATCATTCTATTTATATAAAACATAAAAGATTTTTATATTGACATGGTCAATATAGGACGCTGTTAGGTTCTGGGAGGGGTCCAGACGTGTCAATAACAGCAGTTCTCGGATCCCTCCCGTCTCGGGCGCAGAGTGGCACACCGTGTGGTTTTGGTCAGTCGGATCCGACACACCGCCCCGCCGCAAACCCCGGTGGGGTGACGACCGGTGGGGGCTTCTACACGTAAAAAAGGATGCTGTTAGGTTAGGTAATTCCATAATAACATAAGAATGAAGGTCCCTCAGTATCTGAAAAAATTAACCGACTTGATATTACATGGATCTTACAACTATTTACGTGTCGTGTCATGGTTAAGTGGTAACTGAACGTTTTAACAAATTGCAGAATTAAGCAATCCTGACCGGGTCAGTCCTTGGATAGGTGACAATTTTCAATACACATAGCCCTCAGAGAGCATGTTAAGCCGTCGACTCCAGTGTTTTCACCAACATCTGTGTAGTCGGAACTCTTAAAAGTTCGAAAACAGTCTATCTACAGAACGTAATATAGCCCAGTACATGAGTTGTAGAACTTCGAGGACAGGCGCTATGTGTAAAATTTGGAAGTTCAGCCTCATCATATTTTTGAAGCCGATCCCAACTTATTTGAGAAAAATGTCGAAAAGAGAAAAGAGGAAAAGAAAATAAATGAATAGTACACATTGNACCAGTATTCTTTCTTTTTACTCAATTCAATTTTCCTCCTTTACATGATTACACCCATGGTATGACATATATACAGTAAAAGCAGCTGTGTAGCTTATATTGTCTTATTGTCTACTAAGAAGTTACGCTAATAAACAGTGAACCAATGTTAAGTTCGCGAAATAATGATAATAATCGTTATTATTATTTTTGTTTTGTTGCTAATAACCATGATGTTTTTTATGAAACAGAACCTACATGGTGATGAGTCATCTGATTTTGTATGACTTCTGTGCGTCGTCGCTCTTTGAGTCTCTAAATAAATCGGAAATTACATAAGGTGGAAACGCCTTTCGATGTCTTTGAATACTTCAAAACGCAAGAAATATTTATGATTACCTTTTTGTTCCCTATTTCGCTTGTTTTTGAAGTTGACCCATTCAATCGCTACCTAGAATATCCAGACATGATCATAATTTAAACATATTTTCGCGTGCTTCATTCATTATGGTTGCGTTACTACTCACATAATGTTTTTGCATCAAGTTTACATTTACTATTTAAGGTAATTATTAAAATATATGGTACAATTGTAAGGCCTGTGCTGACGGAATGAAAGCACGGAGCATCATCATCCCTATTGAGCCCGAGGGCATCGTAAGGCCGACTAAGAGAGCAAGCTACGCAGGACAACAGCACTACAACAAAAGTAAAACTTTAAAAAAATCGTATTCCAACCCGCCTGACCAGGGTTAAGTACCTGGTAAAGTAGGCCAAAAACTTCTTTATAAGGAAACGTCTATGTCAGCTGTTTGCTACTAACGCTGTACAAAAGAAGACAGCAAATGTATGTTTTGCAAATACATAAATGTTTCGGAGCTTGAGTATTTCCTTCGTATAATATGTATGTATTTACAAAAAAAAGTATGTTTATATCAGTTGTCCAGTACCAGCTCTGCTTAGTTTGGAACTAGATGGCGAGGAGTGTTAGATGTCCTGAAATATTTATTATTATTGTACTTTTTTCTAGACTGCATAACACCAAATGAAACTTCAAGTCACTACCTGAAATTTTATTAAGAGTCAGTCAGTCCTTCACCTCAATCGATCTTTATTGGTTCGCATTATACATTCCTTTAAATCTCTAACACTTATAAAAATTGAGTAGCGCTGTAGGAAGTTCTTATTCTTTTTTCACGTGTGTAAGGTGTATCAGTTAGTCAGCAGGTGTCAGTTAATAAAACAAAGAGTTTATAACATCATATCATCACTCAAGCCAACAGCGCATCACCAATTTTTATACGCTAACAAGTAATTTTACAATTGTCGCCAGTGATTCCCATGAATGAGTTACAAGCTGTTTTAATAAGATGATTGATCCTATCCTGTTTCAGTTCAGAAAAATTTATGAGATGCAATCTGCATACATTTATTCAATATACCTTTCTAGAAACCAACTAATAAAGAACTTGTTTGCTTTGAAAGAGAAGAGACTGATTAATATTTGTGTTCATTAAAAAGTGTAACGCCTGACTTCGCCGAGACAGTTTACTTCACTTCTAGGGTCCGAATCTAGTCAGTCTCTTCCGAAATACACACTTCATGAGAACAATTCCATTTCTTTAGTATGCCTTTTATTTTAAGTTTTCCATAAACATAACAAGGTTATAAATATATTAATACGAATTCGACGAGATTGCTGTCAAATAGATAAATTTCATTAAAATCAGTACAGTTGTTTAGTCGAAAGCATAACTGCATAACAGCCAGACACAGTTACTTTCTAATTTATTATAATACTAGTTTATGCCCGCGGCTCCGCCCGCGTATATGTCGGTTATCGAGGTAAATAGTGTTATTCTGAATTATAAGCTATATTACTGTAAAGTTTCATCCAAATCTGTTGAGTAGTTTTTACGTGAAAGAGTAACAAACATCCATACTTACAAACTTTCGCGTTTATAATATAAGTAGGAAGTATGGATAGTATAGAGTATGGATGAAACAGTCACAGTTCTCTAGACTCTTCTTGCGTTAAATATTGTTTTTCAATACATATATGTTTTTTTCCCGGACTGTATTTTTCCGCATTTCTCAACAATGCAGCAAATCCAATTATCGTGTAATATGATAATAGCGATGCCGTGGCAGGATATAGTTAATTATTTGCTACTCTATTATTACATTAAATTAATTTTTTTCGAAACATAATTACCGCTTTTGGTACTTAGCAGATAAAATAAGTAACTTGGGAAATTAGGATGTATACTTTACTGATTTTTTTTCTCTGTGGGATAATAACTAACACCTTCTCAGCTAAAAGCGTGAAAATGTTAGATTAAAACAAATTTTATTACGATATAATGAAGTATATAAGTAAAATGAAGAAGCACTCGGTGATTAGAAACAATCACCGAGGGTAAGCAATGACGGCGCGGTCAGTACCTAGATGGGTGACCGCTGGTGGCATGTTACCATGAGCGTCTCCGTGATTCAGAGTTCACATTAAGCAGTCGGTCCCGGTTGTTATCATACGATAACAGTCGTGAAGCTTAGTTTGAGGCCTTTGGGCCGCTTAAAAACATCCAACGGCAAGATTACGTAGCCACAACATAGTCTTGCCAGTCCTCAACCCGCACTTGGCCAGCGTGGGGACGTATGGCCTTAACCCTCTCCTGAGAGGAGACCCGAGTCCGGCAGTGGGACATTATGGGTTGTTGATAGATAATGAAGTATTCACACAAGGGTGACAGTTTGTGATTCTCAGGAAGCGTAGAATGGAGGTAGGTACCTAAATCCAGGAGTAAGCAAAAGCGTTATTTATCGTTTTCTCGTACACTCGTTAGTACACTCGAACTCCTTACTAAGATTTGGCAAATGTAATCAGTAAACAAATAAAACCAAAGATGTAATAATCCTATTAAACGCCTATCAATGTCAACATCTTTATCTTTATAAATACAAGTTATATAAACACGCAGCTTAAAAACGCCTTAAAGTCAGGCTGAGTGATTTTAATTACGATTGATAATATAATAACCCATATGGGTTTATAAGTTCTCTTTCGCAGCCACTTAAAACGGTGGAGAAAGACAACTTGGCACTGGGATTATTCTAGTTTCACGGGAGATTTCACAAGGGATGCTAGGCCCAGAACCTCCACGTGATACACCCTGGACAACAAAGACGGCAGCGTCTTTCCTACTAAGCGAGAGAGACGCTGCCGCATTAGGCCAATTTCGGCTGAGGTGGGAACGGCCCTCCTAGGGGTTATTATATACATGAAACACAAATGACACCTAGACTCACAAAAATAATTTATGATGTAATCAATCCCACAACACTCAGTTCAGTAGAAACCGGCGAGATAACCGCTTAAGCGAGATATATACCAGGTCTTTTGAACCTGGCTTCGTACTCAACGTGTTAAACAACTACGCTATCTGTGCGGGCGTGGTTTATGTGCACTCGTTTAAAGTTAAATAGTTTCTTCAAAAAAAACTTATTAAATTAAGGTGGATATTAAACAACATATTTTCCATTTCAAGAATTTATTATATAAATAGGCTTTACTATCTACAAAATCGAACTCAACTCATATCTTTTTCAGTTTCAGTGTTAAGGTTCATGCTCGTTGAAATTGGATTCAGTTGACAGGCTTCCTGCAATAATAAAATTCCTCAATCAATCATTCTATATCGTAATTAACGTGCAACACATGTGATATTATTTGTTTATAATTATTATAAATAATTAAAAGTTATATATACAATATTGTAATTTGTGCCTAATGTAAACCTGTTGTTTAGACTTCATTATACGTCATACTTTTCACGTAGATAGTATTAATTTTTAAGCCTGCGGATTAGACATGACATGATCTGCAATTATGTCGATATCAAACCATCAAATCACGAGCCAACTCGAACATCGCACCTGTTGCTATAAAAGCTAGTGTAGGTATAATTACACATTACGGCGATAAACATCGTAATAGATAACACTATTTATGGTGACCTATTGCAGTTGGGACAGAACTTAGACATAGTTTTGTTCCAAGCATGTTTTAAAAAAACTTTCGCAAAGTCATCTGAGTACTTGATTATAACCGTTAACGCAGGAAATTTAAACATTACGAGGAATCATTATTTAAATATGTTGCTTATTATGTTCACTGCTAGTTGAATTTATTGTATTACGCAAAGAATTTTCGAGAAGAGAGAATCGAAGTTACCAGAATGATTCTCAGCTATCGGAATCACTATTATTAAAGTCAAAATAATCAGATTTTCTCTCGAATACAAATTAATGATTTTCAAACAGGAAAGAAAAATATTAGAAAGTAAAGTTATTAATTAGTAATTTACAAAAATAACAGTTTCACTACAATTACTCATTACATATATTACAATTTATATACAGTTAATATAAAAACTCAAATGCTTTACATTCGTAAAAAGTTCGTGATTTAAAAAACTGACCTTATTTGGTCCATAAGCTCTAATAAATAGCTCTTCACTGGGATGAGGAGGTTCTTTGTATAACCTCCTTAACTGCGGCGCCAGTAGTGCTGGTGATGGGGGCACAAAAGGTACCCCTCGTGCTCGATTTATCCTCGATACTATCGCACCGATACAAATTGTTACTGACAATCCCGCTAGTGTATACCACATGTAGGATACGCGAAGAACTGGATTGACTTCATCTCTGTAAAACAAAACACGATATTTCATCAGAAACTAGTAGAGACAGACACTTATAAGTTTTGTTTTGTTTCTGTTTTCTTTGCCCGGGCTATTTTCACACTTTTCCTCTTGACTGGATCGCTGTGCGTGAGTTTGTTATCTTCTCACTCCAAACATCCTAGATCATCCCAGAAGCTCAGCAGCCTTTTCAGGTCACTACATATTTTCGGGAGTAATGTTAATTGGAGGATGTCTGCCCGTTGATATGCCACACTTCGACATTCTGTAAGAACGTGCTGCGGCATTCCTTCTGCCTTCATACAGGCTCCTGTGTTGCTCCTATAGTGAATAGTGTATATTTAAGGGATAGTGCCTGTTCAGGAGGTGAGGAGGTGCTAGCTCGCAACCAGATTAGGCTGAAAAGAACCTTTTTGATGCCACCTTCGTTTTTTTTCCATTCGTTTTTGTGTTTTTCTTCGGTATTGCGGCGCAGCCTTTATTTTTGGGCTTGGGATAAGGGTAGTCGTGGTTTCGGTCCACAAACTGTTGCTTCTGATCACCTTTTGGTTAATTTGTCTGCAGTGTCGTTACCCATTGAGTTGTTATACCCTCTTATCCTTTGCAGGGTAATTTTGTTTGTGTTTGCAATGAACTAAAGATTGTCATGATATTCTCCGATAAGCTCCGGTACCCTTTTGTGTTTTGGAACCGTCTGTATATATCCTAACTTTGCCGAAGCCAGGGCTTTCTTTCGTTTCTGTGATAAGTTAGATATAATAACTTCGATTGACGACATGTTGACATACACTTACTAGTTGTTCATAAGTGAAATGAAATAGCGAAGAAAAGACATAAAAACAGAGTGTAGAAAGTATATAAGCACCATACGATACCCATAAAATGAAATACGGTTTTTAAAAAGACATTAAAACGAAACGCAATAAGCAGTGATAAGAGATCAAGGGACTTTAAAACAGTATTTAAGAGACAGGTAATAAATTTATACAAACATTCAATAACTTTTTATAAAAAGTTACAAATTCTGTATTGTTACAAAAAAAAACTTACCCCAATACGGGATGATCGATAGTATTTTCTACTGTAGTATAATTGTACTGGCAGCCAGCAGTTGTGAGGGATTTGTGATGATGAACGATTTGCCCACGGGCTATAGCCAGTTGGGACGATAGACACCACCAACACATCACTGCCAGGCCGCTTACACCACCTACTAGTGCGCCCTACAAATTTATATATTAAAAATAATTCGACGAGTATTGGACTTTTGTGATCTCGATATCATTCGGAACTGGAAGTTCAACTATCTTACTGACTGAAATATTAATATTTTTTTTATTTAGTTGAGGCGACATTAATTCAATATTAATAATAATAAGGAAAGATGAAATGATATTCTACTGGGGACACCAGGCTCATAACACTATCTAATTTCAAACTGAGCAGAGCTTGAACTATAAAAATCAGATTGACTTATGTACTTTTCTTGGAATAAATCAGACCTAATAAATAGAAAATAGGAAAAGATTTCAGCTCACCGTAGCATCAACCCCGGGCAAGAGAATGCCCATTGTAAATACACCCAGTTGCGGACCCATGGTCATTGACTCTAACGTCATCGTAAGCTGTAAAACTGTTCCCATCTTTTCGACGACAAAAACTAGACCTGGAATTGTATAAATTGTACTTGGACTGCCAGAACATGTAAGTATCAAAGCATGGAAACATAATAATTAATATCTATAAACATTATCTAATGCAATCCCAAAAATATGTTCCATACTTCGAAACCAAATAATTATATATCAATTATAAATTAGGCAGTAACTCTGTCTGTCTGTTACGCTTTTACAGATAAACCAATTTTATTCGATTTTTTTTGTACATCTTACACACAACGCCATCTAGTCCCAAAGTAAGCAGAACTTGTGTTATGGGTACTAGACAACTTATATGAATACATATATGCTTTTTTTGTAAATACATACATAATATACATAGAAAACATCCAAACTCCGAAACAAATATTTGCAGATCATACAAACATTTGGTCCGACCCGGGAATCGAACCCGAGACCTCAAGCACAGCAGTCGCATACGCTACCACTGCTCTACAGAGGCACTACTAATCAATACAGAAGCTCTTATTCGCTGGCGATCACTCACAGAAGGCAAATTATGCTTAATAATAACATCTTGGTTTATTATTGTAATTGGATAAATAAATATTTACCTACACAAAGACATCCTAGAAGTATGACGACTCCCCTCATCAGCCAAGCGGACTGTCTATCCGACAACGGTTTGCTGTAGTATGGCTTGTAGAAATCCTCTAAAACTACTGCTGACATTGAGTTTAAACTAGTCGACAAGGAACTGGAACAACAATAAACCGAATATTCATAAGGTGTTTTCCTTCTTCTTTTGGTGGAACGGCAACCAGCTTATCAGCTATTTCTGCCAATGTCAAGTGTTTAAAGTCTTTAAATTTTAAGTCTTCGTCGTGATGAAAGTAATGATAAAAAATATGAATGAGATGACCGTATTCCGAAGAAACAAAAAACGATATTCCATAAGGTGTTTTTACATGTTAAGAAACACTAAAATTTTTAAATACATATGTAATTTAAAAATTTTAGTTCTCAAATTTGCCTTTACAAAAAATATGTTCTTTGTATTTTTAGATAGTTTGTGTGTCTCAGTATTTACATAGTTTCAGTCGCGGGAATCTAAATCATATAAATTTTCTGTACCAACTCATGATATGTAATAAGACGTAGGTATAGCGTGTAGGGTTTTCAATTTCGAAGAGCCGCAGCTAAATTTAATCTATCTATTGAAATAAAAATGTATCGCCAAATATGTTGCTTACCTCCTCAACCAATTCGATTATTTTTAGGGTTCCGTGCCTAAAAAAAGGGAATCCTTATAGGATTACTTGGTTGACCGTAGAGATGGGTCGTTCCTAATCCCGTGGGAGAGCCACGCTTCGGCATGAATGGGTCGGCTCGACCGGAGTGATACCACGGCCTCACAGAAAACCGGTGTGAAACAGCGCTTACGCTGTGTTTCATCGAGTGAGTGAGGATACCGGACGCCCATACCCCAATCCAACGCCCTCTATCCCCATCCCCCCTTCCCCCCAGGCCGCCATAGTGTGGGTCACCATGCTACATTGTTCTTTTTCGCATTGAGGATGGCGACCACCACTCTTGGATTCTGCTCGTGCTTTCCATCAGGCAGGGCAGAGTCATTTTGG
>PKRV01000755.1:115118-372465 GCA_003709505.1 Hyphantria cunea
AAAAAAAAAAAAAAAAAAAAAATCTTAAACAATACCTAATCCAAATACCTAATCTACATAATCTTTCTAATCTCATTCATAAACCATTACTTGATACAGTCTCAATCTGTCTGTTCCTAATCTTAATTTCTAATATCGTTATTGGGATTTGATAAATGTGATTGTTGGAGCATCATATTACTTGAATGATTAGGATTAGGCATGCATTAGCAAACTGTGAAGAGTTGTTTGTGATATTTATTTATATCTTACAGTATGTCTTACTACTATTAAATGAAACAAGAATAATATAATCATATTTAGGCTGAAGTCTTACGAATAAGGAAGAAGTCTTTACACTGTATAGTTAAACCCTTAATGCGCCCGTTGTGCGAATTTGGTCTTCTTTCTGGTATCTATTGTATGACCATGCTCTCCTGCGCAAGCCTGATAAGGATACGGCACATACTGCGAGTAAGCAACGAATACGGATCAATAAGGTATCCATTGTGTAGCGCTGTTTCGCTTTCTAGATGTGTAGCGAGATGGTGAGATACGTTGCAACATGTAAGTGAGTGAGATAGCTCAGGAACGGGTGGGAACGTATAATTAATATTCGATTTTATGTTTTATGAATACGAAGATTAGGTGGAACAGGTAGATTATACACATTAACAAAACGGGATTAGGTGCAGCCTAATCTCGTAAAATACCTAATGCTCGCATCTGTTCTAATAAATACGACTTATCTCTAGTTGATCGTCTGTCCGTCTTTCAAGACCCTTTTTTCAGGAAAGTGTGGAAGTATCACGCTGAAATTCATATTAAATACTCAGGTCTACTGTCTCTTGGAGCTTTGAAAAAATCAAACTTCTAAGCCAACACAATAAAAAGATACAGTCGTTTATGCTGAAAATTTTCGACACTCGCAAGGGAATCAAAACTTACAGGGTACTTCCCGTGAACTCGGAAACTTAAAATTTGGTACGAAGCAATTTCTTATAGCACAGATAAAGGGAAAATGAAACGCAGCGCAAGCGCTGTTTCACACCGGTTTTCTGTAAGGCCGTGTTATCACTCCGGTCGAGCCGGCCCATGCATGCCGAAGTGTGGCTCTCCCACGGTACAACACACACATCGTTACTCGGAGGGTTCAGTACCTCTCTTACGTGTAGGTATGATATTGTCACACGATCCTAAGAAAATAGACCGATACATAAATTATAGATAGTCAGATTCTTGACAGATTGACAGACAAACGAACAACAAAGTGATCCATAAAAAACATTATAAAAGGTTTCTTTAGAAGAACGGAGTCTTAAAAATTAAACAAATAAAAAGTCAACGATCGAACTACATACAAATTGTATAAAGACATTCAGTTTTGAAAGTTAAATACTTTATCAAGAATTTACATGATGAATTTATATGATTGATGATTGACACCATGTGAGACTTACGTTTAATATAAAAATATTTTATCTAGAATTAACTTGATTTAATTGATTAAGCGATTAGTTGATTAAGAGATAAGTTGATTAAGTGATAACTTGATTAAATGTTTACTTATAATCACTAATTTGATTGATCTAATACATCGTCATGCATACCCCCAGTTCATTTTTGTTTTGACCTGCTTTTACTAATACTTACTATTATTTATAATCAATAACTCTCACCTCATACCTCGCTCCATACTTATTTCCAACTTTAATGTTGTAATCACAATAGAAACCTTCGTTCTTCAAAAAACATTTTTTGTTGTTCTCACAGAGTTCTGATTTTGTCTAACTGTTAGCGTAATTTTGTGAGACTATACTGTCTCCACATCTTATTTCATTATTGACATTGTTAATATACACATACTTAATTTGTGAAACGTCACATCGGGCCCCTTATTGTTATTTGTAGTACGAATGATGGTGTGATTGATTATTAATAAAGTTTACTATAACAAGTTCTTAAGTTTCATCTTGTAAGTAATAAAAATACGGATATTATTATTATATAGATTTTTTTTACATTACCCTTTACTAAAATAGTCATTGTATGATACAATTTAATAGATAAGTTCGAGAAATAGTAAACATAATAAACATATTTCAGTGAAACCTCCTCTCCGAAATCATACTCGTGTATGTATGAAAATATAACCAATACGAAAAATATATAATTAATTCACCTCAATGCAGCACTGAAGATCCCAGCTACAAATACTCCTGGCAAACCAGGTATGCCACCGAGGACGTCCATCATGAGTAGGGGAAGAAGTTGATCCTTTGCTTTTGCCAGCTAGAATCAAACAACCGATCAACCAGACAGCTAAAAACCCACTTAATAAACTTAATACAAAAATTAATTAATATATTTAAACACTTAGCACTTTAAAACTAAAATTTTTAAATGAACAAAATTAGAGTATATGTAAATCTGGACTAGATTACGATTTGAATGAATATTAAATTATAACATTATAGAACTCAGTACTATGATAGCGTAAAGATATCGTCTGTACTGAATTTTGGGCTGGTTTAAGCTTGGGATATCCAAGTCTTGAGAATTCCAGTCAATTAACTATTAAATAATATTAATTATTTACCTTAGTCTGTAAGGGATCGCAGTCGTGAAATCTCGCAAAAATTAACAAACCACAATACAAACAGAAACAATACAGGAACGATATTCCAATACAGAATAGGAATACTGCCCTGAAAACGGAGAAAAGAACTGTTATCAAGATTTAGATAGATTGCCGGTGGTTCGTGTGATAAGGTTTTCCACTGACTCTTATGAAGCCTAATGCTGCAAGCTTAATTACTGAACAAAAACTTTGACATCCAAAATAATAGATTGTATCCAAAATAGTAAAATTCTTTATCTGTTAAGTGTGTACAATAAAGATAAATAAATAAATAAAAAATAATAATAGTCCCAAGTCTAGTTGTTCTTTGTCGTTGTCGTCATGGATTGTCGTCGTCGATGATCAATTATTAGGAATGGCTCTGCTACTAGAGAATTATTAATTTTCTACTTCCTATTTTCTCATCAAAACATAACACAAAGTCACAAATGAATATCAAATACTAAATAAATATTTCGGACATCTAACACACAACGCTATCCAGTCCCAAGCTGAGCAAAGCTTGTGTTATAGGTTCTAGATAACTGATATAAATAGATATACACCTTTTTTATATACCACCAACAACAAATATTTGGTCCGACCTCAAGCACAGCAGTCGCCTACGCTACCACTTGCGCCACCGAGGCAGTTAAAATACAGATGTCAGTCGTATAAATTGAGCAAATATTTCTACAAATTTTGTTATAATTATTTAACAGCGTCGTAAGTTGAACCAAAAACTAATTAATCGAATTTTAGCTATTTTACTTACCATTTTGCACTACGTAAAGTTGGTAATGCGAGATATCTTTGAGTCATGTTCTGACTCACAGCATTTGCCTGAACCCAGTAAATTGTTCCACCAATTACTATGCTCCAAAAGGTGTGCCTGGTCAGAGGATTTGGATCCAAACTAAAATCAAATTAATTATATCTATTTTTAACACAGTTTCATCGATCATATTCTTATGGGAAAAAATATCCTATGCTTACCTATAATGACTTGAATTACAATGTAATTAGTATTGGAAACGGTTCACGATATATGTAAATATGAAAAATCCTGTGGGGCATTTTACATCAAGATCTTTTAACAGACCACAAAGGCCTCTTTTAGAATGAAAGTTTTGGCCTACTATAAAACACTAACCAGAAAGTTGGTATAGGGTTTGTTATCCTCTTGATGGTGTCCTGCCTAGTTTGCACCCTTAATACACCTCTTACGAGATCCATTGGATGAATTTGGAAGAAGACACTCCGTATTTTTAATTCCTCATCACACAGACAAGTGGGGAACATAAACAATTAAATAGGTCTTTTTTTGTACTGGTAATTTGTCCCAATTCGTTGTAAAGGTTACAGGCCATAATAATGACGAACGATTTAATAGGTTAGCTTCAAAATGGTGCTGATAAATGTAAACCAGCCTTACAGTGTCTTAATATCGAAACATTTTTATACGTCTTTTCTTCAGCCCTTGCAAGGGCTTGTTGTAATTTTTTCTGATAGAGAAGGATCATAAGAGTGTCAAACTCTCGACGACACGATATTCGTAGCTAACTCATTGAGAAAAACCCTTCTCTAATTTTTAAACAAAATGTTTATATGTATTGGGTGATATTGACATTATAGTTACAGTTTATACCAAGTTCAGAGTCCAATATTTAAGTAATCTCAACTTGTATCATCATTGTTATTCGGACATTTAAAACAAAACGCCATCTAGTCCTAAACTAAGCAGAGCTTGTATTACGGGTACGAATTCAGAAAATACCCAAGTTCCGGAACAAATATTTGCAGATCATACAAACATTTGGTCCGATCCGGGAATCGAACCTATTGTCGTTTTAAGCCTATCTTAAGAAACAAGATTTTGTAGTGCTACACTACAACTTACATACTATTTACACTACATATTTGATAAATGATTTCTATACATACTTTGGCATTTCAATTCTCCCACTGTCCATATTCCTCTGCCAAACAACACCTATGCCACCGACGTCGATCGTCCCTTTTATTGCTACCAAAGCCATAGCACCAAACATCGCCGTAATTTGTATTACGTCTGTCCACACTACAGCTTGTAATCCACCCTAAAATAAGCCATTTAAAAAAGGCTAGCTAACCCTTATATCAACATCATCATTAACTAACATCCTTAATAGGCCATAGTTCGACATCAACGTCTCCTTACAAAGGAGACTGTCCTACTGTACCGTCCCAACCAGATGTTTGATCTTCTTCTAAGTTTTCCTTCTCTTTTCAGTTAGTCATACGTAAATGGCTCTCCTAGTCAGTTCTTAAGACACCTATGGGATGAATACGGGTGGTGATACTCTGTGTTTTCATAACCATGGCAAAACTAGCATCAATACAGGGAGTTTATTTTAAAATTCCGGACCTTTACCCGGTTAATGTTTTTTATAACATCGCTTTGATTGTAATACTCACAGCACTTGTGTAAAATATGCACACTAAACAGACGATTGGTGTAATAACGTGAATATTAACACCGGTAACTGAAACAAGAAATGTATAGTATATTTATATTGCCGGCCCGACAGACAACGTTTTGTCAAAAAATAATTGACATGTAGTCCAATAGAAAAATAAATGTGTTATTTTTACTATTTACCGCATAATTTTGAGGTGTTTCTCTTGTACGTTAATGTATATATTAAAAATAATAGCCAAATTGCTCCTGGTTCTCAAGTTTTGCAATTAGCAACAAGTTTGGCGGTTCATATTTATTAATACAGATTAAAAATCGAGAGAAGATATTAAAATGCTAGTTCCTAATTTAAGAGTATATTCACAAGGATCAGGTTAGTAAATAAACTGAAGTAACTACTTCGGTTAGTTAGAATATGGGAGTTCTGGCGCTATTAAATGTTGCCGTGTCTCTATTGAATATAAGATTTTCAGCTCGAGTTTTTTACTTGGTTTGATACAGAACTCCCGCCCTGAAACCTTAAGGGAAGAAGAGATTCGGTTCCCGTAGCAGTAATGAAAACAGTTTCCCCTAAAACTTTGCTGATTATTTTAGATGTGTGTATGGCTGCTTGCTTTTGTATTATGTGTATATTAATATTTGCGTTGACTTTGTTTATGTATCTGTGTATACTTTTCGCTACTATTTCTGATGATTCCACTACTATGGGTATGGTTTCTGTGTTGGTGTTATAGAGTCTGGTTATTTCTACTTTGAGAGGGTGGTATTTGCTGAGTTTCTCTATTTCCTTTGGACCTATTGAAAATTATTATATATTATTTGGATTAAGCTTCACATAAATAATCCTAATTACCTTGATTAAATGCCAATGCTGGAACATATATCACGATTGGGAGCCATGCTATCTGAAAATCGAAATTGTTCATGTTTTATTTTGAACATGATTTAATATATGATACAATTAAATTTATAAACTCTCAGTTACCAAGGCAATGGTAAATAGCAGTGATCCAAATAATCTTACTCTGTTGTCGAATCGTTTTGATAGATACTGAAAGAAAAATAAAAATAAGAAGATCAGACAGATGTAATTTCTCCAACTTATTATCACGATTAACATGTCTGGCAACTTGTTAACAGTTAATTAGTTTACCCCAAGACCAAAAAGAAAAAAATAGCTCTTTTTTTATTTATGAACGTGTTTATTTTCGAATCGCATATAGCGCTTTGAAACCACCACACGAACCTAATACGAGTATTTCTACAATATGACTAATATTTTTTTTTACAATATTTACAGGCGAGATTTTGAAAATAAAATTAAAATAATGGACATTAATTAAGACTTTTATAACCTTCTGACTATTTTGACTTTTAGGAGACGAGCAATATTACAACAATTTGAAGAATAGGAAAATCTTTAGAGAAAATAATTTAATATGCTTCACCTCGTAATTAGACGTAATCTTCAGTTGGTGAAAAACAGGGAGATAAACTTGAGTTATGATCACAGACATCAGGAATATGGCTATGATGATGAAAGAGTACTGCGTACCGTGCATGTAGACTTCAGTCGGTGATCCAAGCAAAGTTATTCCCGAAACGAAACTGGAAGTGATAACAAATAATTTCGGGTTTAAACAACTTTTTTTTTAATAATAATAATTATTTATTTTCTAAAATTCAGTTATGAACAGTTTCTTAAATACTACCAGATGAGCTCCGCAGTGTTACCCGCGGTCTAACTTCAACCGCAGATAATGCCAAGGGCTGAATCAATTAGCTACACAAATATATTTTTTATGTTTCTTTCTTTCTTTTAAATCTAAAACATTCTCGAATCCTCAGGAATATACACAAAAATATCATTAATATCGGTTCAGCCGTTTAGGAGGAGTTTAGTCACATACATTTTAGTCACATAGAAGATTTATATACTTATATAAAGATTAATTTCTTGTAACACGATTAGTTGTAAATTGTAATGTTCCTCTCACTTATGACCACTATCTCTAAAATTTAGATTAAACTTGTATTGAGTATGGGTGCTAGGGTTCTCTCTAATTGTCACAAAAATGCATTCTTTAAACAAAGCTGAGTTCTATAGTGTTTTAATACGTTTGAAGATATTTTACTAAAGAGAATAATATAAAATAAAAAACCGAAATAAGTTATTTCTCTTAATTAATTTCTTCTTCTAATTTTTATGATGAAATAAGTAATTTGTATGATACAAAAATAAAGTAAGAATATCACAATAAAATATATATAATAAAAAATTCAAATTTTTGTATGTATATTCTAATTCGGATCAAAAATACAAAAGTGAAATATCTAAGAGTTTTCTTAATAATCGGTAGTTTGTTACTTTTAGCGCTTAATGCTGCAGTGTACACCTCTAACTACTACGTACGTACTATAGAAAGCGTACCTCCAGCAAAGACAATTAGCGAAACCATAACTTGAGACCATCGTTCCAAACTATTTTACCAAAGAAAAGATTTTTATAAATTAATTTCAAAATTTTACTTTTCTTACAAGACTGCCAGTTCTCTGACCAGTGTTTATATGTAAAGTCGTATTTTCAAGATCAACTAGAAACGCGGTTTCTTTTGGAAAGTTGTTCAGATTGATTAGCTAAAGTCATGGTTTTGCTGAAGACACACCTTCTATGAGTATAATTCTTCTTTTCGAGAATATAAGGTCTGTTAAACAGCATAGGATATAAAGAAAATGCATTTTTGTATATCTTAATTCTCCTTTTACCTGAAGAGCATGCTTCAAAATTTTCAAACTCACCTTGCTACTAAGGACATGGAAACGGGAATCACTTTCATATTTCTTCCTCCGAGAAGATAGTCACTCTGCGTAGTTTGTTTCTTCATAAACCCCCAGTAGACTCCTACCACGGCACTGATGGCCAACATAAACACGAACACCACATAATCTATCCATGAGAATCTTTGCATCAAGCGTGTCATCTCTGTTACATCTCCATTAATATCCCCCATTTTAGTTAAATGTTTTAACTTATTACAGTATCATAACAAATTGATCTGGCACTTTAAAATAATCAATGGCTTTTTTCTTTCGTAAGCTGATTCTTCTAGTTACCCATTGAGCTATAAAGCAGGATAGACAGCTGGTACCATATCAATATGCGTAGCGTCAAAGGCAACCTATATTCAAGTGTGTGAGTCCGTCGAGATGCGAGTTTAATCTGTGAGGTACAATGAAACAATTACGATAACTCGCAATTTAAAAGAGGATGTTGCGAGATCGGCCCCCTAACGGCAATGCAGGACTGAATTGGAAACTAACTACGAATCTAAAACGTGTGTAGGCTGTCCAACTTCAAGATTGCCGTTTACGACATAGTATTTTTTTCACACATATAACAATACGTGTGCATTTACCTTACTTACATTGTACGACTGTTGATGTGAACAAGCATCATTCAGGTAACCTGTCTGCTCGTTTGGACTTTTATCACAAATAAGATATCGTCTCATTGAGGTAGTTTCGTCAACAGTCAGGTAAATTTACAGAAATCAGTTGCCAGCCCGAACCAGCGCTTATTATCTATCCTCAAATAATCTCTTCTTTGATTTCCTGCTCTATCTAACTACACTTAAACTTACAGTATAATAATGTCCTCGGTTGACAACCAGATTGCAGTCTATAACTATACCTAAAATCGAGTAAGTTGTCTTCCTCATTTCTCATCACTGCAAACACAATGTGTCAGAGCGAAACGTAGCAGGGTTTGTTCATCAATTCAAATCTTTGTAAATATAAAAAATAAATAAATTAGAATGACCCTATAATGCTCATAGAAAGCAAACGTTAGTGAAATCATGAGCTTAGTTTACTGGTTAAGTTTACTAACAAACTTAGATACAGATTAACAACGCAAGTGATGTTACTTAGATGCTTAGATACAAGCTTATTGCAGCGGCGAACGTATCACAATGCAAGGTAATTCTGAGAGTATTTACTCCTTGGTTTCTTATGAGTGCCTCTCTGACTTCGGCGGCTTAGATTTGAGTTGTCCCTCAACTAATAAAAGGTAGATGAATAATACGAGACCCACTTGTGTCTGAATCCAAGGGCGTTATCACAATTGAAATAATTTTTTTAAATTGAGTGCAGTATTGCCTCGCGGGCTTAGCGTACTAGCTAAAAATGAAAACGCCAGTTATACCAGTAATAATAAAACATTTGGGTTAAAAACTCCTAGCCCTATCAAGGTAATCATGTAAATTGAATCAGAAAAAAGGATAATTCGAGTAATAGGTAAAAAAACATTTAAAAAGTGAACAGCAATAAGGTTTTAATTAAAGACAGAAGAGGTTTGAACTCCTCTTCATAGGATTTTGTATCCAGCAAACCAATTAACGTATAGATCAAGATCATATTAATCTCAGGCATCCAAAGGAAGCAATTAGAAGTATAATTAGAACTGCTAGTTTTAATTATGCTTTCATGTTCAGCGACGTACGTCGCAGTCAATTGCCAATTCAATATAAGTTTTTTATCGCAAAATATATATTATATATTATATATTTATACGTCGTTCTTATTAACAAATACACATAAAGACTCTCAGTTTTTATTTTTTAATGTGCTACGACAATTGTTTAAAGTTTATGATTCTAACTCTATGAATTTCATTTACTTTCGTAATATACCTACAAAATTATTTAGTCTAAAATTTAAATGGCTGCATTTTGTAAACCCGTTGAATTAGAAGTTTTTTGCATCTTTCAGGAAAGTCAGTCAAAAATAGTGGTTATTTGATGTTTAATTGTTTCGAAGTAAGACACCAAATTAAATGTCTAAGTAGTCAAACTGATTTTATTAGAAACGAAGTAAAAGAGTAGTCTCAGAAACAATATAATTACCTTTATAAAAATGAATAACGACTAACAATAACACGAACGACACTTATAAAGTTATTTGGGTCCCTAAGAAAGGTTAAAATTAAAGTTTCTATAGGTAATTAATATAAGTTTTCCCAAAACTCCGTGTTACTATTTTTTTGAATTTTTAGTGTACCAAACAGTTTAACTTCAATAACAATAATTTCATAGTTTTACATGATTTTCTCAGATAACTTACTTCTTTTATATCTGCTGGTAATTTGTTGTAAATCTGTGCTCTCCTATACGTTATGTTGCGTTTGCCATAGTTAGTTCACTTCTAACATTAGGCAATACAAGTTGATTGACGCGACGTATATTGTATTTCCTGGTTTTGCTATTTGCTGGTTTAACCTTTCTATGTGATATTAATTTGTGAGTGTATGAGTATATAATTTATTTTATACATCTATGTATGAAATAGTGAAATACCACTCACTGGTTAATCACGAAATCTCAGAAACTATAACACCTACAAACTTGAAATTTGGTGGGTAGGTTCCTTATAGGGTGTAGACATCCGCTAAAAACATATTTTACGAAACTCCACTCCTAAGGGAGTAAAACAGGAGTTGGAGTTAAGTAAGAGGCTTGAAATTTAAAATGTACGGTGTGCAGGAATACTAATAATGTATCTTTAAGAAGTATTTTAAATGCCACTTATATTTGAGTATAAGAATTATTGAAAAAAACTACTTACTAAAAGACGGGAAAGGATGTTTTATTAAAAAATTATATAGTATATGTATAAAGTTGTTTTATGTTTTATTCGGTATTCAGGTAACCTGCCTGCTCGGTTGGACCTTTATCATAAAAGAATTCAAATTATGATTAACAATCACTTCACATTATTTCAAAGTTTAAGTCAAATGTTAACTATTTTAGTTTGACGAAAAACAGCGACATCTATAAACATTTCAAGTGAACCATTAAACACAAAAATTCGGGTCCAAATGGCGACATGTATATGAGCGGTTCTAGTTCAATAGGTACCATTTTAGTTCGTAAGTAATTTGTTTGATGGCGCTTTTTCTAATTTAGAAGTTAGTGGATAATCTCCGCCATGGTATAACAATATACAATATAAAACTACAATACAATATTATGAAATCATTAAATTCTTTTTTTGTACTGCTTTTTTATATACCATGATCTCCGCTATGTTTCTGTCTAAGCTTTATAGCTACAAGTGTGTGTGCTGAGCTGTGTGTCAAAACTGTCAAAATAATAGTATATTTATAGATAGTGTAAACCGCTGACAGTAATTTAAAAAATATCGATGTTCTTGTGTACATGGATGAACTAATTATACAGAATATATAAAATACGAACTAACACTAAACCATTATAAAAATGGCTGGGCTGTTACTTAGTCCTACAGAGAAAGTATTCATAGTCCACGGCGTACAAGTATGTAATTATAACCTATATACCGTATATTTACTCTAATTGATCTTACTTTTAAAACTTTTATGATAAGTGCAATCAACTAGTACTCTCCTTACACTTGTAGCCTTTGCGAGAACTGACGATAATCGTTTTATGTACCATACCAGTTCGTTGAGGATTTTTACGCCTTTTTATAACAGTCGCAATTTATGTTTTGATAAATGATCGCAGTGTATTAACCAATAGTATTTAACCCAGTTTCTTTACGTAGTTTGCTGATTCTTTATACTGTTTATCTGAATATAATTTTAATATTAAACTCACTTTTATACTTATAGGATGATTATCGCTCAGATGGAAGGTCGAACATTGATTATCGACCTATGGAGCTGGAAACAGACGTCGTGAGTCATGCTAGCGGATCAGCCCGTCTCAGACTTGCCAATACAGATGTACTCGTTGGAGTCAAAACTGAAATTGATATACCTAGCCCTGATAAGCCAAATGAAGGAAAAATTGAGTTTTTTGTAGATTGGTAATACTGTCTTTCCTTAGATTTATTATATCTATCCAAAGAAATAAAATTACACTATACTAATTAAAATCATACTTTTTGCTTCACCATGCTTCGACACGAATGGGCTGGAAGTGGTACCAAGGTCTCACAGAAAACTGGTGTGAAATAGTACTTGCTCTATGTTCCACCGAGAGAGTGAGGATACTAGAAGCCCATACCTCATACCCTAAAGGCCAGCAACACACTTGTGACACCTCTGTTGTTGCAAGTGTCCATAGGCAGCGGTAATAGCTTACCATTGGGCGATATGTCTGCCCATATGGCTCCTTATTCACTAATTTAAAAAAACGATTTCTTTACATTTATTTTGTACTGATATAAATAAAAATTTGTAATTGTTGTAGCTTTATAATTTTGTTAAATTTATAATAATACAAAAATTAAACTACTGAACTGTGTGTTGCAAATTTAAGGGTTAAACACAACATCAATGTGTCATTAAAACAAATAAATAATATTAAATTTTAATCACATTTCAGTTCAGCCAATGCTACTCCAGAATTTGAAGGAAGAGGTGGTGAACAGTTAGCCATAGGAATTTCAAATTTAATGCAGAGAGCATACCATTCTTCACAGGCCTTGAGCTTGAAGCAGTTATGTATATTTGAGGGTAAACAGTGCTGGAAACTTTATGTTGACATATTGGTAAGAATAAACAACAATGCTAAGGTAGTTGAGTCATGCTGAATGATGCAGCAGCATCTCTAGGCCTCCATGGTGTGGGTCACCATACTGCATTGTTAAATTGTCTGCATTCGCAATAAGTATGGTGACCACCACTCTTGGATTTTGCTTATGTTTACCACCTGGCAGAGCAGTCATTTTGGCAGGGTGATACATAAAAGAAAATTATTAGTTAATTGCTTCTACACCTGGATTATGAGACTTTATATTACTTTATTTAACTGCACAGATTACATAGTGGTTTAAACGATCACCTTGCAATTTTCTGACTGTTGTGGGTGTGATCCATGAATAATCATTCTCAGTCTGGGTGGTTCTTGTATGCATTATGGTAATGAGTGTAAAGCATTCTGCAATACAGAAATTATTCCTAGTGCAAGAGTTCTTTTTAATGAAGATAAGAAGTTTATAAATTGTTATTTATAGTGATGCCAAACTTAAAAAAATTAAACCATGATTCAAGATATTGGAGTGTGGAGGCAATCTCTGTGATGCAGTGTCCCTGGCTGTCAAAGCTGCTCTGTTCAACACAAGGATACCGTTTGTAAAGGCAGCACTAATGGATGGAGGCAATGTGGATTTGCAATTATCTGATGATCCATATGACAGTAAACTCCTTAATGTAGGATCTGCACCGTTATTGGTAAGATGTGTTTTTATTGTTTTATTATTATTATCTTTCTTTTAATTAGTTGGCTATCTGCTTTTAGATATATATTTATTATTCTACATTATGCTTTCTACATGAATCTACTTGTGAATCAAATATTGTTAATCTTTATTTTAAAAAGTAACTAGAAGTTTTCTGCCGCTTCTTCTCCATAAGAATAACAATTTGGAACTGCACAACTAAAGTCAATAATGTAACTTTATGGGAGTGCTTGAAAAGGCCTACTTGAAATCAAAGCTTTTTTATTTTGAATGCTTCTTTTTATAACTATTAAAACAATACAAAACTGAAGAATTTGTACTGTTTGTTTTACTGTCACTCCTTTGCTCCTATTGTGATAAGCTAAGCATTTAATCTTCCTTAATGAATAGCATGAAATACAACAAAGGAGTACAACTTTGCCTCCAGGCTCTTCAAAAGATAAGTCAGATCACATTGCTAGGAATGGTGAGAGAATTGAGCGTCTCCTTTTGGGAACGCGGGCGTTCTGGTCTTCCCAAGGCTATCAAAGGGAATTTCCGTAAGCCATCCTTTCTACCTCTGCACATAGGAAATTTGGCGTCTTTTTGGCACTCCTACTCTTCTGGCGTAGTCCCGACATCATGGAAGACAGCATTGGTCAACCCGATCCATAAAAAAGGCTATTACTCAAATCCGTCCATGTTCAGGCCCATAGCCATAACTTCCCTCTTCTCGAAAATAATGTAGTCCATTGTCAACTATCAACTCCTGCGGTACCTAGAAGGTCACCACCTGCTTCAGTAATAGTGTGGAAGAAATAGTATGGCTTCATTAAGAGTCGATCAGCTGGTCATCTTCTAGCAAACCTGACACATCCTTGGGCACAGGCGGGAAGCCTTGATAGTTAGTTTCGACTTTGCGAAGGGCTTCGATCAGGTCTGGCACAAAGCGCATCTTCGAAGCTCCCTCTCTGTGGGTTTACCGTGAAATTATGCGAATGGTTCACTAGTTTTTTAGCAGATAGAAGCATTAAGGTCAAGGTCGTAGTCGACGGTGATGCTGGTGTGCTCTGATTCCATATCTGTGAATGCTGGTGTCCCGCAAGGCTATCCGCTATCACCTACTTTGTTCTTCCTCTATATCAATGACATGTTGCAAATTAACGGCATTCATTGTTATGCGGATGGCATGGGTGACGCTCTCTACACTGGTCGCACTAATATTTCTCGAAAACGTCCTTGAGAGTCAAAACAAACTTGTCTGAAATTGAGACATCTTTGGAAAAGGTATCAGACTGGGGACTAATTTAGTCCAATTTAACACCAGAAAGACACAAATTTGCGCATCCTCCACTAAAAAACTGCCATTAGTTGTATGTCCTCGTTTTAAAGAAACTCCCTTATCTGCTTCAGCCTATATTGGAATACTTGGTGTCGACATATCGAGTGAAGTTCAGTTTCGTGGCCATTTGAATACTGTTCTCATGTTTGGGAGAGGGCAACCCAGTACCAGCCTCTCTCTCCTCACTCTAGACCGCATTCAACGGAGAGCTACTCAAGTTGTCCATTGCCAAGAGTTTTCAATTCGGCTGGACTCTCTTCTGGTTCCGTAGAGATACGGCTTCGCTAGGCATCTTCTATCGACTTTACTATGGGCAGTTCTCCGAGAAATTGTTCGAATTGATCTCTGCTGCCTCTTTCCGCCATCATCGTACACGACAGCAGTTACATCGCACAATAAAACTGTGACACAATGAACTGCGGTATTCTTGGACCAATACGACCTTCAAACCTTCAAGAAAAGAGCGTACTCTTTCTTAAAAGACCGGCAACGCAATTTTGGCGGCTTTGGTGTTGCGGGTGTTAAAATTAAAAATGTCATGTTTAGTTATAAGCTGATAGTGACATCCCGGCAGGAGCGCCACCTACCGCGCCGAAGTGTTTTCAAAGCATCCAGGAAACCTTTGAAATATACACAAAAAATCCATTCTAATCAGTAATCGATCCACCTGTTTAAGAAGAGTTAAATTAGGTTATTAAAGTAGAATAGATAGATAGATATATATTAAAATAGAATGTAAAGATCATACTAAAAACAGCTACAAACGTCCTTTATTTGTACAGTTTTTAGGGTTCCGTAACTCAATAGGAGAAAATGGATTAGTCTGTTGTCTGTCAAGATCCTTTTTCTCAGTAACTCAGGAGTCTCAGACCAACGCAATCAAAAGACACAGCCGTTCTATACTCGCAAGGGAATCAAAATTTACAGTAACAGGGCTAGACTCAGAATCTTGAAATCTGGTACGAAGCAACGTCTTATTACAGCACAGATGAAGGAAAAATTGCGAAAAGCATACATTTTTAGTTATATACTAATAAGAATAATTTTAAACATCCTACCCCTTTCCTCATGAACGTCATTTAGCTATAAAAATACCATAACTTTTACTTATATATATACCTACAAGTTTGTACCGAACCCTCGGTGCGAGAGTTCGACACGCACGTGGTCAGGGTTTTAACCATTATTGCTCACTTTCAGGTTACATTATGCAAAATAGGTGACAAATGTGTGGTGGACCCATCTGCTGAAGAAGAAAGTTGTAGTGTAATATCAGTTATAGTTGGGATCACAGGCGTTCCCAGTTGCTATTGCGATAAAGGTGATTCTGAGAAAGAAACAGAGGGTAAATTTACAACTATTGATATGAGTGGACCTGGGAGCCTGGCACCTAAGACTTTGAAGAATGCTATCAGTCAAGGAATGTAAGTATTAGAACAATAACAGACTTATTGCGTACACAAATAAAACTTTCACTTATTACATCATTACAATGTGAAAAAGAAATATGAAGATAAAGTTTTGTATATCAATAATTTTTCTGATTTAGCAATCGATAAAAATATCATTTTTACATTGGAAACAAGTTTCTGCGACATAGGTTATTTTAAGTATTTATACCGCGAAGACGGAGTTGCGCGTACTAAAAACTACATAATGAGACAAAATAATAGTTTTCATGACATTAGTCTGAAGGTTCTTCTACAAGGAAAGCTTTTGGCTCAATAATATTAAGATCAAGATGTGTATTTGTTTACAGGGTTAGTTCCTTCTTTTCTATCTAAAAGTTAAGTATCTAATAGCACATTCAATGCAATTTAGTCCATAGGATCTTGAATAAGTTACCGCTGTTTTTTTACAAAATATTTTTTTCATATAAATTATAAGGAACAGAAACATATTATTCAAAGTATTGCCCATCACTAACGACTACTTTTTCCCATCTTTTGTTAGTATATGAATTCCGCGTCGGAAAAAGGACATGTCTTTTGAGGCTATCCATGAATCGATTCATTTTTTAGCTTCTTCATAAGAATGAAAACGCTGGTCAGCTAGGCCATGTGCTATCGAACGGAATAGGTGAAAACCAGAAGGGTTGGGGTAGAACTTTCAATTTAAGAGATTCCATATAGGTTTTCACTGGTTTTGCAACATGAGGCCAAGCGTTTTCATGTAACAAAATCACTTTGTCGTGTCTTTGCTCGTATAGCGGCTGTTCGTGTTTCTTTTAAGGCTCGACTTAAACGCATTAATTGAAGTTGATAGCGATCCTCAGTGATAGTCTCATTCGGCTTTAGCAGCTCATAATATATTACACCCTTTTGATTCCACCAAATGCAGAGAAGAAGCTTCGAACCATGGATATTTAGTTTTGCCGGCATGGCCGGGCTTACCCCACGATTTTTTACGCTTTGGATTATCGTATTGTATCCACTTTTCGTCGTCAGTTACGATGCGGTGCAAAAAACCTTTTCTCTTCTGCCGTTGAAGCCGTAGTTCACACGTGAGAAAACGTCGTTCGCCGTCTCAAGGCTTCACTTCATACGATACCCAATGTCCTTGCTTCTGGATCATTCCTAAAAATTTTAAACGTTTTGGAACGGTTTACTCATCTTCTAATGTTTTCCAAGTTCAGCTGGCGTCTGACATCGATCTTGATCGAGCAATTCCTCCAACTTTTCGTCTTCAGTTTTTTGGTAATTATAATATTTCGGTGCACCAGAACGTTCTTTATCCTCTAGTTCAAAACCATTATTTTTTAATTGAAGCGTCTAAACCAGTCTCTACATGTCGTATCCGACAAAACATTGTCACCAAGTCACAATAAGAACTCTTTGTGCTTCAGCTGCAGATTTCTTTTGAAAAAAGTAGTGCGAAAAAATTCCCCGCAAATACACTTCATTTGGCACAAAAGTAGACTTTTAAAGAATAAAAAAACTTTGTTTACACTAAAGTAAGCTATCACACACTGAAATTTAAGGTTAGATACACTACTGCCTTACGTATGTTACCATTCGTAATTCCACGAACGGAGTACTACTACTGCCATCTTTGAAGAAACAGCGAAAACTTATTCAGGGTCCTAAGTAACATTATAAATCCGAAAGTAACTTTGTCTTTCTGTTATGCTTTCACGTCTAAACCGCTATACGAATTTGGATATATTTCGGTATAAACATACATTGGACCTTGGAGAAGGACATAGGCTACTTTTTGTTGCGATATCCGAAATACACGGGTGGAATCTGTCGAAAGTCAGTGCTAAATAAATTCTCTTGTACTCGTTTTATCTTTCGTTATATTAATTAATAATATCTTTAATAATCTATATAACTCCCAAATATGTGTAAGCTTATTTTATTTATCAAAAACGAGTGTTAAGTATTTTTTTTTTACAGAATCGCAGCCAAATTACTTGACAAAGCTCTAGGAAAAGCTCTTCTAAGGGAACGACAAGAAAATATTACACAAAAAAAGCATTCCTATGGATTTCTGAAATAATAACATGTATTATTTTATAAATAAAACATTAATTTTTCATATGAGTTTTATTGATATAACCACTACAATATATCTATATACTGAAATAGACATTAAACTCATATTAGTAAATAGTAAAGCAACTACAGAATATATGTATTTAATAACTTCAATTCACATTTTAGAACTAACCTTCAGAGCCGTTTAAAATGCATAAAAATAAATGTAATTTTGGGAATGGAAAATAAGTATGCAGTGAAGTTCAAAATAGGAATATATACGTTCTGTATTATTTATGAACTTGAGTTTCTGAATATGGCACAAACTTTCCGACGCTGTTTATTTGCCTGCGTGATATAGTCCATACTAATATTATACAACAGTGAAATACCAATAATACCCAAGAACAGTGTCGTATAAATGTAGTAGTAAAGTGTATTGTAAAAAATGTATTAGATGCATTATTATATGTTGGAGCTTTGAGAAAGGATCTTGACTTTTACGGATACCTTATAGCTACTTCCCTCGGTTCATTGGCATGTGTTCCTCTAAGTATGCTAACGAAGGTATTAAATTGAAACACTAAAAAGTAAATCTCGAGAGAATTGACACTTCACTGTCGATTAGTATTTAATATTAAAGACTACTACAATTTTTGATATATGCATAATTTTTATAAGTAGGTATGATAGAAATAAAAAAATATACAATTATATTTTTAAATATAAGTAATAACAATTGTTGAACAAAATCTATAGTAAATTGCGGTATAAGTGACACATTTAAGTATTAAGTACCTACCCAACACCAGCGTTATATTTGGGTTACAAATAAACAAATTGCAGTGACTTAACAATTAATGATTAACTGCAGTCAAAGAATAAAATCATAATAATGCACTTCTTACAGAAAATATCTTGAATTCCAAAGCATTTTAAGTCATTCTACCACAATCCCATTATTAATCATAACACTAAGGAATATTTAAGAGAACATGATAAATTGATAAGTCTACGTATTATATTTCCCATATATATTAATAATAGTATAAGCCTTTTGGCAAGAAATAGCGATATAAGTATTCTGTTTTACTTCTTGGGGTTAACTGGAGTAAGGAGGTCCAGCACAGAGGCAATATTGCCATCTGTGTGTTCGAGAAGTTGAGTCAGCCATTCACCGTCATTCGTGAAGCCCATTTTCATCATTTGCTCAAGTGCTGCATCAATGTGAGGTTCTGGGAAAATAAGAACAATTCGTTAGCCATCACACAATAGGGCTGTTGGCATCTTAAGTCAAATTAGTTACTTTTTATCATCTGTCAAAACGACAACTTTGTACTAAATACAAACTTGTGACGTCACTGCTTTAGACTACTCAATTGAGCAATATATTTCAATGATTACTTGGCTAAAATTTGTAATAGAAATAAAAAGCTGTAAAACCTATGTGTATTTTCCTAGATGTTTAGTAATATTCGTTTTAATAAGTGAGACCTACCCTTTTAAAACTATACTGACATACATAACGACCTGTTATCCTAGCGGTTAGTGGTCACGACTGCTATGCCAGAGATCGTGGTGTCTATTCCCACTAGGACCAATGTTTTTGTGATGAGCTCGATCATTTGTTCTGTGTCTGGCTATTATTTATATATGATATGGGACTGCCTAGTTTGTGATCCCCTTAGTCCCATTAGTTTGAGATCAGACAGGCATGTGTAAATTGCCTGAGATTATTATTATTCCTGTTAAAAAGTTACCCCAATGAAATGTGTAATACAATATAAAGGGTGTCTTAGTAAAAGAGCACTTTTCATTTTTAAATATAAACACGTATTGTAGAACTCTCTCAAGTTTTGTTTTTTTATTATATTGTAAAGGCGACATGTTCCGATTAAGTATTGAATTAAATATTCGTCAAATAGCCCCTTTATTTAAATTTTCTATGTCTTGTTGGATCTCGGATTTGAGCTCAGGAATTATTTGTGGTTTTTCCGCATAAACCCGAGATATCACAAAACCCCAAAGAAAAAAGGTGCACTTTCGTGACTGAAAATTCTTTGAAGTTTCGACCACTAAGCAATAACTTTCTAAATTTTTGTAATATTTTAAGTTAATATTACAATTTTAAAACGTTGTTATTTCGTAAAGCACTCTATTTTAGTGTGACGGCTGCAAAATTTCAGAGTTACCACTTGTACAAAAAAATTACATTAACTTTAAAAAGTGCATTCTTATTGAGACATATATTATTAATAACTTCAATCATATCACACAAGGCAATCAGAGCTTAGGTTACTATAACAAGACTGATGATAAAAATAACAAAACATTTCTTAATGTATATTCAGTATAAGGCGTAGGCACACATAGAAAAATTATACCCAGACAGAACAAATGACAGTGTTTATCACAAAAATATTTGTCCTGGGTTTTTTTTTATTTATTTTAAAAGACAACTCCCGCATTAGGAATAGAAATTCCTGTGTCGCGGGGATTTTTACAAACATACATGAAACGGACACAAAGTATACCCAGACTTAGAACAACAATTTGTGGATCACACAAAGTGTTGTCCCATGCAGGATTTGAACCCACAACACTTGGCGCAGTAGGAAGCGGTGTGGCGACCACTGAAACCACTAGGCCAACCGTGTAGTCAATTTAGGTTTGAATCGAATCTACGACCTATGGAGTAACGGTCAGAGTCATAAATAGTATTACAACACATATATTAATAAGTATTTTTGTAGAAATTAAATTAATCATCCAATGCACTTATTATTATTAATGTTTAAAATAGTGCCATTACAATGTTTTTATAGTTTCTAAAATATGAAAACATTGGTGACACATTTTTTAACAACATGATAACAAAACGTTGCGATAAATTGAAGGTTAAATATTATGATAATACCTAACGATAGCAATTATTTTATATCCTATTTGTTATGACTAAGCTTGATATTGATGTGAAACAAATTTTGTATAACTAGGCCCGTCGCCTAAATAGTCTTTTCCTGGCGTTTTCTTTTTTCTTAAGCCTTTTTTATATTAGCTGACCAGTTACCTTGTTTTGTCATAATGTCTCTACAATACATATATAGATTGGTGGTAGAGGGGTAAAAATTAAGTGATGTATTTTTAATGTCTAATCGTGAAAAAAATTACCAAATAAATAAGTAAAAAGTTTGGGGTGGGCCACCAATAAGTGGTAAAAATAATTTACGACCTTTTCTCAGACGTACCGAAAAACTCCAAAAATTTCATAATAATTCGTCAAGCCGTTTAGGAGTTTGGATACAAAACCGTTACTCCACCGTCTAGTCGATGACTCACCGAGCATCTATCTAAAGTATTATCAACGGAACTAGTTCCCAGATTCTAACAATACCTAGTGATCATCAACTTAACAATATTTTATCTAAACATGTATTATAAGGAAAGCTCAGAATTCACAATAATATTAACATTATTTTGTCTAAACTCAGTTGAAATTTAGATTTTCTTAAAAAAGGTTCTCTAAATCATTCATAACATCTTCTATTTCTTCTATTTTTTTCTGTTTTTTAAAAAGACAACTCCCGCATTAGGAATATAAATTCCTGTGTTGCGGGGATCTTTACAAACATACATGAAACGGACACAAAGTACACCCAGACTTAGAACAACAATTTATGGATCACACAAAGTGTAGTCCCATGTAGGATTTGAACCCACAACACTTGGCGCAGTAGGAAACGGTGTGGCGACCACTGAAACCACTAGGCCAACCGTGTAGACGAAATCTACCTACCGTCTGATTAAATATAGAGTGTCCACATCCCTATTGATCCTATGGGTGTAGTAAGAGATAAGTTAACAATTAAACTATGCAGAACATCTTAACTGCACAGAGAAGGAAAACTATAAATATATCCTATATCCAAATATACGGACAGGCTTATAAAGCAGGAATTACCTGCCCACATATTTCAATGATGTGAATACTTACTTGGGTGGCGCTTCCTGGGTTGGGGTCGGGGCTCTGCAGTGGGTTGTTGGGGCTGGGGCTGTGCCGTGGGCTGCTGAGGCTGTGGGGCGGGTGTCGTGGGCTTAGCACGCTCCTCTTGCGCAGGCGCAGCAGCAGCGCCCTCAGCCACGGGGGCGGAGGGAGTAGCTCCAGGACGCACCTCCGGTACTTTAGGGTTCAACACTAAATGTTCAGTTTTGGTGAATAACGGTGGAACATGAACTACGACACAGATGGATGCAGCACTGACAATTTAAGCATTACGATGATACTAAGGTTTCTGACTGACATAGTTTGTATTACCTAGAGTATTATTAACACATATGTTAAAACACGAAAGTTTAATGAAAATGTTTTTGTAAAAATGTGTAAAAAGTCACTCATAATTACCAGCAGTTGATGTATTCAATGGTGGGTAAAGACTGGCTGCCTCGTTGATTCTGACGCGTTCTTGGAACTCTTCAGGCAAATTGAAACCAATGGGAGGGACATCTTCAGTTTGGGTGGTAGTAGTACCCACATCCATTAAATCTAAAAACATAATTGGCTTTTACATTACTGAATTGCGAACCGAGTCCTCTGAAGGATTTTTTTATCAAATGGGTACATTTAACAAGAAATAAGATCAGGGATGAACATCCATAGCTTTAATCTGGTTCAATAAAATCTGTCCATCATAGATAGAGATGATAAATTATTAGACGATAGCGAATGATAAGTCATTGGACACAAAAGATATATAAAAAAAAGCAAGTGCGCATTTAGCAAAAAGAATGGTCGATAAATGTTTTTTTTACTATGCTATGAATTAGGGAAATCCCCAGAACAAGTGTTTATTAGGATAAGGATCAACATCATTAATAATTTAATGCTGGATATAGGATAGAGATGAATTGGATTCAATGTAAAATAGGGCATTCAAAACATTATTCCTTATGTAGGTCTGTTAAAACTAAATAAATCTAATAATCATATGGCACATAAACGGAGTTTTTGAGACTTGAAATAAAAAAGAAGCCACTTGGTTTTCTTAATAAAGTGTCAGTTTTGTATTGTGTTAAATTGAAAGACCTGCGAATAACTTTTAAAAAAGTACCATATTTGTGTATTTAACCCAATGAACAAATTTGATTTACCTTTTTCCTTATTTATCATAGTCCAACCATCAACCTTTTCAGAGGAACCTTCCTTGTAGAAATCAGTATTGATACTCGAATCAGCAGTTGATTCTGAAACAACAGAGCCTGACTTCGACCCGGATCTGGCTGATTTCATTGAAGTCTCTGAATTCACAGCGACATCAGCCTCGGGAGTCTTCCTGTCACCCTGTCCCATCTCCACGTCATTGTCGTTTTCTACTGCAGAAGAATGCATATCTTGCAAGAACATCTGTAGCAAACCCTTGATGTTTTCGACATTAAGAACTGGTGGAATGACAGGGTGTTCAGTCTCCATATTTGCGGAAGCAGTTGGCTCTGGTGGTTTCGGAGTCTCGGCAGTTTCGTTAGCAGTCTTTTTTACTTGCTCTTGAGTTCCTTGCGGCTTCTGTTCCTCTGGTTTTGTTTCAGACGCCTTCGCCTTGTCATCAGTAAGATCAATATCGCCAGCGAGATTTGCGAATTCGTTCATGTATGTTGCGAATGTTTCCAGCCAACTGGAGCGAGGACGACGGTGGTGGTCACCTCCATGGGGACCATGAGGTCCTCCGTGGTGACCGCGGTGCTTCCTCTCGCCACTCCTATCGCGACGGCGCTTCATGTAGGCGCACTCTTCGGCAACATTGCTAGAAACGGACTTAAGGAACTGACGGGACCTCTTGATTGCTGCTTTAACCAAAGCCCGCTATAAAAAATTTACCAATTATTAAAAACGATAAATGGGAAAGTAAAATTCTTGTACTTTAATTTGCTAATCCTACATTTATAATAATAGAAAGCTCAAGGTTATATTTCTTTTTTACTTGCAGTGCATAACCGATTCAATCAATAAAACGGATACTATGCATCCTGGCATACTATGTACATTAAGTTAAAGGCACTTACCGGCATAGTTGCAGTAGGCACTCGCACCATGCAATGTTCCGGATGAAAGCCCGCGGCTTCACATTGCGAGCACAAGTCAAAGTCATCACAAACAGTGCACTTGTAACGAAAGCCGACGATCGTGTTGTTACATGAATCGCAGACAACGCCTAAATGTATGTTTCTATGAATAACTGAGAATAAAATTAAAAAATATTAATTAAAGTTTCATAAGAACTTGCCAAATAAGCACACAAGCATTTGCCTAATAGACATTAACTTCGTACATCAATTTGTATTATATTTATAATTTTTTACCTTTTTTTTCTCATTATAAAGCAAATTTATTAACACCACATTACTATACACTATCATAGTTAAAGATCACATAACACAATTCAATGAATTACCTGAAGACATCTGAGGCATTGGAGCAATGAAAATATTCGTCTCGGGTTTCTTAACCTCTCCCTTGCAGTAGATATAAAGTTTAATGTCATTGTACTTGGTATATTGCAGAGCAGTCTTCAATTCCATGTCCGAGGAGATGACGACATCATCACCATCGTCATCTGAAGTTAAATTTTTATGAATATCTTATAAGTAAAAAAAACTGTACAGTAGTTTGAATGATAATAATTTTTATCATTTAAGAATAGACAAGAAAAACTAAAAGCTCCCTACCTAAATACTCTCAAAGATTAAATCGCCACTTAAGGCTTCTGGCAAGAGGACTGATGAACATAGAGCCTAAGTCTACCTTGAAAAGGCTGAACATACATCCTCCTCAAGATCTGACCGCATGAGGAGCTAGCGCCAAAATGGACATAACACTGGATATTGTGTCTTGCACGCCTATTTACTAAACTCATAAAAATTCTGCATTCATCCTACTTTGTCATAGAGACAAATTGATAAAAAACAATGTAAAAAAAGAAAGTAGAGATAACTGTCATGAGTCTGAGTGTACTTTGTAGTACTATGTATGTAAGGATAACTTTCAATTATCTCCAAGACATTTCCTTAGTGCAATAGTTATGATGTGGTACAACACACATAGAGACAGTTAAACAAAAGGATTGTTTAAAAATGCACTTACATAAAAAACTGTTTTTTTTAGTGACCTTTTGTGATTAATAATCCTAGGCATATGTTTTATGTATAGTTATGATCAATCTGTAGACTATTTCAGATTATCTAAACAGTCTTTTGATATAAGTTACCTTAATTTAAATATGTACCTATACAATAACTAGATTTTTCCCGCTTCTCTGCCCGGGTATATGTGGGTCGTGTCGAAAAGTAACTTATGTCTTTCTCCAAGGTTCAATTTATCTCTATACCAAAATTCATCTAAATCAGTTCAATAGTTGAACCGTGATAGGGTAATAGACAGACAAAGTAACATTTTAATTTTGTATGAAACAAGTTACCTTTCCAAGAAACAATGTAGGTCTTTTCCTTAAGTCCAGGGTACACATCCAAAAGTTTTTGACTCAGTAGAAAGAAGCTTTCAATACTATTATTTGCAAGTCCAAATCTTCTGACTTCAGGTTTGTCTTTTTCATTCCAGAAAGTATACACTTTAATGGGTATTTCTTTTACAGTTTCCATTTTGAAATATTCCTGGTATCCAAATTGTACTGGTATCCAAAGTGAGGTGAAGGGTCTATACAAAAAAAGAAGAAACTAACTAGATGCAATCAAAATTAAAAACTTATTTAAGGTTAAAAGTTTATAGGTTTGTAATTACTACATGTATAGCAAAAAAAGGCTTACATAAACAAACAAAACTGGTTTCTAAACTGCAAAGTTTAATAATGACAGTTTTACAAAATAATACATTAAGGAAGCTATCACAAGAACCTGTTTTCAGAAGAGAGATAGTTGAACAGTGAAATTCAAGGCTTATAACTGCTTCATTGATCTAGCAGTTAACATATGCTACTGCCGATCAAGAGGTCTCGGGATCGAACCCTGGGTTGGGTCAAAAGTGGCATTAAGTTTTTCCAATTATAGAAATACATCATACCAGCTCCTAGTTTAAAAATTGGGGTCTGAACTAAAGTAAAGCTGTCGGTGCTGCACCTGATCTCTCACCTGGATTATGAGAGTGAGGAAACAGAGAGTGTACCTGTATTAGTGCACACATTTGTGCACTATAATATCTCCTGCATATTGGCTAGTCTCGATTGAGACTGGCCAATGTAGCTGTAAGCTGTAATCGTCTAGGAGAACATCATTAAAGCCTATTGTTGCTAATGATTTCCATTAAGTCTAAATGTAGTCTATAAACCCTTCTTTAACAATATATTTATTTGCCTTTCACTCTTGTGCAACAGACAAACATCAATCCTATTTAATCATGCTATGTATACATAGGGACATATTTTATTTAGAGCTATATTATGATAGAAAAAAAAATCTGTTGCAAGTCCAAACTTGATAGATGAAAATGATTCTAATGATGATAACTTAAAAGAAATTAGTAAATAAGAAAGTATATTATCATAATTTATCAAAAAGTTGGGCTCTTTTTAATTAAAAATCTTTTCCTGGAAATTTAATAGGTAATTTATACCTATTAAATTTCCAGGAAAAGCAGTGCAAGGCAGACATGATGTAATATTAAAATTTGTTGGATATGATCAAATCCAAATATAATGTCAACAAAAAAAAGTTTCCTAATTAGAATGACTATGAAAGTATCAATTTAATAAAAAGAATAAAATAAAAATTAAAAAATGTCGTGTTGATACTGAACTGTTGTTTAATAATAATGAATAAATAAACAACAGTTCACTGTGATATCTTACAATAATTATGAGAGTAAAGAATATTCCTTAATATTTCTAGTAAAAAACAATAAATCTAATCAGAAATTAAGCGAAATTAAAGAAACAAACTGTTTATTCGTTAAAACCAGAGGCCATTTTGTTTTGCCAACAGTTGTCTTTGTTATTGAAAATAATTCTGCAAGTATACAAACCCGAGACCAGACAACTTTCAAATAGGCTTCACAAAATAAAATTAATAAGAACTTACCGACTACGAAAATATTATTTTCTCAATAATATACTGACAAAAAGTCACAGCGATGCGTCGCACTAAGAAATAATTTCTTTACTGAATGTTGTCGGCAAATGCGTTCTATTTAAATAGGATCTCAAAATATTATGATTCATCGATCAATAGAACATTGTAGAAAAACAAACCAAGTTAAATAGGTTGTTGTGCAATCGGTGTGTCATTATTGTCAAAATTAAGAGTCATCAGCAAACATGGTCCTGGTACCAAAAATATATTCAATGAGATTTAGCATATAACGTTACTTGCACTCTTTTTGACACAAGTGAAAATCTATCTCTGTCTTTGTTTTGAATGACTTTGTATGTAATATAACATTTTATTTTAACGTTTCATTACACGCTATATCTCGTAGGATTGAATGATGAAATTAATTCAAAAATTAAAACTGCCTATACAACTAAAAATCAAAAATAGCAAATCACGATGAGATCATGCCATTACATTGCTCTATTAGTTATTTTTTAATAATAACTAAAATATTAATTATAAAATACATACACATAGGAGTAAATTAAGTTATTTATACAAATCATTCTTGTTCTTGAAGTAACTATGTTGGTTTAGATTAAACTCCAATAATTAAACATCTATCAAATCCTTAAATTACATTTCATTTGTGCTACTAAAGAATCTTCTTGGAACTGGCATAGAGGTTGAGAATTATACGTTATTTCAATATTTGATTAATTTTCCTCAAGTAGGTTACTAAGTTAAAATACTATTATTTCATGTAGGTACTATAGAAGATACTATAGGCGCTCACAGCCCAGTTGCATTAAGTGATATATAAGTGATTGGAAACAATCACCGATAGTAAGCAACCGTGGTGGCCGTTGATGGCATGATATAGCATGTTTCGGAGGTCACGTTAAGCATTCGGTCCCGGTTGTTACATAGGATAACAATCGTAAAGCTTAGTTGGAGGCCTTTGGGCGGCTTGAAAACATACAACGGCAAGATTTAGGTAGCCACCACGTTGTCTTGCCAGTCCTCAATCCGCACTTGGCCAGCGTGGGGACGTATGGCCTTAGAACGTGGGAACTGCCTCGGTGGCGCAGTGGTATGTATGTACGTATGCGACTACTGCGCATGAAGTCTCGGGTTCGATTCCTGAGTCGGACCAAGTGTTTGTACGATCTGCAAATATTTGTTTCGAAGTTTGGGTGTTTTCTATGTATACTATGTATGTATTTCCAAAAAAAAAGTATATGTATCAGTTGTCTAGCACCCATTATACAAGCTCTGCTTAGTTTGGGACTAGATGGCATTGTGTTTTAAAATGTCCGAAAATGTTTATTTATTTATTTATTATTTAGACCTCTCCTGAGAGGATGCCCAGCAGTGGGACAATATGGGTTTTTTATGATGACTATTGAAGATTAAGAAGTTTCTTCGAATCGTATTATTATTTGCAAATAAAGTAGCTAGAGTGTAGTGATAGATTATTAATTAACACAGAGTGTCATCAATGTAACCATCTCTTTTCATCTCATGGATGTCGTAAGAGCAATTAAGGAAACAAACTAGGCACGTACGCAAGACAAAATCACTGCAAAAAGAAGGAATACCTGAAAGAAACCTTTTTTACACGTAGAAACCACTCTGTGCCTTAGACAAAAGGATACGGGAGCCGCTGTTATTATGACATCCGGACCACTCCCAGCGCTTGCCTCCACTGCCAGGAGCACCGTCTGCTAGTTAAATCTTCGTCGCCTGAATAGAGACTCGCGGCTGGCTACTGAAGCGGAGGAAGGGGGAAAACCGGTACCTCCTATCCGCGGCCACACTTAGGGCGGCATGAGGCAATGCTAAACGCGCCTGGTTCGCCAGCGACGAATTGGGTCCGTTTGGAGGTCGTCCTCACTTGAAAAAAACCTATACCAACCCGCCTGCCAAGAGAGGACTGGTGTCCGAATTAGTCGTGAGTCTGTAGCTCAGATCACCAGGCACTCACCCCACTGACACATAACTCAGCTGTTTGTTAAGCTACAATAAAGTTTCTCTAAATAACACAGATATTGCGGCCAAAATAAAGCAAAAGAAAACCAATGCAAAATAACAGACAAAGAGAAATAAGTATAATAATATACCGGATACCTCTAGTATGTTTGTAACTAGTGTATGTTTGTGTATATATATATACTTGTGTGTGTTTGTGAGTGTGTGTGTGTAGCCAATATATTTAATTTGAAATTCCTAAATACCTTGTCTAATACACTCAATAAACATCCTCGTGCTTGACCTTATTAGCTATGTAATAAATTTTCTGTTGTTCGATAATCTAAGGTTTTTAACTATTTAATAATTACCGATTAGCATGTAAACGTAGTATGGGCATATATTGAAAGAACGCGATTTACTTTATTGTAGAGGGAGGCACCTAGATAGTAGAAGTAGTTTTGTGAAAAGCTAGTATTAGATTTGCCTATGTTGCAGACCCTGTCTTTCCTACGCCTTTGGGAAGTAAGTGCTGGATCAAAACCTATAATTGAGTGTTGCTTAATCACTGTATGCAGTACAAAGAGTTGCCGTACTGTTAGAACATCACTTTGTAAGTAGACGTCAGTGGTAGGATAGAAGAAAGGTAAAAAAGAGCTCATTTTAAGAATAGCCCTTTGTGACCTTTCAATCAGAAGGAGATATTTTTTTGCTACTCCACCCCATTGAGTTATGCAGTACGTTATAAGTGACTGGCAAATGATAGGTAAACGGTCCTGATCACTTTCCCATCCGCCACATGTCTTAGGTTTTTAAAACGAATATAAGTTTACGTACTCTTTTTGATAATTGCTCAACGTGCTCTTTAAAACTCAGATTTCTGTCAACTATCTCACCTAAATATTTAACACTATCCGCAGCCTGCAGACTGGGACAGGAACAAACCAAAACATTGTTATTTGGACGTATGAGAATGAATACTAAAATTACTTTCCTCCACTCCAGGAGCTCTCATAGAGAATGTCATATACCTAGTTTTGTCCACATTAAGAGTTAAAACGTTAGCTTGCAACCATATGTTGACAACGTCAAATCCCTTCTGAGCGTAAGAAAAAGCTTTAGCCCAAGTATCACCCCAGAACACTAGAGCCGTGTCATCCGCGTAAGTATAGATTTTATTATGAGGAAGATGTAACTGACACAGCTCGTTTATATAGGCTAGGAAAAGAGTAGGGCTTAGTATACTACCCTGGGTGCGCCATAAGAAACAGGCAATTCATCACTCTGGACATTGCCAATTCCTACCAACTTGGTACGGTCACTTAAGTAGCTACTGAATAATTTCAGTCTCTAAAGTACCTATTTAAACTTTTGATGAACATACTTAATTAAATACGTATGTGTTAGGTGCTAATCGAACCTACGACCTTTTTAAATAATTTATAGGTGGCGCATTGCGGTGATTAAACTTGTTGAAATGTTATAAAATATATTTTAATAAAACAGACCTATGAACCACTGCGTCATAAAAAAAATATTAATGACTCAGCAGCTCTACAGCCACTGCTCGATATTGAAAGTCATTAATACACGTTCCCTGTGTTTATTTATAATTGTCACATTAGTAGTCTTCTGATTATTGTCTTTTGTTGGTTTAAGTTTACAAAAGGCGACAGGTCTTTACATAGGTACTATAAAATGAAGTCGTTTTCGTTCTCAGTTAGCTTCTGAACTACTCAATGTGTAATACCAGCATAATTCAAATACTTCCGTGCAAAGCCGGGCTGGGTCGCCAATAACACTGGTAACAGAAAAACGCGATACAGAAAACATTCATATAATCAAGTTGGAGGAAAAGGAACACTTGTCACGGTGGCAGGTACCCTCTTGATATAAAGGTAGCAGAAAAATATGGAAAAATAGTTAATACTATATCGGTTATAAGACTTGAATTCGTTGCGGAAAGAATATCATTACAAAAATAAAACATAAAAATATACCTGGTCAAGATACCTTGAACGTTATTTTGATACATTCAAAATACATCTACGAATCTGTTGCTGATTAAAACACTGCATATACAGCGCTAAAGAGCCAGCTACAAAATAGTACCGAAATTCATGCTGACTTGTACAATCATCACCACTTTTCTGGCCCATACTGCCTTAAAACGTGGAATTTTCCCGGGGAAAGGATTGCAGTAATTTGTTGCTGCATGGAATAACGTATATACAGCCCTGAAGAGCCAGCAGCAAAATAGTACCGGAAGACATACTGACTTATACAGTCAGCAAGTTTCCCGGTCGATGATGCGTGAAAAATTCCAGATTTCAAACCTGGAATTTTCCACGCAAAACGGTAATAGTAATTTAAATTTAAGTGAATAGTGGGTGAATTAAATATTTTGCATAGCTTTATCAGATCTTTCTTCGTTTTTTACTCGATAGCGCTGCAGCACTAGAACTTATCTTAAGTAACACATTGCATTTTTGTAGTTAATTTACTGTATACATTTTCAATTTAATAATATCATACTCTCGGCTCGAACTTCCTTACATCGGTCAGTTTCACAATTAATCTCAAATACTACGATAGAAATTATGTCTGAATCGACGTGCAACGGCCCAATCAAGAGGCTAAGTGCGGAAATGGCACGGTAAAGCAAACAAACAACAATATCTAGAAATAAATTCTATATTCATTACATCGTGTGTGGATTATTTTATATCAAACAAATAAATCCGAAGATATAGATTTTAGAAATCGTTTAGTGTAACCGACCGGATCACCCCACCCCGCGTCGTGCGAACTTACGGCAGTTCCACTATAATGGATATACATCTCCGACTTTTTCTAGTTACAAGATAAGCGTTATACTCTGTAAGCGTTCTTAAGATCAATTTTTTTCCCTTCCCTTTAAATATTATCAGTATACAAAGAGCGAAGTGCGAGTTTCTTTCCGATCAATTCGATCGTTACGATGACTTTGTTCGGCTTTGTGATTGGCCCGCGCTAAAGTCTTCACCAATCACAAAACAACACGCACTCACTGCTGACAACAAGTTCATGTGAAACTCGCAAAGGCCCTAGTTTAATAGTAACGGATCAACACCCTGTTATAGAAGCAAACTTACAATTTCGACCCTGAAATTGTGCAAAATGCTTGTATTTAACAAAGCTCAGGGGATAAAAGTGAAAGTATAATATGATGTACACTTTGTAGAAATAATGAGTTATGTGTCCTTACATATTGTCGCGCCAGATAATCTGAATTCTCTTTTGAAAACTTATGTTTGCTTGTAAGTGCAAATTGACAAGTTTTCCAAAGGGAAAAATTGATTTACAAAGGAGGATAATACACATCGTGTATTATTTGTCCCATTATAAACTAAAATATGACATGCTTGGTTAGAAAAATAGTTTAAATACATGTTTGATTAATAATCAGCTAATTTTACCATTAAATAAATGTAATTTTACATAAAAATATATTATAAAGTGTCACATGTACACTGATGATATTGAGCTTTTTGATTTTGACTAAAACAAAGTAATTTAACAGTAATAACTTTAATACTAATAGCTAAAGTACTCAATATAATGTAAGAAATGTACTTAAATAAACATTAATTATTCTTGATGTTCTTTTTCAATTGCCTTTTTTGACATATTTGGCCCATACTTTTCTTCATCTGCAAATTTTGTAGGTCCACCTAATTGAACTGTTTCAGGAATATTCAATTCTTCATTAAGCTTCTTTGCTAGGAAGTATATTTCGGCTAGGGCGATAATCAAGGCACACATGACACCTAGCAGTAACCTGAATCCGAAATCTAGACGCCCAACCATCAACTCCACTCCTGTGAATCCGAAGAGGAATCCAGCAAATATTGAAATTATAAACTGACCAATTGCAATTAACTGACGGTTAACTTGTTTCACTGAAAAAAGAGAAAAATAAATATTGAATAAACAATATGACGTAATCATTTGTAAGTGCATAGCTATCCTTCTAAAGATGAGATTAATTGTAGTGTAATTGTTGTAGTCTTGATTATCTTTCAAACAATATGCTTTTTCCTCCCTTGGAAAGCTAATAAATTGTATCTTCTTGCTTCTATCTTCTTGAAATCTGGTAAACTAAAAATTGATAGTCGAAATGATATGTAGATGAATGATAGATAGATGAAAATATTTTATACAAAAACTTTACGACTTCTATTTGTTTTAAATAGTTCTTTGCCTTTGGTATATAATTGGATATTTCAAGATACGAAAAAGTCACTTTTGGCATCCATATACTACAATTTTTAATCCTTAAATCTTTTAGAGTTAGACTAGAACTACATCCATACTAGAAACAGATATATAAAGTCATTAATGTAACGTTTTGAAAAAGCTATTTGATTTCAAATTTTAAAGGCGAAATGCGGTTGCCAAATCACCTCTGATATCCTTATTTTCAGGATTGTGTGTGTAAGTGCATGACATAGAATTGCAAATACATGATAACTAAAACAATACGTGTTTCAATCACACTGTATCATAAAAATATATAGGGTTACACTTACACTGATAGGAAATACTGTCTTCTGGAAATCTCATCCTAACATTATCAACAGATTTCGTCATTTTCCGATATTCTCTTGCTTCTTGTTGAGCTCTAAGTTTTACACACCGCGCTTCAAGGACAGGATTTCTTTTTAGCACTTTATTCTGTGGAGTTTCAATCTGGGCTCCTTCTAACAGTGTATATAAATAAGGAACATTCTTCACACCCTTACTTTTTAGCTTCTGAAAATGTGCATATAACCAGTCAATATCAGAAGTTATTAAATGCAATTTATCTTCTTCATTATTATTTTCATGTTCTTTATCATTCTTTTTGGATTCCTTTGTTTTTTCATTGCAGTCATCCTTTTTTAACTTTGATTTATTACTTAAACTATTCTTTGAATTAGCTTTAACTTCATTGGAATCTATTTCAGATGCAGTCTTACTTTCTTTATCTTTAACCTTCTGATCCTCTTCTGTTAAATTTACAAATTCCTCGTTTTCAATTTCTTCATCTTTATTAACTACTGATTTTATTTTTTGTATATTGTCAATATCTTTACTATCAAGATATATGGGAATTGTCTTGGCATCATCATTAATAACTTTACGATTCACTTCATAATTTTTTCCTTTGACAAGCTTTATAATGTTCTCAGGTACATTATCATCAATATTTAATGTTTTAATAAAGTTTAACAAACTGTTAGATGGGTATATTCTAAGGTTTGTATCAACAAGTGAACCTTGTAGATCCATTGTTTATTTGTTAGCAATACTTAGTTTATGGTTAAGGTCAGCATACAAATCTTTAAGTTCTTCTTCTTTTTCTTCAAATGTGTTGTCAATTCTTTGACATTTAAAATTCATATCATCAATAAACTGGTCCCATTCCTTCTGTCTCTTGTCATGGTTTTCTTGACGCTTCTTCTCATTCACCTAAAACAAATTTTTACTTTAATGTCACAATGATTAATGGTATGTGTCGTTGATATCCACATATTGAGTGATTTGTTCATAAATATGTACGCCGCCATTTTGTTATGATAAATAGTTGCATTGTCACCAAACAAAAGTCATATTTCAAATTAGAGCTCAATCGGAAATCGGCAAGTGGTTTTAATTTAACTTGCAAGATTTAATTACAGACAAACATAGGGAAAGTAATTCAAACAGCCTTTGGCTGCAAATTTGCATCAACATAAATCAGGACTGCTGCATCAACTTAAATGCAGACCATAGCTATTCTGACTTAAATGTTTAAAGTAGTTGGGTAAGCAATGGTGCAGTGGCAAGCAAATGAACGAGCTCTGTGGTGTACCTCAGGAGAGCCCTACGTCCAGCAGTGGATTGCAGCGGGATGATGTTGCATTATACAACTTGTATATAAATCAATGAACCTACTGTTGAGCTGGAAAAGTGAATCTTGAAGCATTACCACCCTTGTTATTTCAGAACTAGACAGAGCCTTTGATGATAACTGATATTTATTTTGTAAATAAATCTTTTACAAATATTTTTACAGATGAAACTTTACAGCTGAGACAAACCACAAGGATGTCTTTTTTTTAAATCTATTGTGATTAAATTAGAGATATGCGAATACAGCACAGGGTCTGTATTGGTCTTTGAAAAAAGAACTATCACTTTGAGTTTGCCTGTCCATATTAACATAATACAAGCGCCCCAGCCATTATGTTACATGACTGACATCAGACAAGATTTTAGTATAAATATGGTTGAGTTTATTAAATGTGTTTGTGAGTGTTAGCACATGTTTATCTCTTTGTTGTTTATAACTACATAACTATAATTATACAGGGGGCTTATAATGACACAAGCAATGGATGGATGGATCATAGGACATAAATAATGATACCAGGACATGAAATAACTGATAAGTTCAAAACCTGGTGGTGGTCAAGATATCCTTTTTCTACTTCTTCGCAATGTTGTAATGCTTGTTCTAGCTTCTCTGCCAGTATTGGCAGACCTGTTTCTCCACTCTTTTTTATTTTCTCCACTTGACTATCTTTTATGTCTGTTAATTTTTCAAGAATTGCAAATAAATTTTCCACTTCTCTGTCACCACGCTTCTCCTGAAAACATTTAAAAAATAATCAATAAATCAAAAATTTTATATAATTTAATTTTAGGTGAAAGTCCTAGTATTTTTAAAATCTTTATGAATTGACTTGATTTCTCACGGGCTGGGTTCCCGCAACTCAACGACTATAAAGTGCCTATTTTGCATGAATTGAAGATAAATAATGATGAAAAAAAAATTTGTAAGTTTTTCGCCCACCAGTGTTTTTTTGTCCGAAAACTTACAAAGGGGCAGTGATAGACTACTACAGTACATACCAATAGAGTTATAAGATATGTTGGTGCCTTAAAAAAATATTATTCTAATAGCATAATAAATTGGTAATGTCAATAAATTGTCCTAACATAAGGGAAGCCGCAGGATAACACTGATATGAAAGATATGTCATTAATCACCTGGATTAATGACATTATATCTTTCATAATTTCAGGGCGCCTGGAATCTATATTACATTTTTCTATCAAATATATAGGTACTGTCAGCATGATGTAATTTTTGAAGACAAAATAAACACTATTAATATTATTAAAATGATTATAACTAGATGTCAAATTTAGTGTGTTGTTTCAGAATCACTGTTAACATCTACATTAGGTAAAAGACTCACCTCAAACTCTTTTAACATAAACTTTATTTCTCCATTTAAGAATGGCCGGTGGTCGAAAAGCCTTGACCAGATTTCTCCTATCTCTGAAATAAATGTTAACTTATATTAAGTCAAGATTACGGTAGAAATAAAAAATTGACAATAGAAGCCAATAAGAAAATTAAAAAGATTATGGTACAAAACAAAAAAGGTTTAGAAAAGGCAAGGTAGGTGTATACTGTATTTTTCTGGCTTCTATTAAAAAAATTAAAAATTAACGTACAATTCGTCAAATAAACTTATTACATTGATATTTTAGCTAAATTCCAGGATCAACTAAATACACACCTCGTGACAGCTCCGTCATTATGAATTTAGTACTTCAATTTGTTCGTTCTAAAAAAAATTCATTCATTATTTTTGACATTTGAACACGTATGACTTCCGTTTTACGTTTGGATATTCTTAATAATTATTATATATTATTATTCTATATTAATAAGATGAAATTATTTTCCGTCATATTAATATTTAGTTTTAAAGTACATAATGCCTTTCAAGACTTGTGGAATAATAAGTATCTACTGTAAGTACTACGTCGGAAAACTTACTGAGTGCTTTGCTAAATTCTTCAAAAATATTCGAAATCTTAACTGTTTTTGTAGCCTAAATTTACCAGAAACTGAACTGAATAATCTATTCCTACTAAAGCTTCCGTTATTTTTGTTTCTAAATATTTTATTAGATCTATAGACAAGTTAACCAACTAATAGTGCTATATTGTAAACCCCCTATAACACATCAATAAAAAATAATACAGGTACTACACCAGATACCAGATAGGTAGATTTGCCGTCCTTTGCATAGCAGGCGATACTGAGGCCAGAGGGCAGACTTTCATTGCATCTTATGCGGGACTCTCTAACAATGAGCCTAATACAGAGCACTGGAAAATCCCACAAATCGATCGACAGGCTTCACTGTCCTGCCGCGCACTCCATGATAATCAAAGGCTGCCTTATTCGCGCGCCAGGGAAGAATGCTAAAAGCTTTAACGATATCAAGGCTAACTGTCAATACTACCCCAACAATCGAACCGCCTACCCAGATTAGTGCGAACACACTTAGCGTCCACTATCAAGCGACGGAATCCAAATTGACAGTAGATCAGCTTCTGCTCGCGACAGATGCCCACTGATACGGTCAGAGATAATTATTTCAAATAGTTTCAACGGCTCGTTCAACAGGCATATCGGTTGGAACGTAGAGAGTGAATCTGCAGCCTTTCCTTACTTTTGAGGGAGTACCAGTCTCGCTTCTTTCCAGCCGAGGTGAAGATACCGAGGTCGAAATACTCAGTGAAAATCTGCCTCAATTGGTCTCCCAGCACCGACACAGTGATTACCAGCGCCCGATCTGGAACACAATCGGGTCTAGGCACGGTGTTGCGGGAAACCAGCCGCCGTACTGTTCGATCCAGCTCTCCCTCCGATACCTTACACTCGACCGCAGCAATTCTGGTCCGATTTTGGCCGTAAGATTGGAGGACTTTCCTAGGCGAAGAGCGTGTCTAGCACTCTTTCTAGACACTCCGGTCCAGGTTAGTAGCGTCATATGAGTCTTTTTGGCAGAACAGGCCTCAAATATGACAGCCTTGGAGGGCAAAGTTATGTTATCAACATTATATTACAGTTTTAATTTGTAGGTGTTAAACAATTCCTATCCTTTGATGTCTTATCTCGATTGAACAGTTGTGAAAATTGAGGAGAAAGAAAACTGTGTTCTATTAGCAGTTGGAAAAAAAATCATGGGTGCAGATTCATCCTGCAGGTGTCATAGGGCCCCTGATGTTTAGCTGAAACAGCGCTGCACCAACCAGATAGGGGACCAAACTTCAGAAGTGGTGTCCGAAGTCCCATTGACCGTCGACAACGAGCACCAAATACCTCCTACAAACCCTTTTTTTTACGTGTGGAATACCCCTCGGGCCTTCACCTCACCGGGGATTGCGGCGGGACGGTGTGTTGGAATCGAATCGACTAAAACCACACGGTGTGCCACTCTGCGCCTGAGACGGAAGAGATCCGGGAAGCTTTCTTACGCCATCCGGACCACTTCATACAAACCCTAGCACAAGGAATCAATTTATATTATTTCAACTTCTTAAACTTGCTTAGTGTAAAATAAAACGGCAATTAAATGTTAATTGTTTTTTATTTTAACGAAATGCGACAAACCGAACACAACAAATAAAAACTCGCCTCATCGGTGTAACCGGAAACAGAGTTCTAAAACAAGACTAGTTCATTCATTCATTCTATTTTCTACAGTATTTAAAATTCTCTTTCGTTCATTGGTCTCCAGTCTTCAATCAATTTAGTAACTTCATTCACTTTGTTAAGAATGGGCGGCTCGTGAGTTGACGTACCGAGATTCGATATTGTTTTTATTTGCGCAGAAGTGTTTGCTGGTGACAATGTGTTTGATTCGTACTTCGGTGTTCATTAATTTTGTGTGATTTCCTAACAATACTCGAATGTGAAGTTTGGGACTTAAAAAGTGAAGCTTCGTGTTTTGGCCACCATGCCGGGTCTTATTGGTATTGGTGAATTCATAGAGGAAACTCGAGAGGATTACAGTTCACCCACAACCTCGACTTTTGTCTCTCGTATGCCACAATGTCGCCAAACCATCAGTGCATTAGAGGAGGTAACTTTTATGTGAAATACTTAGTGATAGGTTTATTGCTTTCAATTCTTCAAAACAGCGATCTAATCATTAAAAACAACCAACTTGGTTTCGTGCAATGAATTTGCAAATGTAAATTTGTACACACAATTTGTTTACGGTTTTAATATTGCAGTCATACATATTAATGGTATTCAAATTCTATAAGATAAGAGGTATTTTCTGTAGTTTTTATTATTTAGGCTACGTAGTTTCGATAATTAGACCGAGATAGAGATAGAGAATTAGAATTAGTAGTGCAGTATTATAGTATGTATATCGATTGAATAAGAACATTGGCGTGTATAATAACTAAATCGTCCGATAGATTCAAAGACACTCAGACTGACAGACGCAAAAGACTCCTGGCCTTTGTTATTAATTTATCCGCGAAACCCTAAAAAAAAAACTGTAATCAAAGGATAAAAAATTAAAATGGATGACAAAACCTCTTTTGTTAGAAAAATTATATTTAAGGAGCAATAGGTATGAATGAGCTAGAAATAAATTTTGAGTTGTATAGATATATTAATAGGTTTCTTGCAAATTATCAAATCTTTACAAATTGTACCACTGAGTTAGTCTGTAATATATTTAGATATTTTAATAAGTTTCAGATTTCATGTAGGTGCTTTATTTTTAAATATAAATTTATTTCGTCCAAGTAAATGTCGCTCTTTTTTATTTACACGGGAAGCATAAAGTTTGGAGACTAGGAAATACATAGTCTGCAATCTGGTAATACAAAAAAGTTTATCACTAATTATTGCTGGCTGCTTCGATCGTATAAAAGTATTTCTTTGATCCATCCGTTTTTATCGCTATATGCAAGATACCCTTTGCTGAAAGCATGCTTGTCAATTTTTATACAAAACTTCGGGCTATAACGACAGCGCATAAATACAAACTAAAATTTTAATTTATAATACCTATTACGATCCTGATAACACTTACTGCTAGGTAGGTACCTATTGCATACGCTATTTCATAATTAATCCGACGGTTTCCTTACATAACTATTTCCTTATTACTGTTTAAGAATCTGGCTTAATTTTTTATGTCATATATTTATATTCTTACGAAATCAAAACACAAAATGTATAAAACACAATCACAGTTAAACCAACCCACCCCTAATCGTTTCCGGTGGAAAAGTGCCCATTACACTTACGGCATAAATTAGCGCATTGGATGGCGATGGCCAACCTTCGGACCAGGAACGATCCGGAACGGGAGTCTCCATTAACTTCTATAAGTATACAGCCCAGTTGCCCCACAAATCTAGTGTCCGCAGCTGAGCTGCCGAAATGTTACGAAAAAAGATTTGTTTTATTTTACACTGAATAAATTTGAGCACCTTGTTATAAATTTCGATAATTTCATGCATATCATAAAATTCCTATTAGAGACAGGTAAAGAACTTAATGTTAATGCGATCTCTGCTTGTAAATCTTATATGTTGCAAGTTAGAGACGGGTAAAGAACTTGATTTAAATGGGATCTCGCTTTTTAATCTTATATTTTGCAAGTCATAAGTATATGTATATATAAAGTACTTTACCGTATGAAATATAGCCGCCATGTCTGATCGGAACGACTAGTCTTGCACTGTGAATCACAATGCACACTCCAAACTTGCAAGCTATACTAAAAATTTGACAAAAAAGATTTTTCTTATATTATGTATATCACCGTTTGTGAAATGAAATGGTAAACAAATGATACCTACTTTTACGCATGGTACGGTTACAAAATAATTTCATGATCATTCTATTACTAAGAGGTAAGATCAAAACCATTTTATTTTAAATTTGCAGCAAAGAACTATTAATGCAAATAAACCAAGATACCTTACAAAATATTAATAAAGAGTATTAGAAATCTGCAGACGCAACAATATTGTGACTACCGACCATTAAACGACCTTGTGTTACTCGTAACATAGCGTTTCATAGAAATATCGAGTCAGAGTTCAGGAATTCGACTCGATCTGTGAGACAAGGAGACGCTATCGATTCTGACTTCACATTCAAGATGTGTCGACAATGCTCTTTGTGGTGTTAATACAAAGAGCTATACATTCCTCTTTTAAGCAACGGTTCTGGAATCTAGACAGACAACAAATATTACAATAAGGACGTACCTCGAACGGGGGTATTGTACTCGGTTTTTTACTGAACTATAAATAGTTGAGTAAATCTGTGTTTACGCAGCAGTTCTGGTGTTTCGGTGACCCATATTACCTAGGATTGGTGGTTTTAAGTAGTTGCGAACTATCCAAAGCCAGATTGACTTGTCGAATTTTTCTGCATAGTTTTCGTCAGTGATATATCGCTTTTAACGCTTTAATATCCAGCTTGGACTGCCAGTAGACGCGTGTCTACAAATGCAAAGTTAAATGAAAGACGGAAAGTGCAGTTTAGTCAAAGGCAGTCTAAAAAATTTTAGGCAGTAGAATATAAGATTCTGGTTTAGATTCATTCAATTATTACGTAATTATGATAATTTGTGGAAATACAAACAAGTAACTCTGGAGACATCTTTGTAGTGAATTTAAAGTAGGAACAAAAACAATCTGGATTGACAAAAATCCAGAACCAGTCAAATATAAAATGGCATTTATCGTTCACGATTATTCAGTCGCATGCAGATACAGTAAGAAGAAGATACTAGAACTTTTATTTCTTTTCATCTTTCTAATTACTTGGGGGTTTAACGATCTGTCAAGTATTTTGGTTTTATAAAACAATCTCCACAAGCGCCTTAGAACAAAGCAGCCTGAGTGTAATCTCATAATTTACTGCCTTTTGCCGAACTTCGAGTTCAATTTGTAGGTCGGTTGCTTTGTGTTATCTTTTTTTGCGGAGCCGAACGCTCTGAAAAGCAAGAATTGTTTGATAAATACATCAAATAAAATATTTATTATTGAAATTGAAATACCCCTACCCTACCCTAATATAATTGGTCATCCAATCAGCTAAGCCGAAGTAACGGATTATTGTTATCTAATCTTTGCCGACTAAGTAGCAAAACTGGAATTATGTGTTCAGAGAAAGTTAGAAATTAATATAGCTATTTACCTAGTGCAAAACGAAACCTTGACCGGTTGAACAACTGATCACCAAACAAGTTTTTCGATGCGGAAGATAGTATGATTCAATGCAATACACACTACGTCTTACACGACTTTGTGAATCGTGAATTAATATAATTTACTTTCATCATCATTCAGTGTAATTAGTATAAGTAGCCGCTCATCGTGCTACGCGCGTAAATATTTTTATAAACATTCTTAGCCCTTGTACTCTACCCGAGATAATTGTGTAAGCTTTGCAAATGTAATTTTACAATTAAATTTTAATTGCTCGTTTTACTACCCGTAATATTTTTACTACTACTTCTGAAAAACACTAAATACTAATTGGCCTTCAATCCTTTGGACCTAATTGGAGAAGAGCCAACTCAAGGGAAATGCCAGCCTCCTCTCGCTTGATTATTAACAAACGGAATTATGTTTGACCATTAAAGGTTCGTTATATGTATTGAAGCTCATAATAAACAACAAGTTTTCTACTCCCTGCGAAAGTTTGGGTATCTGCCGGTTTCCGCTAACACGTAAAACAAACTGAGATAGAAAGGTGGTTGCTTTATGAACACGTACGGGTCACTGGGTCGACTAGGAGCGTTTATATTTATGGAAATATTCAATTTAAAAGTCATTATAGTTTGGAAAGTAGTGCTATTAACATTAATACACGTGTAGATGAACATAATCACCATAGTGTTACTTTTTTGTAGTAAAAGAGTGATCGAAAATCTTTCGGGTAAAAAAAAATCGAATAAATTTTATAATTTTTAATGTCCATAAAACGTTAATGAAATTAATGATTATGCCAACAAAACAATAAAACTCCTATCAATACCAAATGAAGAAAATAATAATGATAATTGAAATGAATTTCAATATAATGAACTAAAATGAATAAGCAATAATTGTGGTGATCACGATTTGCATCTATGTCATATTGCATCATCTTGAAAATACAATTGCTGCTGTTACACGGATTGTCACTGGTGGCGTTTGTATTGTATACAAACAAGCACATGAAAGAATAGAGGAATGGCAAAAAACCCTACTGACCCCATTCTATATTTCAAGATCAGTAAGAGTACCTACATATCAGCTCATTTCACTTTAAGAATACCACGAAAAGAAATCGGTAAAGATGTAATTTTGGGACTTTTGATTCATTTAGGTACGTCTTTGAAAATGACATTGCCTAATAAATAATCGTAATCTATCAATTTAGACATGCAATTGTACTGTGTGTAATATATACCTATGTATTTTATAGGTGTTGTACACACAAAAGATATCAAGTAATTCGTTGCTCAATGCGTAGGACGATTGTACATTGAATGTTGATGTCTTTTTGATGACGTGGAGGCTTAGACAGCTATTTAGGTAGTTTAAATGATTATTTTGCTATTATAGTGAATCAAGCATTATAAAAATAAGGTAAATTATTTCTTCGTTTTTTGTTTCACTTTAAAACTTCTTTCTTAAAAAAACTGAGACTTGTAAAAAGTTTACCAATCTTCATTGGGAATCATTCGTATAATATACGCCTCGCGATTGCTGAATTTTTATAGTCCACTAGCAGCCCGCCCCGGCTTCGCACGGTAACACATGGGTATTTGCTCAAAAATTTTTTTTGTGGAAATTGATGTACTCTAATAAATCGTAGTACATCATTTTGATCTATCATCAATACTTTCCGCAGCACACGCAATATAGGGTATTTCTGGGCACTTTTTTAAACCTTGGGCTTCATTGTCGAAGTTATCAAACGGATCCCTTGCTTTTTTGCAGATGTAATATAGCCTATGTTACTCGAGAATGGTTTATTTCCTAATGGTGAAAGAATGCAAACAAACGAACAATCAAATCTTTATAATATTAGTATAGACTAAAGAAAGAGTAAAAATTAAATAAACGAATCGGCTTAACCACTGTCAGATAAGTAATAAGTTCTGAGAAAAGGGAGCTCACCATTAAAAGCACATATCTATATAACCTATGTATGGTTATGCTCGTAACATAAAATATATATGCCAAGTATCTATCTTAAAATTAGATAGTCTAGATAATTATGTAAATTTAAATTAATAGCTTTCGTTTTTATCGAGATGAACTACATTTTTTTTCTCTAACAAAAATAAATGAAAGTAGAAAAGAAATGTTAGTCAGCGTACAAATGAAATTTATACCTTTACACACATAACAGAATAAGAAAAAATATGTACGATGTAAATACGAAGATGGTATATGTTGCGGAAATTAAAAAAAAACAGTTACGTATTTAAAACATTATGGTCTTAGTTACTGTACGGTATGGCACCGTTCGTACAAGCCGTTGTGTGACTAGGCTTTAAAAGGTCAACAACCAATGACTCATCATTTTTGTGACTATCTCTGCATCGCGGCGATTATGAGTTACAACTGTTGCTGCAACTTCATATTTAAGGAGAAATTTTATAAAAGTGATCGGTGGCGGTTAGAAAGTAAAAAAAGTTAATATTATTTTAACACACAATATTGTAAAACACGTATGATGAACATGTGGTAAGCCGTTATCTGTACCCATGGGTATGTTGTCACAAGAGCGTTTTTAACGTGTGATCCCAGTGTGCACTCACTGTAGCAAGTATCTGCTGTCTAACATTGGTAAAGTCTTCCTCATGCAACAATTTTAGAGACGATTGCTTAGCTTGGGATCCCTAGTTCTTTTAGCATCTCTTAGTAGAGGAATCTCTGCGCTATCATTTAGTAAGGTTATTTTTCAATATACCAACGATTATTCGATATAACAATCATGCCTTACTATACTTGTGGTAGGAGACAGTGCAATCCGTTCAACGATAGTAAGCTATGCATTGATAACATTAATATTTATAACCAATTTAAAAAATGTTCTAGTTTAATTTTTTTTTGTTTACTTTCTTTATCAACGCTTTTACCTATTATTACCTTAATTTTTTATCTGACTTATCTTTTCAGTTTTAAAATTAAATTATACCTACTTATACCTATATATATATTTAAAGACCTATTTAAAGATTAAGAATATATATTATTATAATTTAACACGATTTAAGCGCTTTGGAGTCGTTGGTACTTTTTTTTGAAAGTTAATTATAAACGTGCAAAGGATAATAATAAACACCTTTAGTAACATTCGCTAACTCCCACGAGGTCGTTCATTCTTTGTCATTTCACTGTTTATTAATTCAAACGAAGCAGACTACACTACACGACTTTACACAAGGCTAAGGCTCCATGCATTAAATTCCTCCCCTTAGTGCTTCACGATAGAGTTACGCGCACTTGAGCACGACAGGTTACTTAAACGAACTTAAGTGTAGTACTTTTTGCCCCTGGACCTAAGTGGTTCGGCATTTATATTAGCATAGGTTACATAAGAGCACTTATGCTCAGATCAGGTTGCTAAGTGTCTAGGTTTAATCAGGTAAGAAAGTGTACTGCATCATATTTATTTATATTTTGTCTCTTCTAACTTAGACGATACGTCGGCTCAGAGAAAACTGCAAAGTTTCTCGGATTTATAGTCTACATACATTGTAGAAACACGTCGCGATCGGATTTAAGTAAACATGTTATAAAACGCTGTAGAGAACTTGCTCTACTTAATCAGATTCACTGATTTATAACTCGCTTGAAAACGATATGCGTTCTTATCTCCACATATCTGTCTGATTGGTTGTTTATTCGCTACCTATCAACGAAAGCAGATATTTGCCGTATATATATATATATCTTTAGATTATTTAACTTCAGTAATTCTGTATCCTAGAGTATTTCCGATATATTTTGGGCTCTTAACATAACTCGACACTACTGGCTAATACAGAATGTAACGAAATAGTGAAAGAAAGATATACGCTTATTAGACATTCAAGATGTTCGTTCAGCTCACAATGAACAGGTGTTTAGTGCAATACAACTCCGAAATAATAGAAAGAGATAACAAAAAATGTGGACGAAATTGTTCTCTGCACCACCAAACAACACATAGAAAACAAAGACTCATCCTGTCTCCAAAATTTATGAAGCAGAACTAATTGGGGCTAAAATTCCACTTAACATTTTTTAAGTTTTATAGAATAGAATAGAATAAACTTTATTGTACACCAGTCAAAACAGTTTACATTCAGGAGCATTACATATAAACGACCATGTACAAATGGCGGCCTTATCGCTAAAAAGCAATTTCTGTCCAGGCAACCTTTAGATGGACAAATTGACTGTAGAAATTCGCAGTAGTTTTATAACTCGTAATGTTTGATCGAATTAGCCCTTTTGTTCTAAACTGAATTTAAAAGACTAATTTGCATACCATATTGTTATTGTGAAACACATACTTCAATTTATTTTAACGAAAAAGGTTTACTTCGTACGTTATACTATACTACTCCCATGTTTTTACCATAATGTAGTCTAAACTGTTGTAGAACTTACTGTGTATTTAAAATATTTACTTGCTTATAAAAATTTAAGGCTGTCCTTTAGATCTTAAGAAGTACATATACAGACAAGTTATGTTAGTAGATTACCTGAAACATAACAAATGAAAAAATATTTTATCTTCTAGTATTAAAAAAATATAATATTACGAAATCTTGTATATCGTAATATTACATATAAAAAACACCTGTGTGATACATAAGAATAACCTGTAATAAGTTAGTATCATTTTACATGTAGAAATGTGAACATTATAATTATTAATTTGATCAGTTCATAAAAGTATATAAAAATAATCATGTTTCCAAGAGCTTATTTCTAAAACTTGCATAGAATTATAACAATATATATATATTTATATATATATGTACTAGCTGTTGCCCGGGCTCTGCCCACATATATGTCGATTATCGCGCTATGTGTTATTATGATGTATAACCTATATTATTGTAAAGTTTCATTAAAATCCATTCAGTAGTCTTTACGTGAAAGAGTAACAAACATCCATGCATACTTATAAACTTTCGCGTTTATAATACTAGTTTATGCCCGCGGCTCCGCCTGCGTATATGTCGGTTATTGCGGCAAATAGTAGCCTATGTGTTATTCTGATGTATAAGCTATATTACTGTAAAGTTTCATCAAAATCCGATCTGTAGTTTTTACGTAAAAGAGTAACAAACATCCATCCATTCAAACTTTCGCGTTTATAATATTAGTAAGATGAGTAGGATGTACTTACGCACTGATCACTGTAATCGAACATAAACTTTATTTTAGTGTAATAGGTACACCGCACTCTTATTAAAGAGAAAGTTTATAACATACCACTGTACATACCGATCGCTAGTATACAGGTACACTTTCGCTTCAGGTCATTTGATCAGGGTATGAATTTTGAAATTAGATTTTTTCATACCAATGATTCATTATCGCTTTTATTGATATGTAATTATAAATACGATAAAAAGCGGAAAAAAATAAACGGACATAAATTAGATAACACTTTTTAGTGGAAAATATTATAGATTTACAATTACGCCAAAAATATGATTAATTTGTATAGCACACATTGTGTGCTATATTTTGAAGTATACTAAAGTAATATGTTTAGATAGTCAAAAACTTTTATTATCACAAAGCTTAAACATGGACTTCTTAATTGTTCGAAATTTTACCCGAAGAATTAAGTTTTTAGTCCATATTTACTTATCATTTGATAAACAATTTAAAATTCTACAAAGATCCATATTTAATCGCTTATGAAACTTAGCTGTGCAAAATGAATAAAAGATGATGGAAAAAGCTATAAGAAATTCTTAAAATAGAACATTTTAGCGCCTAATTTTCTGAGTTATTTTTTATTCATAAGTAGAAACTACTTTTGATACATGATATTTGTACAAAAATGAAATATTTTTATGTCTCTATCACGGCATCCATTTTTTGACCTATTTAAGTACAGGTTTCATATAAATCTAGATCTACAATAGTTTAAAATATTATTTATTCACACCAGTGAACTTGAAAAGCACAACATAATGTATAAGTTTTTTAACTAGACTGATTGCCGTTTATAGAGAATTTTTTAAATTTGTACTGTTCACTTTATGCAAGAATTTACCTAGTTTTTTTTAATATCATACATCGTTATTTTTAGTGACATCAACATGTAGAGGTATAACGGACAGTGGTTTGACTGCATACCTGGTAATCAGATGTTTGATAATATAATTGCTATTAGTCATACAAATTACAAGAAACAACATTGAATAGTTTTTATTTTCTGCGTATTAAGTTCTTAGCTCACAATTATTTTTTTAAATCAGTGTTTCAACCTAATCATCGTCATGGTGTTGGTATTTATTTGATTATAACTTTGTCTGTCTGTTGCACTTTCACGGATAAACTGCTGCATCGATTTCAATGACATTTGTAATGCAGATACTTTGATTCTTAAGAAAGGAGATAGCCTATTCTTTATCGTGACAACCGACATACACGCGAGCCAGGTCGCGGACAAAAGCTAGTAGCAATATAAATATTGAGTTCTCAAATCACTGGCTCACCGAAGCTAAGTTTTTCGTAGTATACACTCATCAACATCTCATTATGAACCAGTAAACATCAACGAACGTGTTTATGCGTTAATTTGAATCAGACACATTGTGTTTACTAACTAGCTAACCAAAATAAACCAACACGTTAGAAGACCTGTTATGGTTATCCAGTAGCGTAAACAGGATTTTAATACTTAGATACATATTATAAGTGTTTAAGATCGTGTGCTTGAACTTCAAATTAATGTAGTAAATAAACAAACGCGTAATCTTACTTGCTGCCGGACAAAGTCTCTCCACTGTCATTTGTTTAGAAAGTATTTTTTTATTGAACAAAAGTAGGTATCCTACTTACTTGCGTTTAATGAACAGATGTCTGGTGCATTAGTAGCTGAAGGGTCTTGAGTATCGTTTTTTATTGGGTCTCTACACACTTTGGTTATTATCAAGCTTATTTTGGATGTTGAGGATAACAGGTAGAAGAGGAAAAATTACTAGTAGAGTTAAGAAGGGTTTTGAGTATTGTTTTTTGTTGGGTCTCTTCACACTTTGGTTATTATCAAGCTTATTTTGGATGTTGAGGATAATATAGGAAGAAAAGGAAAAATTCCTAGTAGAGTTAGGGTTGCCAATTGTACTACTCTAAAATAGAGTATTGTATTCTTTATCATGTAGGCGTACTCTATACTAATATGTAACACTAATATTGGAAGACGGTAAAACACTTTACTATTACTACTTAATGTTTACTAGAGAGAATCTTTTCGGTCATGAATGTGAAGTGGCAAGAAAAGAGAAACAGGACTTCATTGGAATTGTTTAAATATGAGCTCTCGATATCTATGTTAACTAAGAGTTAGAATGTTTAGAGTCATACAATTATTTAGAGAAGATTGGATTTTGTGTGCTGTAAAAAGTACTAAAAATATATTTTTGAAGAGAAAACTTCTTTAGCCGCGTTGCACTTTTTGGTAAGAGAAAATCTTATGAGTTCGCGTCACCGACATGCTGACGTCTCAAAAATTCTTTGGGCGCGTTGAGCACTTTTTGGTAGGGGAAAATCTTATGGGTTCGCGTCACCGACATGCTAATGTTTGATGTTGATAATTTTAATTGAATCATTACGAAATTTCTCATTTTAAACATAAATTTTACAGATAACATTCTAAGTTATAGGTTTTTACTTCTATCGGCAGTCCTTATGACTGCTATTTTTATTATTTTTTTAAAATAAATGGCACTTATTTTACAAGCCTGTAATCTTTATTTACCTTCTTTTGAAATCAAATATACTCTATTTCTATTAATAAAAATTGGCCCTAAGTAGAGTTAAATAGACATTTTTGATGTAAAACCGTGACGATTGAAATTAAAAAAAAAAATACATGAACTATCGGCAATCAAGACCAGCTCGTTAAGTAGAGTGTTATTCTTTATAAAAAAATCACCAATAATCTATAAAAAAAACTTACTTTTCGTTAATTCGCTGCAGCTACTTTATTACGTCAGTAACCGATAAACTGACAATGCTCCATGGAGCAGCATGTACTTATGTGTGGGCATGATACCTACTGACAGCTGTCAGCTTGTTTATCGGTTAATGACGGAATTGATGTGGTCGGTATATTCAATCAGCAAGCAATACCTAGTGGTAATAGTTCATTTAAGCCCTTCTTTAAAATACATTATATTGAATTTAATTGTAGTTTTAAAGTTTATATTTGGTGGTTCAAGTTCTTTTACAGTACTATCATTTATAACACGAACATCTATATTATTATCGATATAATATTATAATAAACTGATGAAAGTATTTAATAGAAGAACGGTTAAATTACGAGTTATATGTTACTGAGGGGGAAAAAATGGCATGAAAACGAAAAATTACGCTACGATCAAAATTTATACTCAAAGTGTAAAATGATTTAATAATTAAGTAATAGAACATCCGCGTATCACGCATAATACGGTGACAGAAGAAAAATCATTGAGTAACAATACATACAAACTATTGAGTCACATTCAACATCATTGTTCTGAAAATGGTATCATACTTTAGCAATCAACGTCCTATAATTACAAGCCAAACCAGGCGTTTTATAATGTCTCTTAGACATTTAGTATACGTCAAAAATTTTTAAACAAGAATAAGAATTGGTTTATTTAGCTTATAATCATAAAAGGTATTGAGAGTAAGTAAATGGGCTTGGTGTCTATGAGAACCTGGTTAACACTAGGCACCTACTAGGCTTTCATAGACAGAAGGAGCTTTTGATAAAACTAAACACAATACCATTAACCGCGCCCTACGAAAATTCAAAGCCGAACTAGTCATTATAGACTGGATCTCTGAGTTGGTCAGTAAAAGGGCTGTTCAGACAACGGTGAATACTACCATGAGAGGGAGGGTAGTCAGAGGATGCCCACAAAGTGGTGCCCTATCACCGTTGGAACGTACTAGTGGACTGCCTCATAAAGAGACTAAATGACCGAGGACACTACTATCGGTTATGCGGATGACATCGGTAATGAGGATGACCTAACAATTCTGATAAGCGGGAGCGTGAAAAATGTGCTATGTGGGGTTCATGCGTACAGCCTTTTAGATTGTAGAACAATGGTATGACGAACATCAACTGTCAGTAAATCCGAAATAAACAGAATTCACCCTCTTCACTTACAAAAGGAAGTTACCAGAACTACAGCTACCAAAATTATTCAACACCAATCTCTCCCTGTCAACTCAAGTAAAATATGTGAGCGTTATTCTTGACAATAAATTGAACTTAGCGAGTCACAACGAAACAAAGACAAAAAGGGTCTGTATAGGTTTTAATCATCGCAGAACACTTGTTGATAAAAGATGAGGTCGTAATCCAAAGATCACAGTTTGGTTATATACTGCAGTTGTCAGACTCTCCATTACCTACGGATCAGTTGTATGGTAGCCCAGAACGCAACTATCCAAAGCTAAAATAAAACTCCCAGAGTCTACAACGCTTGGCTACAGTAGAAACCACTGGATGTAAGAATACTATTCCTCAGCCGCATTAGAGTATCTCTTGAGCTTGAGGCCTCTAGACCTGGTCATCCAGCAGGAAGCGAAAGCAGCTGCCTTAAGACTAAGATCAAACTGACTGTGGAATCTAAACATAGAAACAACACACTCAAAAGTTCTGCAGGCAGGAAATTAATTCCATGTCAACACGATTCCATGACAACATGTCAACATCTTCGGTCGAAGTTATCATATCCAACTAGTCGCAGAATCAGCAGAACCAAAAGATAGTTCTGGCGTCGGTGAAGTTAGGATATATACAAAGGGCTCCAAAACAGAAAAAAGGTACCGAAGCTAGCGTCTTCTCGAACGACTTTAATATCAAGACATCAATCACTTTAGTCCAGCTAAACACAATTTTCCAAACAGAATGTGTTGGCATAATCAAAGCAGTACGATCAGTTGCAGCCAGAGATGTGACAACAAGATGACCTCTGCCCTTACCAAGGAATGTCAAGACAATCTCCAGTCCATTGCAACCACAAAAAAATTACCCTGCAATGGATAAAAAGCCATAGTAACTCACTGAATAACGATACCGCAGACGAGTTGGCCAAAAAGGGATCAGAATCGACAGTTTGTGGACTGGAACCACTACTACCCTTTTTTTTAACGTGCGGAAGCTACCTCGGGCCTTCACCTAACCGGGGTTTACAGCGGGGCGGTGTGTCGGAATCGAACCGACTAAAACCACACGGTGTACCACTCTGCGCCTGAGACGGGAGGGAACCGGGAACCGCTTTCTAACGCCATCCGGACGCCTTCCAGAACCACTACTACCCCAAGCCCAAATAAAAACATGGCTGCCCGCCAATGCCGAAGAAAACCATAAAACCCAATGCAAAACAACGAAGGATGCAGGCAAACAAAAAGTGCAGTTCCGATGGCATCAAAAAGACTAGCCCGCATCCTGATTAGACTAAAAAGGGACGATATCAGGAAGGTTGAAGGTATCCTAACAGGACATTGTCCCCTAAATAAGCATCTATTCACTACAGGTTCAAAAGACAACCCTCACAATAAATCCTCACAGAATGTAAAAGTGTGGCAGATCAACGGGCAGACATCCTCCATTCAACATCACTCCCCGTAACATGTAGCGACCTGAAAAGGCTGCTAAGCTTCTGGGATGATCTTGGACGGTTAGATTAAGAAGATGACTAAACCCACGTACAATGGCCCAATAATGGGGATGGGTGCGGGGACAGGCCGGGAAAACCAAACCAAACAAGACCCTTGCAACCTCGTCTAAACATCGGGCAATTAATAATATCTATTAAATCATTTCTAAGTCAATTTAAAATTAAAATATCATAGAACAAGAAAGCCTTATATGCTAGTATGCGAACATAAATTTAGTGAAAATAGTAAAAAAAGTCTATGGAACTTTGTATAAAGGAGGAAACAAGGCAGATTGCCGCCATTGAGTTAAACAAAGGGACAGCCCTATGTTTAACGTTACGTTAGTAACATTACAAGCCACGTTTGATTTTACTTTTATTTTATACCTACCAAGTTTAATACAAATAATTCTAATAATGACTCGGCGGAAAAAGTGCAAAATGGGCAATACTTACTCATCGCTGTATTTGCGAGACGAACTAAGGAAAAAGTCCGGAAAAATATTTTTTGTTTCATCATTATAACGCAATAAATGGCTCTTTAGTTCTGATTCGTGAATCCTTTTTCCAAAAAAAGTTGCTGATTGTTCAGATAAACCTTTCTTTTCGGATTAATATAATAATATAGCCACCGCGCCGTACTTTTTGGTCAGGGGGGCAAATTTTGAAATTGGAATTATTATAATAATTGGAGTAATTTAGAATTAGATAGCAACGTTTCTAAAGTAACTATAAGTAATTTTGTTTTCTATAAGAGAGAGATTTGTTAGATGGAGAGATAAGATTTCAAGATATTGTGTTGTTTGGAAACATGTTGGTATTGCAATGTGACCCAAAGATCGATATTCTAAATTACCATATAAAATCAAAATTAAAGATAGTCTAAATAATATTTGAAAGTAACAGAAATTGCTAAAGTTCAAAACGTAACGTTCGATAAATTTCTTACAAAATAATAATAATTCAATACTGTCGTATTGAACTAAAATTAATATCGTTATAAGTTTATAGGTGAAGGACCTCCTCATATGATACAATATGTAAAATTGACAAACTTTGTAAATAACTCAATTATTACTTCATGCATATTATGTATAATCACATATCATTAGAAATGTATATAAGTTTTAATACAATTGCAGGCAATGTTCACTAGTTGAGGTCATTGACACTAACTGCTCGTACCACTTATTATCAACATCAATTAAAGTGATCATTAAACTGATTTGGACCGTGACCGAGTGGCATATATTGAAATCTTACTTCAGTACCCCCCCCCACAAGTTAAAACGAACTGAGTTAGTAATTCTAAAAGTACATTCTGCTTCCCCTAACAGGTAGGTAATACACATTGAATTTTGACTACACGGTTGGCCTAGTGGTTTCAGTGGTCGCCACACCACTTCCTACTGCGGCAAGTGTTGTGGGTTCAAATCCTACATGGGACAACACTTCGTGTGATCCATAACTTGGTGTTCTAAGTCTGGGTGTACTTTGTGTCCATTTCATGTATGTTTGTAAAGATCCCCGCGACGCAGGAATGTATATTCCTGATGCGGGAGTTGTCTTTTTAAAATAAAAAATAAAAAAGAAATTACTAAGAACAAACCTTAAAAGCCTTTATTTCATCAGTCTCACACGACGTATTTGACCTGCACAACTGCAAGCACAAAATGATCTTCAAAAATCAATGCGATTCTGCTTTCTATACAGATTACTGCCATACTTATACACTACGCTATTATATAATTATCAGTCTTTCAAAGTGATGTACGAGCAACATATCCCAATTATAATACCACCAAATACGTTGTGCGAGTTGTGACGAAAAGCTTTTGGGTTCCTGTTCCTAGTAAATCTAACTGCGCATTAATATAGAAATTCTATTGCAGTTTATTATTGTTAAAAAATATAATATTTTATCACTGCAGTATTTATCATATTTATCGTTTGGAAAGAAACATACGTTGTGTTTTACTCCAACTTCCCTAAAGGGTGAGATAAAATTTAATAAAAAAAAATGGAATCAAGGTGCACCAAGAATTCGTTGCGAGTTTTATTTTTGTACGGGACCTATTATACAATTCAAGGGGACCATTGATTAATCGCCGGCTGGGGCGACAGATGTTCGATGTGCTTCCAAACAGTTGAATGGCTCGTGGCGCTATTGTGGACAAGTATTTATACTGGTGCTGGCACATTGTCAGTATATAAAAGTTTAGAGCAAACCTCTGTTCGCAACATCTGAGCCGATTGACAGTTGCTAGTGACACATTTAGCTTGAATCGCATCTTTTTATATCGACATGTTTTAAAATACTGTTTCTGTTTGTTTCAGACATTGGATTTCGACCGAGATGGCCTAACAAAATTGAAAAAAGCCATAAAAGCAATTCATAACTCCGGAAATGGTAAGTAGTAAGTGATAGAATAAAAAAACTGCTTGTTAGCAGCAATTCTTATTTATATTCTGCATCTATGCAAAGGCAAATTATAAAATATAATACACACAAAATGACGCTAATGATAGTCGATTGATGAATCTGTTTTAAGGATGTATTTTATTAAAAACTGCAATCACAGGACAATTAGAGTATAGGACTTACAACAAAGAAGTAGTAAATACAACGATAAACTTAAATTTCCCCATATGTTCATAGCGGCATACGGACAATATCCGTTGTGAAATATTTTATTTTTATTCCACTCTCTGGTGGCACGTAAACGTGCGACAGGAGAACGAAACTTGATTAAAAATAGAAATAGAGGAAGTTATGTGGTATGAATAGATCAGACTTGAATAGATCGAATATCCGATGCACCGTTCGGCTGTGTATAAAAATAAAAACCATTTTGGTACTTGAAAAACTTCGACTCATCTTCAGCGCATAAATAATATATGTATTACTAAATTTATGTTGGACGGTGAACATCAAAAGAATGCTACCAATAGAGCCATATTGTCGATGGTTGTACTAACTTGAGTAAAAGGATACTAAAATAATGGAAACTAATTATAATTAAACACATACTTAAGGAAGTTATGTGTAAAATAAAATATTTACAAATTCTTTACGGTCTCCGTCGTAAATCATCGAACTTAAGAATTGTTTGTGAAACACAACACGTAACTACTAGTAGTAAAATTTTATGGATTTTCGTAGTTAAGGAATTCACGATCTTCAATAGTGTGTCTTCATTTACGTGTTCCAATTGTGGTATGACAAAACATGAATCTTAGTCACTTTAAAAAAAATATCTTTAAACCTTTACTTGTCTATTAACATTTTAAACAAAATTGTTTTACCTGGGCCATTTCATCATCTATGTCGACAAAGGGTCTAGCGGCTAGCTGCTAATTATTCTGTATCTGGAAAAAATATTAAGTGTTAGTATACCAAATGTATGTTGTACCATAATAGCTACATTTACGAGGAAACAACGAAAGGCTTTTAGAAGTCATGTTTTTGCTAGAAGTATGTGGAACTAAGCTACTGATTTTTTTTACTGGCTACCTCATTGCAAATAGTTATAATAGGTACCATTATTTCATCACGTTCGATGGAAAATATTAAAAGTGATATTAAACATAAGATTAAAAAAAACTGACGGAAATACAAATCAACAATCAAACTTAAATTTTGTCGGAAATAGCAAAGAAATCTCGCTGATCTCCGTTTGACCATCCTTATGATGATGATGATGATGATGTTGTTCTAGCCGATTTCGGCCACGGCGGACAATCTCAACGGATACCAACCAATTACGCAAGAGATATTATAGTGCACTAGTGTGTGCGCAAACACAGATGCACTCTCTGTTCTCTCTCACTCATAATCCGATGGGACGGTGAACCGACACGACCGTGGAGAGATCATTTATTTAAATGTACTTTCAATACATTTGCATCTTCTCTACTCGCAAAATAAACACTAGGTTTAATATGCACAAAATCAGCAAATTTTCTCAACGTCCAAAACCGGCTTCCTAGGACGAAAGGCTGTTCAACTCGGTGAACTAGAATGACCTAAATATCGCAACAAATAGTACCTGTAGATGTATAATAACACATAATTAATAGACACTCCACTCACTTCTTGTAGTTACAAATATTGATTAAAATGACATTAAACCGCATCCTGTAATAGTTAGAACATTGACGACACACATCGTTACATTGCAAATAGAAGCAAGTGCAGCAAAATGTAACCTCGTGGAGTTCAAAGGTTCATTTGCATTTCCAATTAAAAGTGAATATTCTTGTTAATGTACTATTCCGTAATGTATAACTTATACAAAAAGCAGACAAATTACTGTCATAATTGTTTGAATTTGTATATGAATCATATCGATTACTGGCTACCTGAAATAGCTTCACATAATCTCATTTAAATGTGGTTGTCGAATATCTTTAATATTTTGTTTGTGAGGATTTTGTAAAGTTTGCATTTTAAAACATATCTAAATAAAATTACCATTTTTTTTACTTTTAAGAGGAAACCTTTTGGAAATTAGAAAAATTTGGAAACATTATTACACATACAGTTCAACAATGTCAATTATTTTTCTATATTTTTCAATTTTTATTTTAATATTTTAGCGTTTACACTTTAGTTCATCTGAGCAAACATGACTAGAAACAAATATTAAATCATTCGAGTGGCGGTGGCCGGTCACGAATGAATTTCCCTTCATATGCGACTTGTCAAGGAAAGTAGGTCGAATGTCTGGTTTTGCTCGCCACAGAATTGTGTGCTAGACAGGTTAGATTAATATTCAGGAGCCCAGATGTTTTTTGGCAATACAACTCACACCTGCTAATTCTTTCTATTTATAATAACGAATACTAACATAGCTAGTATATAGGTAATTATAATTCAAGTATATCTTCTCTAACTGTGAAAATTAGTCACTTTTCACTTTCTTAGTCGCCTTCAAAAGCCTTATTTAAATGTTACCTGAATGATAAGATAATACGTGACCGTCTTACCTCATATTAGAGTTTAGAGACACATGCAATTACAACATTATTTAACGGTGCCACTTTTGAACTTTGCATAATTATGTGTATAACATATATGACTTATTAGATAGTGAGTTACTCTGTTTAATGCGCATAGGCATTTTGTAAACAAATGTCATCAGTCAAATATTTTCTGCGTGAATGGAAGTGTTTCTTTTTAAAAGTTCATCCTGTGCTGAGTTCTGTTTATTGATATTGAATTAGGTGCGTTGCAACGTCAAGCACAAGTTTTCGCTCGGAACTCGTCGTGCGAGTTCGGATTACACGCCGGCGCAGCTGGCAAGGTCGCGCGTTCTGCCAGCACGCGCCTGCAAAAACAACGAAACAAAAACACCAGCATTCCTATATAATGATGATGCAGTGTTTAGGGAAGATCACCGTTCAATGTTTATAGTGTTTCCCAGAAGTAAATTATGAGGATTTTCTACATCGATGAGCGCAGATCGTTGTTATCTATTGATTGATATAACTAAACGATACAACCGTTCTTGGAGTCGTGCCAGGATTCGAAGGCGATGGTGTTTGGGAAATGTTCTTTTATTGGTATCTTTACAATTCTTTAAATAAATATCGAAACAAATTTACGTGTAACTAAAGTTATTTATACAATTCTCTAACATATTTGTAAACTGGAAGTTTTAGATCGACACAAGCAGGCAGTAGATTTTGGTGATTTCATCTAATATTTACCTTCACAATCCAGTACATATTGTGGTGTTTGTGTCGATCTAAATAATTTTTAACTGTAGCTTCAATTTGACGTTCATAAATGTCACTTAGTAAGTAGCCCGGTCGAATTAGCTCAAAAAAATAGGGGTACCATTAAATTAATTCCCAACAAGTTGAAAATTTACAGGTACGTAAGGGATACCACTCTAATGAAATACTGAAGTCTCCATCGATCTCGTGTGTGCAAAAATTGCACAAAAAGATTTTGGGTTTTCTGGGTTATTGATTAGTGTTACGAAAAAAGTTGCTGAGATAAAATTGTAGATCAGGTAAATTATCTTCTAAAATTGTCCTAAACTTTTTTTTCTAACATTTCCCATATCTGAGAAATAACCATTCGAAAATTAGCTGGAGCTGTATTATGTATATTATGTGAGTGTACGGGTCGCGTTTTTTTACAAATCTATATGAATAAAAACGTATCACAATATATATATATGCACCCGCATAACTTTCGATCAACTACACCGAAAAATTCTTGTTTTTATGAGTTTGTTAATGCCAGTACAATGTTTGTATAAAATTAAATAAAACATATAACAATATATGTTCTTAGTCCGCTTATTCGTATACACTGCGGCCCTGCTGGAAGTTAACACGGGCTCACTAAAATAAGTTTTTTGGTAAATCTGGCAGCTTTCACGAAAATGAATATGGCGGTACGAAGTTCGCCGGGTCAGGTAGTTTACATTATTTTTCTTCAAGTGTTGAATGTGAACATTACAACCGTGTAACAATATTTTTTCAATATTTTCATACCACGATTGACAGTAACAAAATTACCTGCAGGCAAAGGATCTTTACAATACAGCATTGTCTCGACATTTTCTAAGAACTGAATGCAGCACTAACTTTAATAAATGGTATTAACAATAACCACGTGTTTTCATTACGAGGGAAAATTAAAGAATAAAAGTTTTTCAGGCCTTCGAAAAACGAGTAGGTAGACGAATATACCTGAGCAGATAATTGAACAGCATGCAAATAAAGTACGAATTCTTTTCAATTCAAATTCTCTAAATTACTAATTCTAAATGTGTTAGTCACGCCAATTTAAATTTTACTTGTATTCAGCGTCGGCATATTTTATCTGTGTACAGCAATATCCAAAAAAAATACGTATTTTTTCGCATGGAGTCATATATTCCAAATTATTTATAATTAAACACATATGTGAATACTTAAAAACCCTTTGCAAACCTACGTTCTACCCTCAAAATTAAAATACAATTACTGTGTGAGTGTAAGTGACATCAAATTACTTAATGAGTTTACAAGGGTAGCATTTAATTAGGCCTGAGTTAACCGTTTTGTTTTCGGGTCTGTTAAATTTTTGGTAATTCTGAACCAATCTAAATATTTAGTTTATAAAAGAATTTATTATAAATCGGGAATTATGGGACTATTATATTTTAAACTGATCTGGAAACTATAGTGTATTGGCTATTGGTTCATTATTTTTCATCGAAAGGGCTGCCCGTCAATGGCCTATTTTTCAGGAACACAGAGTTTCATTTCATTAATATTAAATTGAAATCAAATCCAAAACCTATTTGTTACTCACCGTAGACGTAGAATAATGACATTTGGCGAGACGCAGTCTCGTACCGTTTCGTGGGAAGAATACGGAAGTTATTAATTTGTAACAATGTTGTTTGTTTTAGATTACCCATTTTTTTTAAAATTACTTTGTATATTTAGAAACAGAAAAGTTTTATCATTCAAAAAAGAGAATAGAATAAAAGCGGTAATAAACTACAAGAGTCGATTTATGGGATAGGTATCTTATTAACATATTTATAATTTAGGCACGAGACCATAATCTCAGAGTTTTGCGCTTTTATTTATACTAAAATTCATATGTATAATAATATATATTTTGCTAGGCCTTTTAAATGACAGTCTATGGACGATGTAACCCATTCTAAGTGGAGGTTAAAACAGTATTCCACGGAGAAATTGAAAAGCGTGAGGTTCTGTGCTTGCCATTTAATATTCAGAATGCGTCGGCGGGATTGAGCTAGACAAATGTGGGCCGCGACACGGATCTTTAACACTTTTTCGATGTACTGTTACAAATTTTAAGAAATAATATAAATATACAGCTTAAATAAATAAATGTTAAACATAGTGTCAAATTTTTAATCAAAGAAAATAAAAATTATGTTATACAGATAACATAATATTTATTTTCTTTAAATTTTTATTTATAAAATAAAAGAGCTTGTTATTTATGGCCTCTCTTTCTGGTTAAAAACACTTGATAGGTGTTGATCATGAAAGTTAAATTACCTCAAAATTATCTCTTCCCCTTTCTATCCCCGACGCGAAAAGAGTGGTGTTATAAGTTTGACGTCGCTGTCTGTGTGTGTGTCTGTCTGTGGCATCCTAGCTCTCAAACGGATGGACCGATTTCGATGCGGTTCTTTTAAATTTTAAATTTTAGCTTGTAAGTTATACCTGAAATTTCAGTCTATACTTGATGTACTTTTACTTTTTTCCGAAATTTACTTGAGGTCAAGCCCATGTCTATTACGACACGACTTAACTTTAATTTTTTCGCAGAGTTACTGCTATCAGACCTCTTAAACCCAAGGCGACATCAAAGTCTATGAAAGACTTATCGGACTTTTGGAGGCTCCAACTACCCATAACTATTGCCAAAAATGTTCGTAAGGCAAACGGGGCAGAGACGACCTAACTTGCTCTCCAAAATACAAAGGGGTTTCAATGTATTAAGAAATGGTCATTCATGCATAGACTAGGGTAGACATGGGTAGGATTGTTTAACTTTGCAATGTGTTAACTTTCAAGGTTACCAGTTAGCTATGAACCCCATTCAAAATAAATATTTTTAAGAATGACTTCGACATTAAAACTCCCAAAAGTGTCAGTGTTATTATCTACTTAAGCGGCACCAAGTTAAATGTTGTCTCAATTTATGGAAGTTTTAATAAAACTAAATACGGCTATGATGCTCGCCTTTTATCTTACCGATGTTTTACTCTGATAAAATATAATATACCAAAAAGCTACCTTAGCAACGTAGAAATGTATCGGTTAATCTTACATCAACAAACAACTACAAACATCCGACGGTTCTATTTTACAGATTAAGTCCTACTGGAAAACTAATTAAATGTTCGATAGCTAAAGTAAAACAAAATTAGCCTTTATGGAACAACTTAGTAACTTTGCAAAATTGTATGTAATCAGGAAAATTTCTATGATATATTCCTATCATATGAACTTATACAATTACACAATAGGGTTTTTATTTACATACTTTTCTTAGTATATCTACTGAATCAATAATTACATAAACTTTGATGTAATTTACTAACACGAACTTATTTAGTGAAACGGTTTTATTTAAAAGTTTTACTTTTTGTTATGTAAATCTTTCGGATAATTAATACTAGATAATTATATGTATGTGTACATACATATCTATACTTTGAAGAAAGTACAGTTCGAGCAAGTGAAGGTTTCTATGTTTATCATCCATAGGTATCAGTTCTTATGTCAACACCTCTTGATAAAACAGCATTGCACAATGTCATCAGACACTGCACTTAACGCGTCCTAAGTATTCTATTACAATTATTACTTTTTTTTCTGTACAGCACACGTGGACAATGAGATGTACCTATCTCGGGCGCTGGAACGGCTTGGAGGAAATGCGCTCAGTAAAGACTCCGAGCCAGATATCGGTGCAGCATTCTTCAAGTTTGCTGTTGTCACCAAAGAACTGTCTGCACTCATGAAAACATTGGTAAGTTAGTCCATAATAGTATAATATAATGAATGTGTGCTATCGAAAGAAATTAGATTTTAATGTAAGATTATTAGACAAAAACGCTTTACACCTATAATCCGTTTGACTTACTACGGAACTCATAATTAAAAATGAAGTGTTTATAGTTACTGGTTTAATAAGATTAAATCGTTTATTTAATTAATATTGACTGCCACTTCTAACACGATGAAAACCACTAATTCAGCCAGGTGGAACTGATTAGGGCATTGGTCTTGCTGTGTTCTCTTACAAGCAGTATTCCGACAAAATTAATGTTACCCGAATTTATTTTAAAACATTTTTTATGTCACTAGCGTGTGTCTTAGTTACAGTGCAATCAATATTACACATAGTAGTTACAAAACGGGTATAAACCTAACATTGAAACCGCAAACATAGTCTCGAGTCGTTTGTATTGCCTCTATACATTTTTTACTTTTTAAGGCCTTAATAACCGTTTAACCTTACGTGACTTTAGTTCATAGCTTTAATTCTTTTAACATGAAGCCTAAATAAGCTTTTATTACAAGGAGAATCGATTTTTACATTTTCCATTTCTACTATTTAAAAAATTTAAACCTACAAGGTGCTTATTAGCTGCTTTTACTGCAGTAAGTAATATAAGTACATACAAACACAGCTCTTAAATCTGATTTACACGCGAAAGTACATACATTATGATATTCATCATTGAAGTTACAGTACCTAAACATAAAACTAACTTGTATATGTAGTATTATATCGAGTTGTTGATGTTGGAACGACAACTGTTTTAATAGGTACAAAAACTTACTTAGTGATTTAATTAAATTATAAAAAGAAAATAAACATACAGTCGTTTGGAGTTTGTAAGAAACTGGCCGTAGCAGTCTTGTGAAATTACTTAATTAAATATTATATAAGTTGCATCGGGGGTGTTAAATATTGATTTTTGAAGGGAACCATTCCAACTAAACGTAACCCCACAGTACCAACCCATCAACCCTCAATCTCAATATAATCAGAATCAGTCGCAGAAGAAAGCGTATATTATATCTAACATTGAGGGAGCCTGCGGCGGATGTCTCGCCAGCATCTCTTTGCGAAGAGGGAACGACTATCGGCTAAAATATGGTAATTTGAAATCGCACGAAATAATCTCATTTCTACGTCATAACTTCCAAATTAATTGCAATACGGTAATATTTTCGTTTTCGATTTATCACCTTTCTATTTCGTTCTTACTCGATTGATTTATTTATATAAATTTGCCTTTTTAGGTTCAAGTCCTTTATTAAGCAATATAAATGGTATAATTATATAATAAATATTTGATTCTTCCTTATTATTATGTTACTGTTTGATTAATAAACTATGGGCTATGATTAATAAAATATGTAGCTTTATCTCAACTTCGATTCGTAATTAGCCTGATAGACTAATATCAGTCACAAAGATCCGATAATGAATATCTAGGTATCTCTTCTTCCGGTTATTTAACTTGAGAAGTTGGGATCCCTATTTTATTAAAGCATTTTTTATATATTTTAAAAGACTGATTATGAGTGTAAGCTTCAAGAGGTGTATCAGTATTACCCTTCTATCTACCCTGCTAAGAAAGTATCACAAAGGATAATAACATTAATTACTTTGCGTGCCTGTAGTTGTTCCTTCCGCTGACAGTATGTTTATAATTTTAAATGGCTTTCAAAGGAATGTAAGTAAGTTGCCGCAATATAAGTTTTAATAGCTTTATGTTAGGATAAGACTAACCGTTAGTCTGTTTTAAGAAGGTTGATTAATTGAACTGTTTTAATTACTACTACGCGGGATGGTATTGAGGCAACCCGACTTTCACTTACTTTAGAACTAAATATTTTATTTTACCATTTGTGACCAACAAAACTGCACTAGATCAAATATCATATTGATCTCAGGTTATTCCTGTGCAGTTGGATGCGCTTCTACGTTAGTCAGCTTATGTATAATCAAATTTATACGAATAATGATATAAAATACTTACCATCAAGCGGCTTGGACAGTTCATCAACACTTCCAATTGAATATGGCATCTCCAACGGCACAAGGTTCTCAGTAAAGTTGCCATAATACAGGTGAGTGCTCGACCTAGTTTTGTCAGTGGTCGTGCAACATTGTGCAGTGATTGACCTGGTATCACGGACACAACTATTATTGCCAATAAGCCTGATACGGTGGTAATAGTCCTATTAAAGCGACGAGGAATGATTGTTGACATTACTCTTACTCAGATAGACTCTGCGAGGTTTTCGTGGTGCATTTTTTTAGCATTGTAACTTAACAGTTACTAACGCCTATGTGTCTTGGAAAAAAAAACCTATCTTCATGACTACAATAAGAACAAACGAAATAAACAATAAGTACATTGGTTTTGATTTGATCCAACGAGTTAGTCGATTTGTGGGATGTTAATGCAGAGTCATTGTGCCGATTTTCATATCAGATATCCTCGACCTAGTACTTCAGAGGCTCACGTCAGACAGTTTGTGATAATTAAGAGCCTGATGCAGAAGGAAAGCGTTCTTAACACTTTTTAATAGGAATAAGAGAGTTGCCATTCGGCTTACCAACTTTAAATCCTCTCTGCATGCACATTTGATGTGAATAAATTGATCCTATTTTCTGTGGAAATGTGATAAAAGCGTCGCGCGCTATTTCTGAAATCATTTAATCTACATGCACATATCATTGTTGTATTAAGAGCATCAATAACATACACTAAGCATAATGACTTATCCACATGCACATATCATTGTTATATTAAAAATTTTAATAACATACAGTAAGCATTATGATTTTAATTATTCATTTCACAGAACCAACACCAGGGCAAAGCATATTTGTTTTATACATATTTGTTTTGTAAAAGTACAAACAAGAAAATATTTAATGCAATTTTATCAACATGTTGTCAGCTCAACATAACATCTTTCTTGGAAGGCGGACAACCTATTAGATATTCAATTTCAAACGTACGATAACAGACGTTTGACTCGGTAACATTGCGTAGGCGCAACGGCTTGCGCAGATTTACTTGTAAATAGGTCAGGGTGATGATACGACCTGGCTGAAGTTTCTAGCTGCTTGCAATACACAGTTTAATGTTTGATCGTAAACTAAATCCTATTCAATAAAACGTTTCAAGTAGACTCATTTGGTGGCCGTATTATTTTTTTTCAAAAGAAAAATGATTCAATGCATAGTATCAGTTTCATCTACTTAAAATATGTAGATAAACTATTCAAATGTGATCTTTCTTCAGAAGCTTATAACTATGTACTTTTAACATTTTGTAAAATACTGTCTATTAGTGCATGCAATGCATACTAAAATATATATAACTTATATTTAAGTCTCAGTAACTGACGTACATAACATTTTAGTGTGCACTTTGCAGGATTACTTGAGCGCGTACAAAATTCTAGACCAACTATATAAATTTAATAGCCACATTAAGTGTGCTGAAAATGTGGGACAGCATAGAAATACTTTTCTAATTCTCTAACGAAAAGAGAAATATCTAGAAGTTTGAAATTGTTTAAAGTATTTTATTTATTTTATGACACATTTTACGAGAAGTTAAATTCGGTCTAGTCCACACTGTAAGTCGAATTTTTTACCTTTTACTGCGCAGAATCCTCGACCTGTCCTTGACACGATTCTTCTTTGTCCTTCCTCCCAGGTCATATTCGTAAAATCACTAACTATTAGTTGGCATATATGTATGCGTTCTGCGATTTCGCAACTGTTAACTATGATTTTTGTTTCTAGATTAATAAATGAAATGTTCTTACTGATTTTAATTCCTAGACTGGCTTTTTATTCTTACCGATCTTTTATTTTATGATTCGTGTTTAGGTTTAGGATAATATTATTACGAAGTGTATGTATTGATCGCGCAAATATGAAACGGCACCGATTCTGTTTGCAGACAATGGCATAATAATTGATTACTGTACTAATATTGTGTACTTATAGTGGCGTCATGCGCTGTACCCGTATAAGGCTTCAAATACCGGGTTAAATACGACGCTTCGGTTCGGTTATTTATGTATGTTTTTCCGATGTAAGATTTTTTACGTTTGTTGGGATTTACTTAACGATGAGTCGACAACTTGTCGCGTTTCGCATGAGGTGTTACCGCTCTTCGCTCCGCTTATTTCAAATTGTCTGTTACTGTAATGATAATAATGTATGACTAAATTTACCTTAGTTGTGCTATTTGTGTTCTCTTCGCATACTTGACTGCGCAATCGACGATAGTGTACGAATATAACCACGTTAAATGTTTTAAGCATTATCGTGGAGTTGGAATAGAATCGAATTTAGTTTATGTACAAATTTGTAGTTTTTAAATTTAAGAGCACACCAGTATTAATCAGATGTCAACATTATTTTTACTTATTTATTGGATTTGGTTTTAAAATGTAGAGCGTCAGTAAACGTTTCCTATATTACACTTTAAGCTTCAGAAAGAGCATAGGATCCAAAAAATCACTGTTCATTGTTCACAACTCGGAGAATAATTTCTCCGAAAAAATATATGAGTCATCGACATCCTCTACAGCCTTTAACAGTCTATTGCCAGACATTGGCTTTTCCTAATGGATGAGTCTTCTTGAGTACCAGTTATTATCGGTCACTTTAATATTAGGGCTATATTCACTCCCTTAGATTTCATCATAGAAAAAGAAAGGTTTAAGTATGTATGTCGACTTACGTCACAAACTTATTTGGCAAGGTCGAAGAATGACCCTGATTATTTACTAAAATATTATACTTCGAGTTTTTGTCCACTTTGCAACATTGTGAACTCAATCTTAATCTAAGTACCGTCTCTGAAAAAAATAAGATCTCCCGTTATATTTTTCCAGATAATGACGATTATTTGTTTACCAGTATAAAATCGACCGCTCAGTTTCGTTTTATTCATTTGACCTGTCACCGGGTTTAAAATATTGAGTAATGGCTCAACGCTCTTACATTTTTAATTTAAATGCCAACCTTTTATCAAGACCCTCAAATGTTACGCCCATTTATACTTAGGTAGCTATTAATCAATTATTTGGTTGAATTTAACATAAATTTTGTTTCAGAAATAATATTTAATTTATAGCCTAACTAAAAGTAAAGAGGCGCTAGAAAGCAAAGTGATAACCGAGTAAGTTAAGACATTTCAAAATTAAACAATCTTAGTGAGTTCAGTCTATGGATGGGTGAACTTTCTTAACACATTGCTACACAGTCCGTCTTTAGGAGAGCATGTTAAACCGTCAATCCCGGTTGTCATAGGAACATCTGTGGCAATCTTTATGTACCCGTAAATAACGAGTCCGACAACTGTCTTCCTACAGAACTGCTATCGCTTACTTTTTGGGTTGGGGATGTCTGATGGTAGTCGCTCAGAGTCACAAACTGGCAGGGAAGAACTAAATTACACAACGTATATAAGTAACGATTAGAAGATACCTATATAAGTAATGATCGAAGATACCTATATAATTATGTCTAAACTCGATCCCTTTCCTTTTTTTACAGTGCAAGTCCTTTTTATTTTCACTCGTTTATTAATTACAAACAGTGTGATGTGTACCTACTAATTGATTAGATTATTAAAACTACAAAGATAAGTCGATATCTTATCATGAATATAAATTGTACTGGCTGACCAGTAATGATCATATTTCATGTTGCGTACGGGCGCATTATTTTCTCAACGGAAAAATTATAATAATTGCCTTCTACTTCTTTTATTTTCAGAAGAGAAAGTTTTTAACTATTAAGTCAGCTTAAACGTATTTATCGTTAGTATTAGTCATACCATTTTAAAGACATTCCATTAATTTATTAACACATATATACACTTACAAAGTATTAAAAGGGAATATTTTTAAGCCGTCGTAAGTTTAATAATGTGATACGATACATAGTGTTTATATTAGAGGCGCTCATAGCCCAGTTGCACTCGGTGATTAGAAACAATCACCGAGGATAAGCAATGACGGCGCAGTCAGTACCTGGATGGCATGTTACCATGAGCGTCTCCGTGATTCGGAGGTCACGGTAAGCAGTCGGTCCCGGTTGTTATCATACGACAACGGTCGTGATGCTTAGTTGGATGCCTTCGGGCGGCTTAAAGACATCCAACGGCAAGATTACGTAGCCACAACGTATTCTTGCCAGTCCCCAACCCGCACTTGGCCAGTGTGGGGACGTATGGCCTTAACCATCTCCTGAGAGGAGACCCGAGCCCAGCAGTGGGACATTATGGGTTGTTGATAATGATGATATTAGGAACCTCTTTTAAGTGAGAATCTGAATTAAAAGTATCTGAAGGGTTGGTCTCTCACAAGGGATGTAATTCTAATTATAATTGTTTACCCAAGTCACCAAGTATTTATGAAACGTTTATAAAAGTCCGACTTAATGTGATTAATTCATAAATTGACAGAGTTGAAGTTTGTATAAAAGTCAACTCCCGCATTAGGAATATACATCCTGTGTCGCGGGGAACTACTACTACATGTAACAAACACAAAGAACACCCAGACTTAGGACAACAATTTGTGGATCACACAAATCGTTCTCCCGTGTAGAATATGAACCCAGAACACTTGGCGCAGTTGAAAGCGGCGAGGAGACCGCTTAAACCAGTAGACCAACCGTCCAGTCAAAGTATGTACCGTTTTTACCTGACTACGGTGAAACCAAAAGGAATAGAATAGAATATAGCGCCTAATCTACTGCACCGATTTTAATGAAGAATGTGTCAACAGATTCGTAACAATTTGACCTGCGGTGAGCCATTGTACTTTTCTCTTTCGGTTATTGTAAAGAATCCACTTTTCGTCACACCTCATAGTTCGACCTAATATTCCTTCAATTGAATACCGATTCAACAAGCTTTTGTTTCTGCAGATCAATCAAATCATGAGGCACCTATTTCTGATATTTTTGTATCTTGTTGATTTGGTGCATTTTCACCAAATCAATAAGATACAAAACGTCAATACTGTTAAGAGTCAATACTGTTGGTAAAAGGTAACCTTAAACCATGTTGCAAATTCCCGGCTAGTTTGTCTCGGGTTCCATCATCTCCTTGAATTACAATTGATTGCCGAAAATCGAATGTTGCACATTTTATTAATTTATAATTTCACATATATCATTAGTTTTTTATTAAGGTTTCATGTCATGGTATCTGAACTATATTTATTTTATCAAAGTTTTATGTCAATTCAAAGTATATTACTATAAACGGCAATTTCATACTTCAACCTTAATTTACTATGACATTCCACTCCATTTAACTTGTTTATTTAATTTTATGTCAAGCATGTACCTGATGCGATTTTCTTTTTTCTATGAGTCCAATAAAATTACATCATTATTAAATATTTTACACAACATTTACTACGTGTTTTACCGACTTATAAGCGTGCGACTAACAATTAACATACAATATAGTTAAGCGTAGGCTCAGATCGCACGTGCTCTTGTTTCAAACAATGATAATTGTTTCGTTAATGTACCATGAACCAATAAACAGTTCTTTTTGCTCCTATTTTGTACTGTAATAATTGCAGTGTTTTATCTATCTTGAAGGTAATGTTTTTATGATATTATGCTGTAACATTCAGACATTGTATTGTGTATTATCTCTGCGATAATAGTTTGGGTGTTTACATAAATTGCATTGGAATGGTAATAAACTGTGGTATCTTATCAATGTTACACGTTAGTCCTTTTCTACATATTATTATATCGAGTGTTTGGTGAATAGAATCAAATTACACTGTGTTCAAGGGTAACTCACAGTTCCAAATCCATTATATTTCTGCTTCACAGTATAACTGAAGAGAATCCCTATAATTTAATCCCTACTGGGATCACGTAACATCAGTAGAACGTGGACATTGGACAAAAATGTTCGTTTGAAATTTAATTGTACGTTTTGATAAACCGTTCACGATTAAGCGAGCGTGTTTGTGACGTTTTGCGATGAGAGTATCAAATACGGATAAGCTTTTTATCGCCACAGATTGGACTACTGTTTTTTGGAAAGTGAATTTATCGTCGTTATCGATTTTTGATCACTTTGTATATGACATTCCATAGTTACTGGTATGTTCCGTTATATGTTTATAAATTTTACATATTGCGAATAAACTGATCTCCAAACGTCATGAATATATATGGCTTTCGTGTAGAATCCACTTCTCCTTAAGCAGTAAAATACAATGTTTATTATCGCCTAAAATTGTCTTATTATTTCGAGGTAGAAATTAGAAAATATTATATAGTATCTCGGAAATTAACTTATATATCATCAATAACCCAGAATGTCCCACTGTTGGGCTCGGGTCTCCTCTCAGGAGAGGGTTAAGTCCATACGTCCCAGTACACTTGCCCAGTGCGGGTTGGGGTCTGGCAAGACAACGTTGTTGACCTCCAATTAAGTTTCACGACTATTATCCTATGATAATAAACGGGATCGACTGCTTAACGAGGCCTCCACATCACGGAGACCCTAATGGTATCATGCCAGCAGCGGTCACGCATCCAGGTACTAACCGCACGATTACTTACCCTCGGTGATTGTTTCTAATCACCGAGTGCAACTGGGCTATGAGCGCCTCAAATGATAACTTACAATGTATTTTAATTAATCAGATAAAAACTCCGCCAAGTAATAAGCTTTTTTCTACTTTTTCGATTTTGAAAGTAAAATCTATATGGGTAAAATTAGATATTTTGACCTTTAGGTCTCATTGCCCTCCGTATTAAAAGTGTCTAAATAAGAAATACCTGTCTATGTTTACACTGCCGCAATAAACCATTTTTTAAGAGTAATTTTAATATAGCAGTAAATATTCTCATGTTTATTGCCGTTAGCGATAGTTAAAAAGATTTATCACGTATTCTCTATATAAAAGTTTAGTAAAAGCACAATAACATTTTGCGTTTTTTGAGCTACTAATTCGTACAATATTCAATGACCTGTGTCGTTACAAGGGTTTCAACATTCACGTTTCATACTTCAACCCCTTCATATTAGTTCCCTTCCGAGTCCCGTCTGTCACAGCCGTATTCACTTTATTGAATCCATTAATCGCGTCATGAATGGGGTTTCAATGTAGCGTGTGGACTTTTTGTACTCATCTGTTTAATTACTTTATCTGTTACACCCATTATTGTAACTGACGTTTTTAACGAGGCACGCTTCCATGTTATTTCTTACCGCACTCATACTATAAACAACTTTAACGATGCTGTTCTTTATACCGTAATACTCGTATATTGATTCGGTAACTATGAATACAGGCAATTATTTATTGAGATTTGAGGTCAAGGTTTTCTTTTAATATATATTTGACTATGCTTACTCATACCAAAATGCATAATACTATTTCTCATTCCGGCGTTATAATTCAGATCACGACGCGTCGATCGGCGCCTATTTGCGCCATGCATGTCCTAGCAAAGTAGAAATTGTTGTTATGGAACTTAATATAACTCTAACTAAAATAGGGTTGCATATAAGTTATACCAGCAGGTAGAGAAATGAATTACCAATCGTATATATACAAATATATAATAATAAGCAATTTATCGTTATTAAAATTAGGCAAATAAATATGCAATCATAAAATTACAGGCAATTTTTTATTTCCTTTGAGTAGACAATTCAAACTCTAGAAATTCAATGGTTCCTTTTTCCGGGCTACTAAAAAACATACATGAAACGGACGCAAAGAACACCCAGAATCTGAAAAACTGTTTGTAGAACACAAGTGTTGTCCCATGTGGGATTTGTACCCACAGCAGTAAAAAGCAATGAGGAGAACACTTAAACTATACCATTCCGTGCAGTCAAATTTAGCGGATGTTACAGACATGAAATATAATTGTACTTTTAAACGACTTTAAAAAAGAATATTCTAAATTAAACTAATTTTTATTATGTTACCTCAGAACTTTCGACTGGGTGAACCGATTTTGAAGATTCTTTTTTTATTTGAAAGCTGGAGCCTCGTGTGTGGCCCTATTACTTGAAAATTTTTTTTTTTGCTTAACTTTTTGTAATTCATATCAAGATTATTATTGTAAACCAATAATTTTGTTCACAGATGCAAAATATAAACAACATCGTTATGTTTCCAGTGGATAGTCTGTTAAAAGGCGACCTTCGAGGTGTAAAGGGGGACTTGAAGAGGCCGTTTGACAAAGCATCGAAAGACTATGAATCCAAATATCTAAAAATTGAAAAAGAAAAGAAATCACAAGCTAAGGAAGCTGGTTTGATTCGGAGTGAAGTAACACCGGCGGAAATAGCCGATGAAATGGAAAAAGAGAGGAGGTTATTCCAGTTGCAAATGTGTGAGGTAAGTAAAGTGTAATACGAGTCTGTCCAAAATGTGTTAAAACCTCTTTTAAAACCTCTTTTGTTTTTTTTATAATGAAAATAAAATTAAGTACCTACTTAAATATCTTCAAGGACTTAAAATACAAATGAATTTGTTGGTAGTTATGTATATGAATCGTTTACTTAATAGCCAGCCTCTTATTTATTTTAGTGTTTGATTAGCCTTTAGCATTTCACGAATAAGACAAATTTGTTATGGGTAAATAGTTTTGGGTGATACAAAAGTTAGCCTATTTAATAGTCAAAAACTTTCCATTGTAATATATTGATATGTGCAAATGGATAACCAACATTTAATCTTCTTACAATATTACCTTGGTGGTTACCTTGTATTGGATGTATTTCATTACAAGTTTAATATTTACAAGTATAACTGTTTTTACGAGGAAAATTTCATCAATGTTTTCGTTTTAGTAAGCTGGTGTAATTGACATCGGCATTAAACTGGTAGCCAAGTAAAGGCAAAAAGGTTGATAATTAATCGGTAGAGAATAATTTGTGGCTTCGGTTCACACGCATCGTGGGTAGGGCACTTGTTGAGCACCAACCATTTCAATTACTATTTTAATTTTGTACATAATTAAAATGGCAGGGGTGTGTACGTACAACTGTTATTGTGGTATACATTTCAATTTTTGTTTTTTTTGTTTGTATATTAACAGGCATGGGGAATCCTTGGCCATCAGCCTCGACATGGCCAAGGCTTTTGATAGGGTTTGGCACCGTTCGCTTCTCTCCAAGCTACCGGCTTTCGGTTTGCCCCCCAAACTCTGCAATTGGACTGCTGCGTTTCTGCACCAGCACCGCATCAGAGTACTTTGCGACGGTGGGGCCTCCGAGTATCAGCGGATTAACGCCGGTGTACCTCAAGGCTCCGTCCTGTCGCCTACACTGTTCCTTCTGCATGTCAATGACATGTTAGCCCTTGGCAGCATTCATTGTTATGCAGACGACAGTACAGTTCATGGACAATATTTTTGACAAACCAGCAGATGTTGAAGTAAGACGACAAGAACTTGTCGTTCAACTTGACCATGTTCTGGGCCGCATTTTTCAATGGGGCTGTAAGAATCTGGTCGACTTCAACGCCAAGAAAACATAGTTGTGCGCGTTCGCTGCCAAAAAGTCTCCATTCCTTCCCCTTTCCACTTTTCAGTGCACTCAAATACCATTATAAGGTAGACTCGCTAGCCTGGGCATGGATATCTGCCGAGACCTCAACCCACACGAATACGTTGAGAGTGTCACTAAAGCGGCCTCGCGGAAGCTAGGTGTGTTAAACAAGGTGAGACGGTACTTCTCGCCCGAGCATCTGTGTCTTCTTTACAAGACCCAGGTTCGCTCGTGCGTGGAGTACTGTTCTCACCTTTGTGATGGTGCCGCACAGTACCTGGTTGACGCTCTTAACCGGTTGCAGCGGCGAGCAATCCGTATTGTGGATAGTCCCTAAGCCACCGAGACCCTTAAGTCTCTGCAGTTGCATAGAGATTTCGCCTTCTTGGCAGGCCTCTATCGCCTCTACCATAGAGAGTGTTCCGAAGAGCTCTTCCGACTGATACCCCCCTCTCCTTTCCTCTACAGAACAACACGTGCCGGCCTTGGAAGTCACCGCTTTAAAGTGGAAGACATACCTTCTCGTACTCATCGGTTCGGTGCTTCCTTCTTGTGCCGAACGGTCAAAATCTGGAACTCACTACCAGCGCACGTGTTTCCTTCCCACTTTGATCCCGGGTCCTTTAAGCGGGGCGTGAAAAAGCATCTCACCAGGCCGCCATAGTGTGGGTCACCATGCTGCATTGTTCTTTTTCGCATTGAGGATGGTAACCACCACTCTTGGATTCTGATCATGCTTTCCATCAGGCAGGGCAGAGTCATTTGGCAGCTTCGACATAAAAAAAAGTAAAAAAAACTTATACCACTTAAATTATATTGTTTACTAAGTGTAAACAATATAATTTAAATAAATAATATTATCTTTTTAAACAGTATTTTTAAATATATATACATAAATGCTCATCATGCTGAGATACGTTTGAAACTGATATCATCAAAAACTGTAATAGTTTTATCCTTGCTGTCATTATTTAAGTCTAGATTGGGAAATCCATCTAGCCAGATAAGAAATTGGTCAAAAATATATAACACTTATTTTGTTTTTTTTGTTGTTTGTTTGACTAAATTTAAAACACGTTTGACTGTATTGAAGCTGCGGTAAATTACCACGTCTATAATTCTTGCTGTCCTAATTATTATGACAATATTGTTTTCCGTCACGGTTGTGTATCGGCTGTGTTCAAAAATATTTACTTTGCTTATTAGTGTTTCATTTAAATGCCTTATTTTTCGTATTAGAATATGGCTTTTAATGTCATGAGTCGTTTGTATTTAATATACCACTGTTGTGAAAACAAAATAAAATGTCTTATCGAAAAGTTTTAGTAGTTTTATGGATCTTTAAGTGGTCGTAAGCTTTCGCCATTTACGTTTCCGATTGTTTAATATCTTTAGCATATCTTTTTGAGAAGCCTTGTTGTTGTACGTAGTCGACTTTTTTTTAATAAAAATGCCGTGTCCTTATTAAGTAAAGCTTTTATGTAAAGTAATGTTGTAAATAAGTTATAATCCACTTTCTGAAGCTACTGAATAAGTTATTTAGTTAAGATAAACCCTCAGAGAGGTGCCCTTTGTTCTTCCTTAACAGCGAGGATTAACGACCGAAAGAATTAGGCAGTGTTCACTGGTTACACATAAGTTTTGGAAAGCTTATCTGACAGATAATTTATGAATTTATAACTCTATGCTCAAAAACATGCATTGACGGCCTTAATGCCAAAGGCATTTTCTGCCAGTCGACCGACTGGGTGATGCAGAGAAATGGGTAGGTGCACTAAGTGGTTAATTATTAAATGATAGAGGTTTAATCATATTTAAACTATTTTGACCTTTTATATAATAGAATAAATATGTACAATAATACGCATATACAATGTAGGGGCGGGCTGAATGAAACACCTTTTTGAATCAGTTTCTTTTTTATTTTTACACCACAAGCTATTACAATACGTCTTACGTCTTAACACCGTCATTTTCAAGAGAGCTAGTGTTGCCATTACACAATTAAAAATAATACTATACTTTCTTTTTTTTTTCTGCATATACATACATACACACATACCGTTGTAGGTACTGGGTGATGAACTAAGAGCTCGTCAGTTCCGCCAATTCACTCAATAAGAGCTTCTTGTCTAGAAAGGGTAACGAATTCTGGCCATCCTGACCTCCATAGGTAGTCCGTTTTACAAAAGGATAGACTGTACGATGAAAGAAGAGCCCACAAACCCAGTGGTGTGGGAACGACAAAGTAGAAGGATACTGTTAGAAGAACGAAGGTTTCTGTTATTATTATTGCAAAAGAGTAGAATTTATGGTGATAAATAAGTAGGAGGGAATGGGGTATTGAGGATAGTATAAAGTAATGTGAGAGCGCACACTTTTCTGCGTTGACGAATACGTAACCATTTGAGCTGGGAACGAAAATTGGAGATATGATCATACTTACGAAGATTAAAGATGAATCGAATGCAGTTATTCAGAAGACGATCTAGCTTTTTAGGAAGATCTGCATTCATGTCATAGTAGCACACGTGACCATAATCGATTAAAGGGAAGACTAGAGATAACACAACTGCCACCTTAATTTTTACATGGCGGAATTTTTTTAGACGGTATAATGTCCTCAGAATGCTGGTAACCCTTTGAAATACGTATGTAACTTGATAACGCCAGGTCATGCTGTAGTCGAGTTGTAAGCCTAGGTCTTTCACCGTTAACAAATAACATATATGGATGATGGTACCATTTAAGATTATCTTTGGTAAAGTCTCGAGACTAACTCTTGTCATCGAATGGCGATTGCCGATTATTTTAGTTCGGCATTTTGTTGTATTCACCGATGATTCAAACTTCCCCGACCGGTTTTTGTTACCCTTAAAATCTGTGTTTATCTTATCGATTGCTTTTGTATAGTCTTCAATGTTGGCTTGATCATACAGTTGCAAGTCGCACTACAAAGTTCAGGAGTTAAGAGATTAATAAACAAAGTGAAAAGCAAAGGTGAAAGTATACCGCCCTGTCGAGATCACACCAACTCGAAGAGAGATCATCAACCCGTACCGTTTGCTGGCGTCCCTGAAGATAAGAGAACCATTCCAGCGATTCGGGTGAGATCATAAGATAGGAAACGATGGGCAGGAGAATATCGTGATTGACAGTGTTAAAGGCATTTGAAAAGTCAACGCGAACCAAGAGTGTTACTTTTGTATCTTCCAAAGCCGCTCTGATATCACTAGTCACTTTGAGGAGAGCAGTGGTAGTGCTATAGCCATGCCTAAAACTAGATTAATATGGGCTTAATAAGTCATTTTTGTAAATAAAACCAGAGAGCTGTTGTTGTTATCACACAGGCTTCAAGAATTTTGGAGAGGAATGGAAGGATGGATATAGATCTAAATTGCATAGGAAGAGTGAGGTAATTTGACGTATTTTCCAGATAAATTTTGTCAATCCATTTTTCAGGTTAGCTAAGCAGAACTTATCTGTAATCGGTGAAACAAGGCCTTACTGTAGTAAATAGGTACTTAAAGCATAACAGGTACGTTATACTAGAATCTGATTAACATGCTTGTTTAAAAATATATTCATGCTGTCCATGACAGCATATTACCTACGCAATGCTACTGTTCTCGCATAATAGCTATCGTCGCTTCGGATGTTATGAATTTAATTAACACATCTGTTTAAAATTTACGTATCTCTATATACATACATGTATTACTGTAATAAGTTTGAAATACATGTGACTGACTGGACCAAGGATTACTTCAAGATAGATAGATATAAGCCTATAAGCTTTTAAAGTTTTAACATTGGGCATTTAAATATTTTTTTCTGAATTGAATAACCGCTTAAAATCAGATGAATTATAGGTTAATTTGCCACTTACTTAGTTTATTTTCCATAAATTCAAATGTCAACAAAGTGATAGTGCGTATATCAGACTAGCTGAGCCTCGGTGTTACCCGCGGTATAACATCAACATAATGCTGCGGGTTGAAGTCTGTGTGTTCCTTCCTACAAGAAGCGAACGGCTATACTGACTGACGGGATTTTTACTGAAAGATAAGTAATATAAGGTGTAACTGAGGCTACTTTTATTATACCCGCGGTTATACCGTGGTAAAGGTAAAACAACAACCAATTAGCTCAGCTTGAGTCTCATAAATAAGTAGTTAGATCGCATTTATTAATCTTATTACACATATTACAATTCCGTAATTTATCGCTGTATCGTACCGTTGTATATCCAATCGTATTGCGTGTTTATGTACCGGGATCCGTCTACCATTAAATTGTATTTCATCAGATCCATGATCAAAATTGTTTACTTATACATTCTTATTACTTTTTTAATCAAGTTGAAAAAGGTGTTAAAACCAAGGAATCTCAATCCTATAAATTTTAGGTCTCTGCAATTTAGATTTTAAATAACTAAAGTTTTAATCGATAATATTAGTAAAAAATACGACAGTTTCATCTCTATCCAATTAGGCCTGCACAATTTCGATTGGGGGGCCGATAGAACAATTCGTCTAGGCTGGGCTGAATATGTAGAATTCGTCAGGAGGACAATCCAGAAGAGAACTGGAATAACCGATATCGCGGATCAGCCCGTTGAAGTGGAAATGGACCGGTCATGTCTCCAGGCGGACTGATGGTCGCTGGAACTGACAAGTGCTGACAAGGCAAACGTAGTGTAAGGCGCCCTGTAGCACGATGAACCGACGATTTGAAGAAAATGGCTGGCAGCGGATGGTTGCGGACTGCCCAAGGACCGGGATGGCTGGCGCTCTTTGTGCGAGGCCTTCATTCTGCAGTGGACCGCAGTAGGCGGAAGAGAGTCTATCCTCCCAATAACATCTTGCCAATGCAATTCAATTTTACCATGTATTCACAATATGACGCACAGTGAAGCAACAAAACTACAAAACAAGAAATACTATACAATTACACACACACACAAGAATGATTACCATAATAATATGCAATGAAATAATATAATAAATAGTGATCGATACACGGAAGTATAGAAATGCCTACATCATTGTTGTAATTCCCGAAATAACATCATCAATGCATCATAACAATTAAAATTATTTAATCAACAGTTGACGTCAATAACGGTTTACTAATGTTTTTTGGGCGTTGGATCACGAAGATCATTGCAAATAAATGAACAAAAATAGGAAACTCATAAATTTTCGACAGAATTCGGAAAACAAATCCGGAATAGATTAGGAGATAAGCGAGCAGTAATAATACGACTCATTCATTAATTAACGATAAAAGAGCATTAAAAAACTTTGATTCCTGAAATAAAATGCAGAATTTTTATATGGGCAGTAGTCTATGTATGTTTGTGTGTCTGCAGCGTCTAAACTACTGAACCGATTTTGTTGAATGAAGTTGCAATAAATTCTTAATAATAGCCCGATTTACAGGTACATAATATAGCCTAAATATTATCAAAAGTTTTAACGTAGTCAGTTTGTAGTTTTTTAGTTTATCTTCTCTATTTCTTTTTTTTCTTGTACAAAAGTTCGATGCATGTTGTTTTTTAATAGTACTTTTTTCTGATTGAAAGATATGCAAAATTTTACGATAATCAGTTAAGTAGTTGAGATGTGAAACTGTAAGAAATGGACTAAGTTATACTCGTGTTTTAATAGCAACCGTTTTAGTTCTAAGACTAAATGACTTGAGTGCTATTGCCAATTGTTTGTTTTAATTTATTGTTTGTGTTGTGGAGCAGAATGCAATGCCAAACCTTGTTGAGTTTATCTTTAGCCAAAAGGAAACCTTGCCAATTGTAAGAGAGTTCACGGGCACGTTTAAAATCACTGTGTGATAACTTTGGATGAGGACAAGTGTACTTGATGGGCTAAAATAAACTCAATAGATACACATATAGAACGTTTATTTGTAGATGTTGTATTTTTATGACTTTCTATTCAATCTTTCTGTTCAGATATCGTTTTCCACTCTCTTATTTGCTTCAGAATTCTTTTTAACAAAAATGAGTGATATGTATAGCTACTTACTTAATGTAACAGCAGACAAGCATATTCGATCAAATTTTTTTATGATTGAGAACTATATTGAACTAAATATAAGTTTAGAAGTTCTTCCATGGCCCAGGCTCTTTCAAGATGGTCAAAGATATTTTTCTGAACATCAATGGATTTGAAATAGTTAAGACTTCTGCTAATAACATCGAGATCCTACAGTAGTTTCGACTGGGTTGATGTTTGGAATGCAATATTTATAATGAAAAGAAGTATATTCCCGGATATAGGTTTTTTCCTACATCTTGCAAACTTTAAATAATATTCAAATTATTTTCGCTTATAATGTCTACTAAAAGGACCCTTAGTTACTGCTCAAAACATCGGCAACACTGGATTTTATACGTGTATCTACGCAGTGTATAGGACGTATGTAGTCAAATGGGTCGTTGGGCTTCAATATAATTACTAACAGATGATTACCTCTACTGTATTATATTGCACAATGAACGCGGCTTCATTCTGTTTAAGCTTTTTTCGTACCGTTAATTTTTCCCCGTACACGTCAAACATCGGATGTTCAATAAAACGAGAAAATTCCAATAAACTAGAATATTAATTAGTTTTTAAAATGCAGTATTCAATAAAAATATAACTGTCCAAAACATAACGTATATATATGTTTCATATTAAATTACAAAAAGGTAAACATTTTTCTTAGAGAGAATTAGACAGACAGTTATTTTGTTTTTATTATAATTATTTCGTCGTAGGTAGGTATGTCATATTATTTCATGGTAGATAGAGTTTAGTATCAGACCTGTGTAAAATCTTAAAGTTATTAATTATCAAATGATTTGTGTTTACTTATACAAAATTCCATGCCTACCTATTGCATTGTTTAATATTTTGACCTTTTCATCATCTAGTCTCACTAACTACTGACTAATATTGTCATAATTAAATACATAAATAGTTTATTCGTGATTCGATGAAATAATTAGGCGCCAATAACCTCATTGTTAAATACTAAAAAATAAACCTAGAAGCCTTATACTGTTGGACCGCTGCGGTATCGAGGTGGCGCGCGTCAGGTCGACGACCGGCCTTGCGCGGCGCAGGGACGACGACGACGCTCTGACCCTTGCTTTGTTCCACGTCTCACTCACTGCGAATACCAACTCCGCCACAAAATACCAACCCACGCATTAAGCTGTGTTGTTAGTCCTACATACAACTTCGTTTAGAAACTGCTGCGTCTGCAAACAAGAAATTTATTAAACACTGTATCTTACAAAGAGACATCATTAAAGCCACTAAGAAACCAAGAAGTTTTACAAGGTCGCTCTGACTTTTAATATTATTACACAACCGTGCAATACGAATCTGGATCCATTACTCTGCAAATGCGCGTGCGCGTGCGTCATCAACTATAATTTTAAACTCGCGGAAGGGCACGTAGTAATTTCCGTGCGTTTCCACAGTCCCGGGTGCAGTTCTTGTCTGTCTCGCGTACCATTAGACGTAGTCGCTGATGAAGCATGATCGTGCCCACGCAGTGTTTTTGGCGTCGCACGGTCTGTCTACAAACTGGCTCTATTCCATTCTTGAACATTGTTTTGAAATGTGTCGCTTACAATAGTAGACTATTTACTTGTATTTCCTGATCTTGCAGTACCTGATAAAGTTCAACGAGATAAAAACAAAGAAGGGAATCGAACTGCTTCAACACTTGGTGGAGTACTATCACGCACAGACGAACTACTTTCAAGATGGATTAAAGACGATTGAACACTTTGGTGTTTATGTGGCTGATTTAAGCGTCCAGTTACAGAAAATTAGACAACAGCAGGACGACGAACGACGGAGGCTACTAGAACTCAGAAGTATGCTAAGGGCAGCTGCACCACAAGACAGAGAGGTAAAGCTATTACGTATAAGTAGCGTATTTGCTTGTCTCCCTGTTGAAGCTCTTTGACTGTGATTATTCTTAATTAAATTTGATTTCTATTTTAGATAGCGTCTCAAGTAGGCGGCTACTCTCTTCACCAAATGCAGGGCGATAAACAGCATGGAGTGAGTCGGAGTGGTTATTTGCTCAAGAAATCTGAAGGAAAAGTTCGCCGAGTATGGCAGAAACGTCGCTGCCGAGTCACCGCCGAAGGCTTTTTAGACATATTTCATGCAGACGAAAATAAAACTCCAGCAAGAGTCAACCTCCTAACGTGCCAAATTAAAGTTGCCGCTGAAGACAAAAGGGCATTTGATCTAGTCTCTTGTGAGTATTCACATAATCAATTATAAACCGCTTTGTGTTTCTAGTTAAAGTTTGGGAATTGTGAAAGTGTTAATTAAAATCGTTTTTATTTGTAGATAATAGAACATACCATTTCCAAGCTGAGGACGAAAACGAACAACGTGCTTGGACGTCTGTGCTGGTTAACTGCAAAGAAGGTGCTCTATTGAGGGCGTTTCACCAACAGGCTGGCGAAAATTCGAATACTGACTCTGGACATTCCTTATTGGACTTGCAGCGCTCGATCATAAGAGCCGTACGATCTCTGCCTGGGAATCAAGTCTGTGCTGACTGTGGCTCCACCAATGGTAAGTTCCAAAATACCTCAAATATTATGAGTCGTGTATGGTTCGTGTAGTCGAAGCCAGCTTTAAAAAACAATACATATCTTAATTAATTAGATAAACGGACGTTCGTTCTATTAATAGATAGCGATCAAGGAAAACACCGAAAATTTTGGTTTCAGTATTATTGATATTATTGATGACATCATGTCGTTCATCATTCGATCATAGATGATCTATCGGTAGCTCTTACGTCTTAGGCTATCAGAATGCATTACCGCGTTGATCAGCTATCTTCGGCATTCCAGACACGACCCACATTTTAAAAAAGGTTATTGTATTGACATGTCAACATTGCTGAATATTATTGTACAATAACCATTCAATTATATCTGAATTTATCAGTATTCAATAAGCAGGAACCACGCATATCCTATATGGATATTGTTGTCCTTGAAATGTTCACGAGTTTAATGATATTTTTTGTAATCAGTACTTCCTTGCTTACTGAGTGCGATTGGCAAAAAACATTTAAATTTAATGTCAATAATGTGTAAATTGTTTGTTCATATCGTGCAGAAACACAAACTTTACAATTATTTAATATGTAACAAGTAGCAATGACATTAGTGTAATAATTCCTCATACACTAATACGCCGCTAATGTGGACCGATCTCCACACCATCTCCATGATTTGATTAGAATAGTATATATATACTTAAATCATAAAAGGATTTTATTTTTTTACGGCTTAGAGAGCAAAAGAGCAGACGAGTCATCTGGTGATAAGTGAATACGACTATGAACCACAAATCAAGAGTCAAAAATGCATTGTCGCCCTTTGAGGGGAAAGGGTTCAGGGTCTTGGTTTTTCAAACTATCATTGCAATTAATCTATAACATATCCATTTCATCAAGTAAAAGGTTGTTTTATGTTACTTTGAACAACATTATTGCTACAGTTACGGTGGCGAGCGGGATGAATTTTAAGAGCTGTTAGTGAAATCATAGATTCTAACTGTATACCTACTGTATACTTGTATTTCAGATCCCACATGGCTATCAACAAACTTCGGAATAATTGTATGTATAGAGTGTTCTGGTAGTCACCGAGAATTAGGAGTGCACATATCGCGCATACAGTCCTTGACATTAGATCGATTGAGCACTTCACAATTGTTACTCGCAAGGCATATGGGGAATCAGATGTTCAACGAAATTATGGAAAACACGCTCGATGAAAGGGACAAGCTGACACCTGAAAGTACTATGTAAGTTTCTCGCATAGATTTTTCCATTGTATCCTAGCCAATCTAACTTCATTTTGTCCTCCATTACAAAGGTGTAGAATGTATGGATGATGATTTAAAACGTTTCGTTTTGATTAGCAAAAGATGATCAGCAGAAGAAGAATAAGACTTGATTTTTATACATACAACATACCAAATACTTCGACTTGCCATAAATATTGTGATATTATACTTTCGTAACTTTTTTTATTGTATGTAACATTTATTACTATTACAGTATGTTACTTCAATACATTAATATAAAACCATTAAACAACAACCCATAATGTCCCACTGCTGGGCTCGGGTCTCCTCTCAGAAGAGGGTTAAGGCCATACGTCCCCACGCTGGCCAAGTGCGGGTTGGGGACTGGCAAGAATACGTTGTGGCTACGTAAATCTTGCCGTTGGATGTTTTTAAGCCGCCCGAAGGCCTCCAACTAAGCTTCACGACTGTTATCGTATGATAACAACCGGGACCGACTGCTTAACGTGACCTCCGAATCACGGAGACGTTCATGGTAACATGCCACCAGCGGTCACCCATCCAGGTACTGACCGCGCCATCGTTGCTTACCCTCGATGATTGTTTCTAATCACCGAGTGCAACACCATATAAAACCATTAAAAATATATAAAGCTCATTCCAAGTGGTCTTCAATGGCTGCAGTACAATGCAATGATTTCTTTTACCGTTGAGGCCAGTTAGCAATAGCAACACGCACTCTTTCTCTGAGAAAATTCTTCACTGCCAATCGTATGGATTGCTTTAGGGACTCTAAATTATCATGATCGTTTAGAGCATGCCTTACTATTTAAACTGACTATAAATCATATGGTTATTGAACATGGTGTTGTTAAAGCGCTTAACATTCTTCTCAAGAATGGTATCTTGATACACCTTGAGCGCATGTTTTGATTGATACATTTTTCATAAAAATATGTCTTAGTCACTACTTCATAGTTTTTTAGAGCTTCCAGCATAAATATTGTAATTTTTTTTTTTGGTAAAATATTGCTCAATTTTATAAAAAATCTCATCCGTTTTATTATAATATTAAAATGATATTAATTAAAAATAATTAAACGTAGTATTAAATTTTTTCTGTAGTCTCCCTTTGCGTACCGCGTACCACTTTAGTAGTTGTTTCAATTTTATCATCCAATCCTTTTTAAATTATCAGTTAAAAAATGACCAGTGCGTCTCTTTTAGGCTGCAAGTTCTAAATCATCTTTTAAATTACGCAACATGGTTCTAGGTGCTATCTTCATCTCCCGAGATAAAATCTTTGGCTTTCGGGACTGGATTTCTTCGATTTTTTCCCCGTACTGCTTTGATCGCCTTTTTCGTACAAATACTACGTGGTCAGCCAGATCTTTTCTGTCACAAATAGAGGAGGTTTCATTGTACCTATCAAAAGCCGGGTACACAAACATTTGACTAATACCAAGCTTATGGAGGATTCGAAAATTGTATTTGGTTCCATTACTACTTTATGTAATGCAATCACAACGATTCGGTTCTCTTTATCACCCCACTCAATTTTAATATCACAAAATATATATTGGTGCGAAAATAAGGAAACAATGGACAATCGTATAAAAATAACAGATTCCAGATTCAAAAGTAATATTTTGTTTATTTATAATTGAACAGTATTTATGGTCATACTTTGTACATGCTATACCATATTATACATACAATCGTAATCATAAAAGCGATAATAACTTCGTGAAAAGTAATGTTGACTGTGTAATAAAATACTCATCAAAAAATAACCTTCTAATCGTTTTATTTCAGGGAAGAACGTCTCCGGTTTATTCGTGAGAAATATGTTTATCGAGCGTGGGCGGCGCGTACTTGTTGCGACGCCGCTGAGCGCTTGTCCGAAGTAGAACATGCAGTGAACAACGGACACCTGCAAAACTTGTTACAGGCTTATGCTGAAGGCGCTGATTTAGCTGCTCCCTTACCTGGCTCGGTATGTTTTAATAATAATCATTCTCCTAATTGGTAGACGTTGCATAAGGCATCGAAACACCCTTAATCTATCCATGTCAAGCAGCCACGCATGCAACTGGTGCTCTTTGTTTCTATCCTTAATTTTTATGTCGTACCCTCTATTTGGAAGTATTCTGCGAGTGACAGCTTCTTGTTCCTGTATTGAGCAGTGTGCAGGGCAACATGGATAATACTGTTGAGAGTAGAGCAGATTTGGTCTGCCTAGCGCAATGGCCTTTAGGTATTTTCCCCTCGATCATGCCCGTCACCATCAACCTTTCGAGGTTATCGCCTGCCCTTCTCGCAATGTGACCAAAATATTGCAACTGCTATACATAAAAATATAAAATCAGAATAAAAACAAGTAAAAACCTTGGAATAGTTCGGATCTGAAAAACAGACATGTGACAGACAAATACAAAAATGTGTTCATCGTGCATGAAATACAAGTTATCATATGATTTTTTGTTTATTTTATCTAATGTGTTCGACTGTTCATTCACGATAAAGAAATTATGTAGATTTTATTATACATGTACACACGCATTACTAAGTACAAAGAAGAAGAAGAAATATTATTATTAATTATTTGAACTGAATGATATTAAACATGCAACTTAATCTTGTATTGGTTGCAGGATTGCGGAGAAACACCTCTTCACTTAGCGATATCAAGGGAACTCGGTGACGGTTCTGCGTTACATATAGTCGATTTTCTAGTCCAAAACGGTGGCTCACAAGTGTTAGATAAACAAACGTCTACGGGCATGACGGCTTTGCACCTATGCGCGGCCACCGACCGAAGTGAACCTATGAAACTGTTGCTCAAGGCCGGAGCTGACTCCACCATCAAGGATGTTAGTGGACGAACACCCTTACAAATCGCAAGACAGTACGGTCATCATGCTTGTCAAGAATTGGTGTGTATTTTACTTCTTAACAGTTTTGGATAGTTTTATAATTTAACTGAATTTAAATATGCTTAATTACTTAATAAAATCATACGATTTTAGATAACATCATTATTTTTGAAGCACTAACATTTGCTTTAGTATTTATTGAAATCGTTTTTTCAGTTGGAAAGTGTTGATAAACGCGAGAAGAGTATATTTGAGAACATTAATATAGACTGGAATTTATCTCACGATGACGGCTCGACTGATTTCTCTGATGATGATACTGTTATTGACGAGAGAGTAAGTATATTGTTTAATACATTGTTGTTTAATAAACCATTGTTTTTTTTTGCCAAACTAAATAATTGTAGTTTACTAACGTTTGAGATAGTCTAATTAAATCTTGTTATAGTGTATTCTGCTGACAAATATGGATATTTTTTTACTATTTCTAGTATTATGAAAATGTTATAAAGATTGTCTTGTGAAAAATAAGCTCAAGAAGTTTACACATATTTATCGTATTCATAGATGGCTGAGTGGTTGAAGTACACTTGGCCAATTACCCAATTCTAAACTAAAACAATTTCAATATTTAAATATTGACAGAGTAAATTTTATTGAATTTTTATCATCATTAAAAATAATTCCAAAATATTTGAAGAATTTTTAAATAAAGAGTTCAGTAGGCATGTATTTAGACTAGGATGACGTCTAATCTTGTTTAATTAAAGACGTTGTGAACGTTCGATAGAAGAATAGCAAATTAAAAGCTAAATGATGGAATAAGTTGAAGAACTTCACTATCACTTCACTATTCACTTGTCGTTGTATCAAACTAAACTTCTACGTTTTAAAAATGTACTACGTTACTTGAGAGGAGTGTATCAATATATACTATAGAAATATTAACTGCCTCGGTGGGGTAGTGGTAGCGTGCGACTTCTGTGCTTGAGGTCTCGGGTTCGATTCCCGGGTTGTATCAAATGTTTGTATAATCTGCAAATATTTATTTCGAAGTTTGGGTATTATGTATTTACAAAAAAAGTATATATGTATTTTTCTCAGTTGTCCAGTACCCATAACACCAGCTCTGCTTAGCTTGGGACTAGATCCTGTAAACGAATATTTAAGTCGTATAATATTGAATCACTCTATTGAGATTTAACATCGTGTTGTTACAGCAAAACGGCAGCCTGACTCCCGAGAAGAAATGTCCTCGGTCCCGGCCACCGTCGTACGCGGGCATGAGCGTGGCTGGTGTTGCTAACGTGGGTGGCGTGACTAACGTGGGCAACGTGGGTAACGTGGGCAACGTGGGCAACGTGGCAGAGCGTGCGCTGAGCGCGGCGCCGGGCGGTGGCGGCGACTCGCCCGTGCTTCGCTCGCGTTCGTCTACGTGCGACTCGCTGCACCACGCACCACCGACTCCCACCACTCTACCCCGCAAGCCTAACGTCTGTGAGTTATCACCTCGACTCTACTTAATATTCTGCTGCCTCAGTGGCGTAGCGGTAGCGTAAACGACTGCCGTATTTGAGGATCAAATGTTTGTATGATCTTCAAATATTCGTTTCGGAATTTAGGAGTTTTCTATGTATAACTAGCTGACCCGACATACTCCGTATCGCCATATTTTTCTTTCGGAAATATTTTCTAAATTATTTAGAGAATATCGCCCTATATTTATTTATTTTATTTATTTATCTTCATTGCGTACATATTACAAAAATACTAAATAAAATGAGTGATAAAAAGGATTACTACAACAATTGGCGGTCTTATCGCTCACGGCGATCTCTTCCAGACAACCATCATGGACATTAGATTGTTATGTATGATTTTTAGTAGTACACACAATTAATACAATCTTTACAATAAGAATTTAAAAAATAAAAAAAAGGGAAAAAAAGAGAAAAAGAAAAACAAAATGAAAATAGTAACAATAATAAAAACAAATCAATAGAGGTTTATACCTGCTCAAATACACACTCGTTCTCCATACACGTGAATTAATAAGGAAATAACAGAAACCTACACAAATAACTCCACAACAAATATACAGATCCATAAATATCCTATTCAAGTATTGACAATGACAAGTAGTACTCCTTCACCTGCTTTTTAAATACAGTTAAGGTTTTTGCTTGTCGAATGCTCTCAGGCAAGTTGTTCCAAAGCCTTACTGCCTGTACCGTGAAAGATTTGTCCTATATTAAAATTGATAAAAATGAAACCGAAATCATGTTAGTAATTACTCACATAGTTAGTAGTATTTTGCTTTAGTTAACATACCTGTATTTCATCTGTTACAACGAATCATTTTATGTTTCAGACAACATCGGCAGCCTTAAGAAACGTGTAGCTCCTTTACCACCAGCAGTGGGATTGTCACACGTGGGATTGTCCACACATCCTGGTCACGTACAACACCCGCCTCCTCATCCTCGATCGACTCCATCGCCCTCTGCGGACAGTGCTCGATCGCTACACGGTAAACAAAAATATTTTATACGACCATTTATTTATATAGATAAACATACAGTTACAGGTAATTGATATTAACTCGAGACGTCTCTCACACGGCCGTCTGATTACAAAGTAGACATAACATCACTGTCGCCTGTGGTTTTCCCGGACCAATACGACTTTCAAGAAAAGAACTCCTTCTTAAGAGGCCGGTAATGCACTTGAGATGCGGGTGTCCATGGGCGGCGGTAATCGCTGACCATCATTCGTTACGTCTGCTCGTTTGCCCCCATTCCATAAAAAAACTGCTGAAATACATACTTAAATTTATTTCTTACAAAGTACTACACTAAAAATGATCATGCTTATTACACATTTAAAATCTCTTGACTGCTAAACCGAGGATCACGGGCTTCAACCTCCGGTTTAGCAGTCAAGATTGCTAACTACTAGACTAAATAACAAGTATGTCAGTATTTATTTAAAATAAGCTTAGCCTTATTTAGCTTATTGTCCATTGCCCTCAGTGGCGAGTGGAGTAGTAAAGCACCGGCCACAACAACCGCCGCCGACGCCTCCTCCCGCCACACTACACAACGGAGCTCACCACCGAGAGGAACCCACACCTCCTCCTAGGAAGGTAAATATTACTCTTTCTTATACTCACCTATATAATACTGGGATGGAACTAAGCTAAAAGGATATAGACTAAGACTACTTAGTTCCGGTTTACCACTGAGTTTTATTATAGTTTGATGCAATGATATGGCACACTATTGCCGAAAATGATTGTTAGTGTCTTTTAGGCTCAAACAACTGTTTCGTTCACAATTTAAAATATCAATGATATAGTTACTAAAACTTAAAAATAAACTGCTAACGTACTGAAATCATAATAGGATTTAATGTTCCATCTTAGGACGACATTGCGAGGCATAAACACAGGAATAAATTAATTCATTCTATGGCGTTAAGTCAAGAAAATCCTCCGTTTAGACAACTTTAAACTGTATTGTTGCTATATATCTTAGAATTCAATGTATATTAATGTATTTACACAATATAAAAAGATTTTCTGTTCCTTTTAGTTTATGTTCTGGGAAATCAAAGGTTAAATTATTGTGACACTTTTGTTTCAAGATTAAATATATTTACTACTTACGTTGTTAATACTTAAAATGGCAAACTGCACACATATAACAAGTAATATTTTTACTAACGAATGTTTGGCAACACAAGTAACTCTAAATGCTCGATACTCGTTAATATTTATACATATCAATTCAAAAGTGTCACAACTCGATTAATACGGTAAATATGTAAATATGAATAATATTATTATCAACTCACAGATTTATAAGCGATTGTTAGTACGAGTTGAAATTAGCAACTAACATAATATTGACTAGTACAGGGTTATATTTGTTTTTGCTACAGAAGAAAAATAGATTGCACCTGGAAAAGGCTGTGAAAGCGAAACTCAAAAGGGTAACAATCGTCTGAAGAAAACTTAGTGTACTTACTTGCTTCCCCTTGTTTGATTTACGCCCTTATATTAATATTGTTTACTTTTATTGTCAAGACAACGCCAAAATTTAAAATTGCCTAAATTTATACCACGAATTCCTATTACCCAAAATCGTGCACGCTATTATAGCTTTTAAGTTCAAGTGACAATTATTCGCTTTAATAGCCTACACTATTTTGTGCAACGACTGTATCTGTTATATTGGAGTATGGTCCAGCTGGAAATACCTTTTCTTGACAAATGGTGGTTCCTGTAAAATGCATAACTATGCATACTAATATACACTTTGTTTATAAACTATATATATTTTATGAATATATCGTTTTTAACTTCACTGCATGTGTTTTATAAAGGCTTACAGCTTTCTTGTATTTAAAATAAACAATCCCTTTTTAGATGAATCTTCCATAGAATATAGATGTACTTATATGTAGTTATGTTTATTTTATAGGTCTTATAAATACACATAATATTCAATTCATATAATGTCCCATTTAAAACGAATAACGCTGTTGTTATTTTTATTCTCGTTTCTAACACAGTGTGAGACTTTAACTATTGAAATTGTTTGCATGAATTTTCTTCGATTAAAACACAAACGACAGCATCTAAATGAATAATATTACAGTAAATTAATAGTTTTCAATATTTTCCTACTCAAACATTCTGTCAAATTGATTATATAAAACTTATTACAGTATAAATATAGCCCCATAAACATTATATACAAGTATACTAATTCCTAAATATATTTCTTTCCAAAATCATTGGTTATGACAATTATGCGACTGTAATTGAAGTTTATTTTTACAAGAACACACATTGTTGACGACATCAGATGTACATATAAATTGTAACGGTCAGGTTGTTCTTCCAGGAATGTTCTAGTCAAGACTCGTCGCTGGAGTTGTGCGACATATCGGACGCGTGCTTAGACGACGGTCGGCTCGGGTCGGCCATGTCGTGCGACAGTTCCCGCGAGCGCTCGCGGCGCTGCGACAGTCGCTCGCTCGACGTGTCCGACACCAGCAGTGTTCACTCGAGGTCTCCCTCCGCTTCCATCACTATGGTATGTGGAGATATATCATTATATTTAGACTGCCTCGGCACCGCATTGGTAGCGTATGTGAGTGNAGTACCTATTTTTTTTTTTTTTTTTTTTATATTTTAGCTGCCAAAATGACTCTGCCCCGCCTGATGGAAAGCATGAGCAGAATCCAAGAGTGGTGGTCACCATCCTCAATGCGAAAAAGAACAATGCAGCATGGTGACCCACACTATGGCGGCCTGGGGGGAAGGGGGATGGTGAGGGAGATAGGGGGCGTTAGATTGGGGTATGGGCCTCCGGTATCCTCACTCACTCGATGAAACACAGCGTAAGCGCTGTTTCACACCGGTTTTCTGTGAGGCCGTGGTATCAATCCGGTCGAGCCAGCCCATTCATGCCGAAGCGTGGCTCTACCACGGTAAGAAGAATCCCTGACCGGATCAAATGTTTGTATAATTTGGAAATATTTGTTTCGGAGTTTAGGTGTTTTCTATGTATAATATATATATGTATTTACGAAAAAAAGTATATATGTATTTAAACCAGTTGTCTAGTACCCATAACACAAACTCTGCTTGGCTTGGGACTAGATGGCGTTGTGTGTTAGATGTCAGAAATATTTCTTTATTATTTATTTATTTATGCATCGTATCCTCTTGTTAACATCGACTGCACGGATGGCGGATCTACTAAGCTAAGATGTGAGCTATGTGTGATCCCCAAATTGTTGGTCTGAGTGTTTTAGTATCCGTTTTTTGTTTGTTTGTCAAAGTCCCCACGATTAAGGATATTATATTACTAAAAAACTGTACTGTTGAAATAGGTGACATAAAATACGATTCTTATAAATTTCATATTTATAAGAATCGTATTTTATGTCACTTGAGACACTTATAGGAGACTTTTTTTAATGCGAAATATCTAATTCAAAGATTTAGAATAGTTGAATACAGCAACAGCAATGCAAAGGCATTAGATGTTTCACCCCGCGTGGCGACACGCTACCATGCCATTTAACTAATACGCGTAGAACATATAAAGTGAAGTGTCGAGCGTGTTTGACATTTGTCAGATTTTCAATGTGAAAGCTTGAAAATTAAGGTTTGAAAAGAATAAAAGTGTATAGGTACTCCTTATGGAATGTGTCAGAAACGAAGCTGAAAGAAATATAATTATTAAGAAATTAAATGTAAATAAATTAGATCTAGGTGCATTTACTAACGTCTTATCAAGACCTACGTCACGTGAGGCTAAAATGTTGTATGCACTCGTAAAAATACCGACATAATGTTGATATTCTTCATCATCATCATCATCATCATCATCATCAGCCTATCGCAGTCCACTGCTGGACATAGGCCTCTCCAATTTCACGCCACTTAGTTCGATCTATGGCTTCTCGCATATATTGATATTGTTGATATTCTTACGATTATATAATCGGTTAAAATAGTTACTTAAGCAGTAGTAGATATAAGCTCGGTTAAAAAAATGTTCCTTGTTTGTTGTTGTTAAATATTTATATGTTTAGGTTAAGATGGAACTGGCATGAACTGTGTTCAAAAGTTCCTTAAAAATAATAAAAAATAAAAAAAAAAAAATAGGTACTCCTTAATTATGCAACAAATCATGTTATGGTCGTGTTTGTTCTTCCAGATGGGCGGACTGAGACGGTGTCGCGCTCTTTACGATTGCTCAGCCGACAACGAAGATGAACTGTCATTTCGCGAGGGAGAAGTAATAGTAGTCATCAACGAACGTACAGAAGACGACAATTGGATGGAGGGACAAGTAGAAGGGACCGGGCGACGCGGCATGTTCCCCGTCTCTTTCGTACACATGTTACCAGACTAATGCCAGAAAGAGATAATTATGGAATGTAGATCGACACCAATGTTCGTAGACCCGTCTTAATCTGTATCGATAGTGTGACCTTGCAAGTACGAATATTTCATTGACCGCACTAATGCGTTCTTACACTTGTATTCCTACAAATGTGAGATTTGAGGCCATAAAACTGACAGGTTCAAATCAGGAGGAACTATTTTAAAAGATAGCTCTGTATCAACAGAAAATAATATGATGACTAGTAAATAATAATGTAATGGAAACCAAAAAAATATGTGAATTTAGTGTTGAATTATACCGATGAGTCAAAGGTATGAATTCTGTGTTCAATGTTAATGTAAAGGCGCCCGAGTTTGTTTGACCAAATTTCATCTATAACTAATTTACTTTAAATATTCGGCCTAAGGCTTGTCTTTTGTTTGTACAGGCTACGAGCTTATTTACTCTAGTAATTTGTACAGTTAGAGATCACGTCTACAAGGATACTTTTTTTTTATAAAACGCATACTCTTTCTGAATCAAAACAAATAGAACCGTCACAGACTTCATAAACGCTGCTAGAAAATAGATTTAATCTTAAATTGTCGAATGTTTTACAACTGTTTCAGATATTATATAACTTTGTTTGTATACAGTTTTAATACTCTGTAATTTTAACCATTCCATTTGGGTACTTCTATCTTTGGTCTTATAGTACGGCTGTTAAAGTGAAATTTTGCAGCTTTAGCGTCGCTAAAAATTTATAACACCAATATCGTAAGGTATGCCAGTAGACAGTCCGTCCTGATGCGGATTTTTTTACTTACATTTATTAACATTGTGGATTCTTCAAACTTGGATCATTTAAAGTCATCTTCATCAACTTGTAATGCTCACAAGCTAATTCTAGATGAACAATGTTCGTAAGTAAATGTTTGTTGTAAAATAGTCATTATTCTTGTTCAAATATAACTTAAGCCTAAAAACAAGTGTACTATTCCACAGAGTGACGTCATTATATAATACTGCAATTTTATTCATCATTGTAAGTAAATTCATATATAAAACGTTTTCAGATTCGTCAAAACTGTCAATAAAATCAATATAAATTTAGTTTTGACCTTTAAAAGTGAATCCAAACAGTTACACAGGACAATGTATATTCTGTTGTCAATTTAATTTGGTTTGCCTAACATTAATAAAAAAATCTTTAAATACATCTATAGAAGTGATAGCAGTATGTTTCATGTTGTTTATTGTGATATAACAATGTGGATCCAGATGAAACTAATCATACGGTCAATGGTAATTTTTACGTAAATGTTAGCTTTTTCCTATTTAGCAGTCGTTTGTCATTCAAACACTTATGTTTTGTGGTGATGTATTTATTAGTAATACAAGGAGAATAGAAATTGTGATGTTAATTAAAATGGATGGAAGTTATTATCTTGCTTATACGCGCTTAAAATTCACTGTACCAAAAAGCAATGAAATATAACGAAAGATGAATAAAAAAGCAGTATATTCCAAATAATTTTTGCTTTTTAATACGGCAATATGTATAATATGAAGCAAATTTTTAAGAGGCGTAACCTTCTCTATTCATATAACTGTAGTGAATTCTACTTACTCAGTTTTTATACTCCTTGTAATACGACATTAATGAATGAAACATAACCTGTGTTTGCAGCTCAGTTAGATTTGCCAAATATGTATTGTGATGAATAGTGGACGTAGTTTAATTCCACAAACTATCGGACCAGTGACTGTTTGTTGTAAATTTTGTTTCCATAGATGATATTGAGGCGTCTTAGATTGTTGGTGCATGCATCTATAGAGGTCATGTTTAACTGCGAGACTATAGGCTCCAGGTTTTAAGTAGTTATGTATCAGATGTTTCAGATAATCAAAAAAAATAGCTATTAGTATTTCAATATGGACCAAAGAAAAATAGCTGCTATTAAAAATAAATGATTCGCCTATGGTCTCTCGAGTGATACGTAAAACAGAAAATTGTAGTTACATGTTAAATTTTCACATTTTAATAGACGCGAATAAATAATAGCAGTAGGAATAAAATGCAAATAATTTTGCGTAATGTCTTAACTACACTATATCTCCCTTGTTAAAACCAACCTTATACTCATAACATACATTCCCATATTTATAATCGTATTGTTGTGTATATTAAGTTCTGTATATTAGATATTAAGAATGAACCGCTCATGATTGTATAGTTACCCATATAACCGCGCGCGTTGCCATACACTAGTATTAACTGAAAGTGAGTGATACAAACCACACATTACCCATGGTAGCATTATAGCAATAATTATAAATCCTTGCAGTATGTTGTGTGGATTTTTTTCTTTCCGTTTTTATTTATATTTTCAATTTCAACCCATTTCGCATCATACAAAGTAGGGCACCATGTTTACTTCAAAATACTTTGTAAAAATGTGATTCATATAATCGTTGCCATGAATGAATTTGCATGTAGTGTAGTAATACAGCAGTTGTGTAAATAGATATTTTACCTATTAGTTCGTATGTAGATGTTATATAATTATATCGATAAGGAAAAGCTGAAAATTGTTTTATATTTTAATTTGGAACTGTAACGAAAAAATTGTATTTATTTCTTAATATATTGTGAAATCTAAATGTGATGAAGTATTTTAATGCCATTTTAGCCTGTCTGTATGTTACTTATTAAAAGTTATGTAACCAAATGATGCTAATAGTGTGTAAGATGTTTTATCCTTCCTGAAGTTGTAGCTGAAATTGATATAGTTTTTTTTCTATTATGTATCATGTGAACGAAATCTGTATGAATTTATTAAAAACATCACTTGGATGTCTACAATTTATTTTATTTATATAAGACATACTAAAAGTATTTTACGTACAAAAAAACAACTCATAATGGATTTTTTTGTCAAAGGAAGCGGCCACCGTAATTTGTATACCCGTGACTTGTAAAATCTAAAACTCTACACAAATTCATTGTCAGCTTATCTTATATATCGCTATTATCAGAACATTACAATTACTTCTACCATCACAACTATAGGTTTGCTTTTTTATTTCCTTGGTAAATTCATAACTTTTCTAGAAAATACTATGTTGTACTATGTCAGCTTTGCTAATATTTCGGACATCTAACACCCAACGCCATCTAGTCGTCGTCATCGTGACGTCATTGTCATTTCATGTTTGTTTACTGTTTAGTGTTTCAGTTACTTTATGCTTATTTACAGTTTTAATTGTTATAAGAATGAAGAATGGATTGGAAAGAATGGAAGTGTTATGGAATGAAGTACATGTAAGAAGTTAATTTTTCTCACAAATACTACTAACACAGTTTGAATTTCGACACCGATGATTTCGACACCGATGATTTCGACGAAGTAACCATCGACATCACATTTCGTTTCGACCAATAGATTTGGACGTATGGCCTTAACCCTCTCCTGAGAGGAGACCCGAGCCCAGCAGTGGGACATTATGGGTTGTTGATGACAATAGATTTGTAAGTTTGAATTCCCCTCCCTTAATTTTCAATTTTTATTTAATATTTTCTGGATTTAAATAATCTCTAAATAAGAAAAATACAATATATTGTAAAGACAATAAAGAATCTAGAAAAAAATATTTGAGAAATAAAAATTTTATGCATATTCCGTACTAGATGAGGTGTTATCCGCGGTACAAAGATATTGTGTGAAATGTATCTTTATAAATTGCAGCTTGTGTTATTCTGAAATCCATTCAGTAGCTTTCACGTGAAAGACTAACAAACATACATCCATTCTTACACACTTTCGCGTTTATAATATTAGTAGGATTACATATAAACTTTTTTTGTAAATACATAATTTTACATATTATATTAAGAAAACACTCTTAACTCCGAAACAAATATTTGCAGATTATACAAAAATTTGATCCGGCACAGCAGTCGCGTACGCTACCACTGCGATACGAGGCAGTCTAAATATGTCGATATATCTCCGAATACCAAAGTGATGGAAGCGGAGGGTGACCAGGGAATCAAACCCGAGACCTCAAGCACAACAGTCGCATAAGCTACCAGCGCACCACAGAGGCAGCAATGGATATAGCAAAGAAAGCAATAACTTCGTCTAATTTATTACTATTCGGACTAGGATTGATAAGTCATCATCATATAGTAATCCAAGTGGCTCTTACGAACGTTTGAAGCAAACATTTTGACTGTTTTTTATTTTTTTATGTAAGAGCGTACCAAACTCTGCCTGCTAGAAAACATAAGGAAAATCCAAGAGTAGCGGTCCATCATATACATTACGCATGCAACAATGCAGCATAGTGACCCACACCATAGCGGCCTATTGAGATGCTTTTGTATCATTGTCTCACTGTCACCTCAATCGCAGTTTGTCAATTTTGCGGAGCGCTACTTCGTTGGAATACTAGTGTGCGTGAGAAACGTACGCATTAGGACTGTAGGTACTCATATAGCCCCTCCACACTACTCGCGAGGTTACTTGACAAAGTACTCGGGAAAGTTGACCGCAGTCCGAATACGTAGCATTCACACTAAAAATAACGAGTGACTCATTAGGGGTGATTATTTAAAATCCAAAGCAACTTTAAAAAAAAAGTTTCTGACTCGCGTCTTTTTTCAAGGTTAATCCAGTTTCGGTTTAGGACGAAAAAGTACCTGAAACATCGAAATTCTAACTGGTTTTACATAGACATTTTAGAGTATAGACAGACCAAGTAAAAAAATGGCATATATGTTCAGTGTTCAAAAAACGTCCGTTCTTAGCTACAAAACACTTTTAATGTGTAATTTCTAACAAATACTTCAATTATGCTATGAATATTATTTGCCCAACCCTACATTTTAGTATTATCAAGACATTTGTCATTTTATTAATCAAATCAGACAGTTCACTTCTTTCATGGTGTCAAAATAAAAACATCAGATATAACAGAATTTATCAGAGTACGGGTACAAAATACAGTTTTAATGAAGTTAATAAACGTACTTAATAATCTGTAGTTGTACTGACAGTCACAGTACAACAGTCTAAGTGTCACGCACGCTGTTATTATTATAAAATGGGAAATCGCAGAAAAATTTTCGATGTTCTAAGGACCATAAATGCGGCATCGTAAGTACTACAGAAGTTAGATAGATAGATTTACTTAGATTTATGTTCCTCGGGAACAATAGTTTTATCTGTTTTGTGAGTAGTTAAGATGTGAAAGTTAAATGTATATGACATTAATTACTACATTATTTAATCAACCAGTTATAGTTTCCATGACTTAGTCATAGCTTCCTGAAAAAAAATAATAGTTATTATTACTTTGCATAGTAATAATTGTTATAGTAATTTTTTCTCCCTTCTATATTGGCTGAATTATTCAAAAAAAAAATTATGACCTAAAACGCAGCCAAGCTAAGAACAAACAAACGAACTCATAACTTCTGTCTGTCTTCTGTCGCAAACTTGTGCGACAGGGTTAGCATCTTTGTTGTTTATAACACAAGTTTGCAACAAGAGACAGAAGATAGACATAAGATTTGAGTTTGTTTGTTCATGAGGTGCAAACTTAGCTTGGCTGTATTATTATTATTATTAAGCTATTTCACCCTTATTTTTTACAAATGTTTGCATGGCTTTGACAGTGAGAGTATGATGGAAAAAATATTTTTCTTTCTTCCAAAACTAACATTTTTTAAATATAATATTACATACCAAGGAAGTTTCTCAAAGTAATAAATTTAGGATTTCAAAGCTAGGGGATTAGAAGTTAGCACCATAGAACAATAGTTTTAATTATAGCGCCTACAGAACGAGTGTCAACTATCCCAGTCTTGCCTGCATCTAGCAACTGACAGGAACTTTCTTCAAATCTTCAGTCCATCATGCCTTTGTACAGCAGAGGATGGCGATTGGTTTATGAGGAGGAGTGTTCCCTACTTATATTAGTATTCATGAGTGTATTAATCAAGAATTTTAGTGTAGTCTTGATCAACAGTCAACAATGACAAAGTTTTTACTACAGAACTTAGATATGGCTTAGTACTTGGATAGTGGAGGTCTAATAGCATTTATTCTACATAAAAAAAAAGTTCAACCGTATTATAGTTGACTTAAAGCTGACCAGAACCTAGTTTGCGAACAAGGCTCAGAATAAATATTGATCATTATTATATTTTAAGAGTGCATTTTATTTTAGAAGGTTTAAAATTGGCAAATCCATTAGTCAGATTTGCACATTTAGCCTTCAATGAACAGTACTTTTTTTACTACACTTCATTACTCATTACACACATTAGATACTTAATAGTTTTGCTTGTAGGATTATTCTCCCCTTGCCATCATATCATTTAAATATTGTCAGACAGAAAAATTCTATCCTAGTAATATTATGAATATGTATGTTACCCTTTCACACAAAAGCTACTGAACAGATCTAAATGATAGTTTACAATGATATAGCTTATACATCAAAATAACTCATAGCCTTCTTATTACCGCAACGGTAATATCCGACATAAGCTGGCGATCCGGCGTTTAAAGTCTAGTATTTCTAATACATAATTTTTTTAGGTGCCAATGTCCAGGTCACAGCTTCAGAGGTAATTTTCAAGTCTCAAATGCTACTCCACTTAAGGATTATGCTTTTGAGGTATGTGACACTTTTACAAGTGGTGGTTTTATACTTGTACAATCAAATGGTTTTTTTAAGTTTTTTAATGTAATATTAAATAGGGGGCAAACAAGCAGATGTATCACCTGATGGTAAGCTCAACCAGCACCATTAACTTAATTTTTTCCATATAAACATTATATCATTTGCAACTATTTTGGTATTCGTTTTAGAGTAAACAAACCTGAACTATTTAAGATGTCTGTATGAATATATCTGGCATGAAAACAAATACACTTATTAATCACTCTCTTTAAATTATGTTAGTAATAAAACTTTTCAGTTGTTGTACGGCGAGACTTTATATTTGAGTCTCAGCCTGGCATGTGGATAATAATCATAATCATGACTGTCTTAAATTGCTTTTTAAACTGTTTGTAAAAATACAGTGTTAATCACGAATGTTATCCACTTCAATGTCGACTTTCAGATAAAATGCTCGACTCTGCGATGTGGGGTAGGTGTAACGCGGGAAGTTGGTCAAGATCTAGTAAATATGAATGCAAAAAATGTGTGTGTAATGACTGATCCTAACGTCGTCAAATTGCCGCCTTTGAAGACTACTCTCGACTCATTGACCAAGAACGGGGTAAATTATAAAGTTTTTGACAAAGTACGGGTAGAGCCCACAGACACTAGGTACTTACTACTGTATTATATTATACTCAAATATGGCTTTATTTCCTTTTATAAATGAGAACTCACACGGAACAATATTGTTCCTAGTTTCAAAGAAGCTATATCGTTTGCAAAGGCAAACGACTTTGATAGTTACGTTGCTGTCGGTGGCGGTTCTGTTATTGATACACTTAAGGCAGCCAACTTGTACTCCTGCGATCCTGATGCAGACTTCCTGGACTACGTCAATGCGCCTGTGGGCAAAGGAAAACCCGTTGAAGTGAATTTGAAACCAATGATTGCAAGTAAGTTTAGTCATACGTTTAATGTTCTAAGTTTAGACCAATTTTAAAGAGATTCTTGTTACATTTAGTACCAACTACAAGTGGGACGGGGAGCGAGGCAACTGGTGTTAGTATATTCGACTATAAATCCATACACGCTAAGACGGGGATCTCTCATAATGCGTTGAAACCTACGCTTGCAATCGTGGATCCTCTACATACTCTTACTATGCCTGAGAAGGTAAGTTAAAAAACGAGTGTGCTTTAGACCACACGACTGAAGTAAAACTTCTTCAAGAGAAAGAGAGAAAGAAAATGTGTGCTCGCACCTCTCTCTCTTATCCCTATAGTAATATACGAAATGTAACTCTCTTTCTATCTTCACTAACTTGTGTCTTCTTCCCAACTTCCGTTCGCCTCGCCCGATCACACTTTACGTAACGCGCTCAAACGTGATTAAATAAGTTTACTTCAATAGGATATAAAATGATAAATTGCTTTAGCTGTAGTCAACAATCACTTCTCCGACTAACAATTTCGTCTCTCGAAAAAAAAAACTAATATAATGAGGTGGAGGTGGCGTACTTTAATTTACGCCGGTACTCTGAATTTTTCGTGTTGTTACGATTTATACAAAAAAAAAACAATTTATAGGTGACAAATTACTGTGGCTTTGATATATTCTGTCATGCACTGGAAAGTTTTACTGCGATACCCTATAATGAGAGAGGACCTGCACCTACTAACCCGGCGCTCAGACCATCCTATCAGGGCAGCAACCCTATATCTGACGTGTGGGCTCGTTTCGCTTTACAGGTAAGTCTATCGGCATTATTTATTGGCATTTCGTATAAATGTATTGGTAGACATTATTAGGCCCTTATGCCTTCAGATATATTGAGTTTGCCTATACCTATATAAATTTGTATTGTTTTCTTGATAATAAATTACATATTTTTATTATTATTTGTGGTCCCCCGAGAGGTAATATAGGCTTATTAAGCTCTGCTCCATTTAGATGTGCGTAGAGTTAGCATGAGTATGGTTTTAGTAATCTATTTAAGGTTACCCATGTATTTGTATTATTGAGCTCACTATGAAGAAACGTTTTTAACTGCACTAACCTTAACATTTTGTCTAAATAACAAATTGTTTTTCTGAGTCTGGGTGTTCATTTCATGTAAATTTGTGAAGTCCACCGCGACCAGGATATTTTTACAAAGGCAGGAGTTGTCTTTTTAAAAAAAAATAAAAAGAAAACTAAAAAAAAATTGCCCGAATTCGAATTTATTTTACTCGCAAGCTTTTACAAAGGTTTTAGCTAATTTTTTTCTTTGCTTGAAAAGTCCACCGATTAAAATATAAGTAAATCAATTTTTGATTTAGGGGATTAATTAATTCAAGTCATACCTTTAAACGAGCAATTCTTGTATTTTAAATATTATATTTAATCTGAATCTCAGAAACGGCTCCAAAGATTTTCATGAAATTTACTCGTAGAATGCAGGGGGTTTAGGGCGATAAATCGATTTAGATTTCTTTGTAAAATGAACAGTCTGAAATGGCTGTTTATGGATTTTAGACTTTGGCAATTAACGTGTAAAATATTGGGAATAAAAAAATATTTTATTGCCATCTCTTCCTTGTTTGTTAGCTATTCAAATATCAATGCGAAAGTATGCATCGATGTTTAAGGTTTTTTTTAGGAAACTTTCCAAAAAAAAAGATCGAATGTCTGTTACTTAATTTATTTCAAATAATGTTTTTTAGTCAATAAAGAAATACTTTAGCCGTGCAGTATTCAATCCAAATGATCTTGAAGCCCGGTCCAACATGCATTTAGCGTCAAGCATGGCGGGTATTGGCTTTGGTAACGCAGGCGTTCATCTCTGCCATGGTCTGGCTTATCCTATAGCCGGCAAAGTAAAAAGCTTCAAACCAGAAAACGATGTTTACGGGTATGTTACTCAAACTATGTTTGGCGTGTTAAAATTACAGCAAGTTATCAAAAACAACCCATCAAATCGCTAATGATTGCTTTATTATAAGCAAAACTTACTTTCTCACAGTCAAAGGATTAAAATAAACGATTTTTTTATATATTTTCTTATACATGAAATATATTACCGGTAATCTATATAATTCGGTATTCTATATATTACCTAAGTAATGTATACAATACCTAAAATGTGTAGGTAATGTGTGAAATATGGATAATTGACAGTAATAATAAATATATTGACTGCCTCTGTGGTGCAGTGGTATGCGACTGCTGTGCTAGTGGTCTCGGGTTCGATTCCTAAGTCGGACCAAATGTTTGTATGGTCTGCAAATATTTTTTTCGGAGTTTGGGTGTTTTCTATGTATAATATGTATGTATTTACAAAAAAAAGTATATATGTATTAATATCAGTTGTCTAGTACCCATAGTACAAGCTCTGCTTAGTTTGCGACTAGATGGCGTTGTGTATTAGAATGTCCAAAAATATTTATTTATTTATTTTATTTATATTGGACATTTAACATACAACGCTATCTAGGCCGAAACTAAGCAGAGCTTGTGTTATGGGTACTAGACAACTAATATAAATATATATATACTTTTTTGTAAATATATACATGTTTTATACATTTCTGGGGTATTGTGTAAAGTACCGGTATCATACAGATTGCATAACATGTATAATAATTTAAAATCTAAAAGTAAATTTCAGTTTCAAAATTTCCCGCTAAACCGCTAACTTCTGTCATGGCGTCACTGTGACGCTTCGAGGGGCGCGCACGGTACGAGCCCCTTTAAATCTCATTCGTCGTCGTCCCTTTGTTTAGAGGGGCGTTACGTTCAAACACGTATCGTATCATCGTTCTGTGTATGAGGATGCTATTCAACGTTCCTATGATATCTTGTTTAGAAGGGCATTACGTCACGTGCGTTTGTGGTCCCGTGATAAACAGGATAAAATATTTGTTTTTTTATTGTTAATTAATTTAAATAATATTATAAATATAATGGAAAATTAATAAGTATTCATTTTCGATAACGTATCTACACCTCTATTGTTCAAAATGAGTAATAAAATCATTAAGATTATTAAATCAGTTCTGGAGTTGGAATGGTTGCCATTATCATGTTTTTACTTAGATACTTGTCCCGCGTACTTTACAATTCAATACCAAAACTTGTCAACATAAGTAAAGTTTATTCTTAAAAAAATCCTTGGACCTTATTGTGTTCTTATGTTATAAAAGAAACTTATTTAAATTATTATTAAATTACATTGAATATTTCTTCACAAACAACTTGATACATCTATTACCTACACAGCGAAACACCAATCATCCCCCACGGCCTGTCCGTTGTGATGACAGCACCTGCCGTGTTTCGGTACACAGCACCGAGCGACCCCGACAAACACCTCGAAGCAGCCAGCCTGTTGGGGACTGATATCACTCGAGTCAAGCAAGCAGATGCTGGAAAAGTGCTCGCTGATACAATTATCAAGTATATGGAGACGATGAAGATAGAAAATGGACTTAAAGCTCTTGGTTATAACAGGGAAGATATACCGGATTTGGTTAAAGGTGCTTTACCACAGGTAAATATTGGATTGACTTGAACCAACTTGGTTTATATTTTATATCTTTCTCCTGGAAAAATATCCAACATCTTTTCTCGATTTGAGCAATTGATATTGAGTTGAACATTGTAATTTGGAAACCAGGACAAAATGTGTAGTTTCCCCGGATTTTTGACTTCAAAACCCAGACACATCAACAGTTCTTTTTGCAAATGGTCCTAAATTATTTATTTTCGGGAGGAAGTATTTATTTTAAATATGTTTTAGAAACGATTATTGGAAATGTCGCGGCTTAAGCAATCTGAAGAGGATTTGGCGAAACTTTTGGAAGACTCGCTCACTATTTACTGAGTAGACGATGATAAAACGGTTGGGGAATATTGTTAATGTCAGTTTCTTATACAAATAGCGTAAGTACCTTCATGAACTTTATGTAGATCTAAATATATATATTTGTTATAAAACATATATTTTATTGACATCCAGACCTTATTATTTGGTATTGCGGTTGCTCAATAATTGTAAGTGTTAATTTTATTAACGTTTCTACTATATATATTTTAACTATTTTTTTTCGTAATTTAAAAACGAATATACCATTTGTTGCTTATTTTTGTTGTTTTATTTTAATCGTTTTGGATATTATTATTCATCGAGAACTTATTTTTCTCTAACCTATCCTCTAAATCTTATACAATTAAATTGCTCCATGATGTAACCATTCGTTTGGTCTTTGCATAACCATTTGGAAGATTCGGTCTTCTAAGCCAGAGTGTATACAACACTTAATTTACTCCGGATACACGTTGATATTTATTTAGAGTGGCTTGTACAAGTCAGTTATCAATATCAGTATTAAACCACATCTTTAAACATACATATAGCACAGGTGTGCTCGCTCTTTACAAAAAAATCTTAGTTCTTTCCCCGCCCCACTTTTCAGCAAGAACTCTCAACAATATCTACATTGTAAACTCGATGTCTTGGGTATGAATATTCGCAGGGCTCTCAACCCGTGTGAGTTCATTCAGAGCGTCACTACACTTTCACGGCCAAATCATTCTCAAATTTTAATGAAATTTGGTAATAGAGATAGTTTGATTCTTGAGGAACTATATGGGCTATGTTTTGGCGCGACAAGCGACATACACGCGGGCGGAGCCACGGGCAAAAGCTACTAAAATATATGCTTCTTATCAACAATGCAATATGATAAAAGGACTGTGCGAAGTCCACTCCCTGTGGGGTTTCTTCTTAAAGGAAAAAATCATTAAGAACTCTTTTCATAACAGATAGTTGATAAGGGTATTCCATAGAATCACAATCTTGTTCTCCCACTTGACTTTATCCTCCATAACAACGTTAAGTGTAATCTAAGCAATACTCGTTTAAGAAGTTATCTGACTTAGGCTCCGTTCACACAGACCGGCTCGGAGAGCATAGGCCCGCGCTCATCTTTTCACACAGATCATCGCGAGTTGTAAGCTTAGAATTGGCTTGAACTGACATGGAATTCCCATTTAAACAGTACCATACATTTATATGTAGGTACTCACAGGTACTGCTTAGTTACTGTGCCATGACCATCGCTTTGTCCGACGAGCATACAAGCTGTCATTCAACAACACTCCATTTATTTGCAACTTGTTGAGCCCCTCAGTGTTACCCGCGGTATAACTTCAACCCCGGGTAACGTCGAAGCTAGTCTAAAAAAAATAGCCTAAGATACTCTTTATATCATCAGCCATCTGCCAGTGAAAGTTCCTTCAAAATCGGTATAGCCGTTCCAGAGATTAACCGGAACAAACAGATAGACAAAAATGGTAAAAAAATGATATCTGGTATAGGTATGTACCGTGTACTACACATATGCATTTAGTAAAAGGCGATTATTTTAATATTACAACCAGACACTCCAATTTTGTTTATTTGAAATGTTATGTTGTGTTACTTAATATTTACATTGGTTATTGTGGCCTTCGCTTATACCTCTACTGATAAAGATAGCATTATTAATTTTAATGTGAAACAACATACCTACTAGATACTAATTATTACGCTAATTACGTATTATATGAAGAGAAAAGGACACAAAACTGTGGATTATATGTTTGCTGGTTAGATATTTGGTTACAAAACAACCATAAAATTATACAGACGTCACAGATTACGGTTGAAAGGTGTAAATTGAATATTATTGAAAATCTTTGCAAGTCTTTGTCTCAAATACATTTAATTTCACAATAAATGCTTTGGCAATAACGCCGCTCTTTGTACATTATATTATATATAGTCATCTTATATACTCTCTTAACATATGTAAAAACGGTGTACAAATAAAGAGTTTTCTATTTATCTATCTATCTATCTAATCTAGGTACTGTTTGGGTATGCGTACGTATAGGTGCTTTACGGCTTTAGTGAGTTTTAAAAAAGACAAGCTTATCTGGCACACGTCCGCGTGATGGTCTATATTGTACCTAGATGATTATATTTACTGTGGGTTTGAAAAACGTTCAACCTTCTTTGTGCACCTTTAGAAATGGAATTGAAAAAACATCTTAGGGTATACCTACGTCATATATGAAACACAGCGGTTTTAGCTGAGCGTTGATGGATGAGTCAGTAAATGTTATTGAAAACGTCTCAAAAATTTACCGTGCAGTTATCAATTATTTCAATGAATTCTTTCTTTCTTTCTTTCTTTCTTTTAAAAAGTCAACTCCCGTATTAGGAATATACATCCTGTCTCACGTGGGACTTTACAAACATACATGAAACGGACACAAAGTACACCCAGACTTAGAACAATAATTTATGGATCACACAAAATGTTGTCCCATGTAGGATTTGAACCCACAACACTTGGCACTGTAGGAAGCGGTGTGGCGACCACTTAAACCACTAGGCCAACCGTGCAGTCAAATGAATGGAGTGACTTTGACATATACAAATTATATACAAAATATTAAATAAAAATTAAGTTTTTATTGACAACATTATTGTTATTAAGAAATTGTGCCGATTTACTCGCTAGGTTCGTGTTGATAATATTCACGTAACCGCGATAACACGGTGTATCAAGAGAGATAGTATATTATATGAGATATCATTGAATAACAATATTTTGTTTTTATGAATTACTTTGTTTAAACCAGTTACGAACTGTGGTCGGTCAAGTCATAATCACGGAATATAACTAAAATGGGTAATCGTAAAAGAGTGGTTGATTTGATAAGGACGATTAACGTTGCTTCGTAAGTAATTCTCGAGTTTTATATTTTATTTTTTGCAATTGCCGAATATTTCTTTAGAGAAAAGGTGTCTCCTATTGTACCTTTTTTAATTGTGACTTCATTACCGCTTGTGAGTTTAAATAGAGTTTATAATACTAGTTATGATAGGTGTTTACATACATAATTTATAGGGTTACTAACATAAGATCAGCAATAATAAATAGGTGCAATTGATGATGTGCAAATAGTCTGTTTGAGTGCTCTTGTACCTAAAACAGAACTGAGTTCTTTCATTATAGACCAAGATCACACCATTTCTCAACATACGTTAATTTATAAAAGCTGAATGTTTCTCTATGCATGCCCCAAACACAGGTAACAAACGTTCAGCGAATGTGAAGAGTGGATTAGTTACTATGGTAGTAATAGGCAGTAAAGGTGTATAAAAGTACCTCGTATCAGTTAAAGTATTAAGCTGAATTTTATTATATCAGGGGTATGTATAAAGTTGCCGATTTGTACTAAAAAATTACTTGTTTTATTCTAATGTGGAACATATATAGTTAATCAGAATTTTTATTTTCATTATCAATACATTGTCGCCACCTAATCGGACGCTCATTTTTGTTTTTGCGATGCCTTTGCCTTTGAGAAGTCTTTGGATCTAGATTTGACAAAAGCAGTTTATTCTGAAGTTTTTTTAGCAATTAGAGAATGGTAGTCCGTTGGAGCAAGGTCTGGCGAGCATGGAGGATGACGTATGGTTTCTAACTGAATTTCCTGTAGCGTTACAAGTACACAAAAATATCATCCGCGCTTTATTACAGGAACAGTTACAATTAGCCTGGTGGTTTAAGCGGTCGCCATGCCGCTTTCTACTGCGCCAAGTGTTTTGGGTTCAAATCCTACATGGGACAACACTTTGGCTCATCCTCTAGTTGTTGTTGAGTCTGGATATTATTTGTGTCGTGAGTTTTCTTTTGAAAAAGAAAGAAATATTCTTAAGATATGCTACGAAACTATATATATATATATATAATATTAAAATCTCTATTCATCCCCACTTGTTTATGTATGGGGCTGCCAAAGTAACTCTACGATGCTTGATGGAAGAGTTGTGGTCACCATACTCATTATGAATGCTGACAACAATAATAATAAATATTTCGGACATCTAACCCAAAGCCATCTAGTCCCAAGCTTAACAAAGCTTGTGTTATGGATACTAGACAACTGATATAAATACATATATCCTTTTTTTATAAATACAGACATATTCTACATAGGAATCACACAAACTCCTAAACAAATATTTGCAGATCATACAGACATTTGGTCCGACCCGGGAATCGAACCCGAGACTTCAAGCGCAGCAATCACATACGCTACCACTGCGCCACCGAGCCAGTCGACAATGCAGCATGGTGACCCACACCGCCGCCAACAGCGCCACAATGTAGCATGGTGGACCACACCATGGCTGCTTAGTCATGCTTCTGTATCATTGGGCCTTCGATCTTGCACTTACTGACGAAACACGACACGTGCGAGGGTAGTACCGGCCCGGTAGTAGTAGTAGGGCCGAGCTGGCCCGTTCGTGCTGATATCAGTATGGTTCTACTACCTCTCAGAAGTCCGTCAGTCCGCAGCCAAAGTAAAAACTGTCCACGTAATTACCTGAAACATTTATCTAATCACTACTATGTAATGTTTTTCTAATCTTTAGATGTCAATGTCCAGCTCATGGATACAGAGGTAACACGCAACTCTCAAACGCTACTCCTCAAAAAGATTATGCCTTTGAGGTAAGTCTACAAGTGCCTACATATGATTGATAAAAAAATAAACTGCAAGTTATGGTATAGATTATTCTACTCTTAATGCATAAATATTGCAGATAAACTATAGATCTAGAAACACATACCTCCTTACTTGATATAACTACTTTATTTAACTCAATCATTATACTTATAATATACATACTTATATGATACTATTTTAAAAACACCATTTTACAAAAGGAAAACAACAAAACCGATCAGGTCAAGGCAAAAGGTAATGCAACAAGCTTGTTATTAATTTTTTCTCATTTCCCCTACCTACAAAAGACATACATTTATGTGTAGGTAGGACTTGTATGTTATTGTATAAAATACAAATCATATAATACCTTACCTTACTTAAAAATATTGAGAATGAGGAATGCCTCATTCTCAATATTTTTATATCCATGTATGGAAAATTTGACTTTAACAAATAATATTTTCCTAAAACTAAATAATTCAGCGATAAGCTAGCTTTAGATTGGGATTGAAATAAACAGTTTAGCTTTTTATATAGTGTCGCTTTGTGAAAGCGTGGAGCAAGGGTCCGAAGTGCGAAGTCCATCGTCACTTTATCAATCATGAACATTGGCAAATAAGCATTACATTATGTCTATTTGTATCTTGAAAATAGACGTTAAACGCCACCGCACCGTTCCGCTAGCCTTAATATATCCAGCCTTGTTGCTGTGGGTAGAAATTTGATGTTATATTTAATCTATAATGTCACTTAAGCTCTCCAATCTGGCCGTAGTTCTTTCATAAAGAAGCAGAAACATACCAAAAATTTCCTTACTCTAATTGTATTAGTAAATAGTGTATGAAATATTATTAAAATTTATGGATTAATGTTATAATCAGTTCATATATCTACTTAGCATATATTTTTAATTTATTTGCACGTACACTTTTGAAATGAGAAACTAATGTCTTATGTCTTATCGGAACATAAATACATAACGACATGGCTTAGATATAACAGATCAAAAATCAAACAAAATTCTTATCTCCTCGATCTGAAGCATATCACACAGTATATAATTATTTTCATACTATACAAATTCAGGTGCATGAGAATTTTGAATTTGGCTATTTTTTTAATAAAAGTAAGAAACTAGAAAGCCTATCAAGTTAATATTAAACTACTTACAAGAATTGATTTGTGAATTGGTTATGGTTAAATTCTGTTTAATTTTTTAGTCTGCCCAATACATTTATTTATTTCCATCCCACGGTTGCCTGGAAGAGATTGCCGTTGAGCAATAAGGCCGCCAATTGTACTACCGACATACCTAGCTTTAAATTATGTACTTAATTGTCTGGTGTACAATAAAGCGATTTATTATTATAATTATATATCTCTGTGATGTCTTACGTAGTATTAAACTTAAGAATTACATATTCAGAATATCTGAAGTCATTATAAAACTAACAAACCTCGATGCGGGTTTGGTTTTATGAAAGCTTTATAGAGTCCTTAAAAATTGTATTGTAATAAACACAAGTATAGCACATATTTTTGTATAACGCTATCGGGGGCCTATTGCTGGCAATTTTCAGCAGAGCGATGAAGAAATGTCGTCGTTTTTTTACTTGAGCCTTCGCCTTCCCCTAGTTTTATGCTGTTTGTTTCAATAGAACTAATAAGCATTATGTTTTAGCACCTAAGTATATTTGTAATAACAATAAATCTTTTTGGGTGTGTTTTTCAGATAAAAAACTCCTTTCTCCGATACGGGGTAGGTGTGACGCGTGAAGTTGGTCAAGACTTAGTGAATATGAACGCAAAAAATGTGTGCGTATTGACTGACCCCAATGTCGTCAAATTACCTGCTTTTAAAACAACAGTCGATTCATTAACGAAGAATGGTGTCACTTACAGAGTGTTTGACAGAGTACGGGTAGAACCCACAGACACTAGGTATATAGCTTATTATTAATTTGTAGTTGTTCATTGATCTATCCCTTTATCATCACATTTTATTCTAGAATTTATTATAACAAGTTCCATCAAGTGCCGACAATCAAGAGGATAAATTACGAAAAAAAGTTATTGATCTTTTTTTCAGACCGTTATACTTAGTTTCCTTACTTAATTTTATTTGCCGTGTTTTTTTGCCTTCTTTTACTAAAAAAATATTAGGATACGAACGTAAGCATTATTTGATTGAAATATTACAATTACACTGAATAATTATTGAAATATTAATTTGGCTGTGTTTTTACTTAGGCTTTCATTAGGGTGTTTATATTGTTATTGTCCATTAAGAGAGAACTGTTTAATTCCCTCCCAGGAGATTGTTTTTATTTTTTATGGAAAGTTAGTACTAGCTGCATGATCGGATCTAGTGATGTTTACTATCCTATCTTAGACACGCCAGCAAAACACCCTTTTTAAAATAACTGAAAATGTTTGTTTTGAAATTTTATATTATAATAGCAAGTACCTTACTGTTTTTTCTTGCATTTATATATTGTTTTTAGTTTAAAAGAAGCCATTACGTTCGCAAGGGCTAATGACTTCGACAGTTTTGTTGCCGTTGGCGGTGGTTCCGTCATGGACACGCTTAAGGCAGCTAATTTATACTCCACTGATCGTGACGCTGATTTCCTGGATTATGTTAATGCACCTATTGGCAAAGGGAAACCTGTCAAACTGAAAATGAAGCCAATGATTGTGTGTAAGTTCTATACTAATAGTTCTTTACATTCTCACTCGCACTTCCCCCTCCCCAAAGGCTGGCAACGCACTTGTCACGCCTCTGGTGTTTTGAGTGTCCATGGGCGGCGGTGGTCGCTTACCAACAGGCGATACCTCTGCTCCATATTCAATACAAAAAATTAAAAACTTTAGATAACCTCGTGTTTGGTTTTCCGATGATTTGTTTGGACGAATTCTTCAGATTGACCGTCTAATCCCAAACTGGACCGAGTCTGCGTTGCAAACCACTTTGTTGATAAACATACTTACTATACTTACACATATTTGTAAATACACATATTACATCCAGACAAAACAAATTACCGTATTTATTGATCTATCTTTTGTTGTTCAATTTGTGGGCATCGAATCCAGTACATAGGTCCTAACTTACCAATCAGTATTGCTAAATACACCGACAGGCCACAACTAAGTCAAGAGATTGATATTAAATAAAAAAATGCGATTTGTTTGTATTTAGTACCAACGACAAGCGGAACAGGAAGTGAGGCGACTGGCACTATTATTTTCGACTATGAAGAGTTACACGCTAAAACAGGAATTTCGCATGACGCTCTAAGACCCACGCTTGCCATTGTGGACCCTCTACATACTCTTACTATGCCCGAGATGGTATGTTAAAAGCTTGACATCATTTAAAGAAATGCATCGATGTATGGTGGCTCGTGTAATTACTAAAACAACGTATTGATTATAGGTAACCAACTACTCAGGTTTTGATGTATTCTGCCACGCATTAGAGAGTTTCACTGCGATACCTTATGATGAGAGAGGACCAGCGCCTCCCAACCCGGCACTCAGACCGGTCTACCAAGGCAGCAACCCGATATCTGATGTGTGGGCTCGTTATTGTCTTGACGTAAGTCAATTATTTCTATGAAAACAGAAACTGCAAATGAGAAAACAAGTAAAAAAAAAACAGTTTTAAAAGCACGCTTACGAAAGTCAGTTACAAACACAAACATACGGTGATGCTAGTTACGGCGTGTAGAAAAGCACAGATATTAATTTTGAGCTCATATGTACCTAAGATTTCATCAAAGTCTTTGATGTGTCGTAATAGGTACGTACTGTACTGGCCACATACTGGCCGTGGTCACATGCCACACACACATACACAGTGAAACCCGATCAAAACCTCAGATAATTTTTAGTTACGTAAGTAACACATGTTTCATGATCGCGTTATTCCCATTAGAAGTTAATTATTATTAGACAACCAGCTTGAACACTATTTTTGGCGTATGGAAACCACGGGTCAACTTAAAGTCACCTTAGCTAAAGTGGCATGTCTGAACCCAAAAGCCCACGCGGTTTCCACAGGTCTATTACGAGAGCTCAGCTATAATCTAAAGGAATCGCACCGAAATCTTGACCACCTGTTGAAAAATGACATACAAAAACTTCTATTCGATTACCATGACCATCGGTTGTGATTTTTTTGGATTACTTTCAGACAATTAGACCCTTTCATATTACTGTCTTCTTCTAGACGATCAAGAAATACTTCAACCGTGCTGTATACAATTCGGACGATTTTGAAGCTCGATCCAAAATGCATTTAGCGTCGAGTATGGCTGGTGTTGGTATAGGCAGCGCTGGAGTACATCTTTGTCATGGTCTCGCTTATGCCATAGCTGGAAAAGTAAGGGACTTCAAGCCTGCCAACAATGTATATGGGTATGTTAACAATAGAGCTAATGTGCTAAATTAAATATGTTCCTAAAACTTTGTTCCCTACCCTAGCCCTTTTCTTTATCCTAAATCACGTTCCTACTTTGTTCCGTCTGAAAATGATTAGATAGAGTCCTTACGTAAACCATGACGTCCAGCAGATACACCGTCGTCTTTAAATCACTCCCCAGTCTGTAACATTGCCCCCAACCCTTTCAACTGCATGGCGTTTTAGCTTAAGTAATCGTCACGCCACTTTTTAATGCGCTGAGTATTGTGGGTTCAAACCTCACACAGGAATAACCTTGTGTGATCCCCAAATTGTTATTCTGAGTCTGTTTGTTCTTGGTGTCCGTTTCATGTATTTTTATAAAATCTTAAGCGGCATAATATATATTCAAAATTCGGGAGCTTCTTTGTAAACAAAAAAAGTAAATTAGAAAAAGATTTTATATTTTATCTACTCTAAAGTGATAAATTTTCATCCACAAGTTTCATTTCGTTTTGTTAAATACAAGACGTAGCATGAGGTGAATCCTTTTAATTTTATTTGTTGAAAGTTTCTGAATTTTAAGTCATACCGCATTTTTTATTAAATAAATATATTGATTACTACTATTCCGCAGCGCATCACCGATCGTTCCCCACGGCTTGTCCGTTGTGATGACAGCACCTGCAGTGTTTCGGTTCACAGCACCGAGCGACCCCGACAAACACCTCGAAGCAGCCAGCCTCTTGGGGACTGATATCACTCGAGTAAAGCAAGCCGACGCCGGAAAAGTGCTCGCTGATACAATTATCAAGTATATGGACATGATGAAGATAGAAAATGGTCTTAAAGCACTCGGTTATAGCACAGGAGATATACCTGACTTGGTTAAAGGAGCTTTGCCACAGGTAGATTGTAAAATAATTTGATGGTATCATCAAGCTATTGGTTGGTTGGGGATTGTTGTTTAGTAACATAATGCGGACTGCTCAAGACTGGGATAGGGCTTGTTGCGGGATATCTTCGTTTAGCATTAAAAGGCAGTAGAGTGGTTTGATTCTTTTTTAATCATGTTGTTACTTCTGCCAAATACATACTAATACAAAGTGGGTTTTGGGGTCAAAAAAGTGGTACAAAATATTAAACAATTGATATTCATAAGTTACTGATTACTAATGACCGGCAATTATCCGGTTCATATAGTTCTGATTTATTTTTAAATTCGTAAAAAGAAATAGAAAATGCGTGCGCATTTAAAACGGAACAGTCATGGAGGACATATCTGTTCCGCGGCCCCAATTTTTCAACTTTGTTGATGTTGTTGGAAATTGCTTATTTTATTTAGCTAATCTATTTTGGGTGACAGTTTGTTGATCGGATTTTATCTAGCTAGATAGCTAGATAGTGTTAATCACCTACTCTAAAACAAAACAGTATTATGTCTTATAAAAATTGTGTTAGGTATCATATATTCACTCCGGGATGTACCTCAGTCGTGGGGTACGGCAAAGTGGACTCCAGAAACTGCCGATGCGTTCCTGGAGATCCTTCCAAACTGCCGAGGTAGGCCGTTTGGGAGGAGCTCTCAGCAGAGATTAGTGGGTAGACCGGTCCTCCGGGTGTCCCTCGCACGCCCTTCGTCTCCCCACGGAGGGTATGATGCAAAAAGCATTCCCGGAAAAAAAAATGGACTGAGATAGACAGAGGTGTGTTTGAGAGATTGATATGACATTTGATATGTCAAAGATTAGATAGCTTTTGTGTATTTAAAAGACGACTTGATCTTGAATAATTGATTTAAATAAGAAAGTAAAGTAAGTTATAGGTATTAAAGTATAAATTCATTCATAGTTGTGCTAAGAAGTACCGATATTGTAAATTATTGACCCATTGCAATGTTTATTTCAGCAACGACTATTGGGGTTGTCGCCTATGCAGCAGTCTGAAGAGGACATAGCGAAATTATATGAAGATTCACTTACTATTTATTAATTTGAATATAAATGTCGCCGGTGGAGTAATGATATACAAATAAACAAAATTTACTACTTATTTACTATGTGTAATTATTATGTGACGTAATAATTGTAAATATTTTTTTTTATATTTATGTCTGCTAAAGTGACTCTATTCTGCCATAAGGAAAGGATGGTAAGCATGTGCATAACAAAACAACAACAACAACAACCCATAATGTCCCACTGCTGGGCTCGGGTCTCCTCTCAGGAGAGGGTTAAGGCCATACATCCCCACGCTGGCCAAGTGCGGGTTGGGGACTGGCAAGAATACGTTGTGGCTACGTAAATCTTGCCGTTGGATGTTTTTAAGCCGCCCGAAGGCCTCCAACTAAGCTTCACGACTGCTATCGTATGATAACAACCGGGACCGACTGCTTAACGTGACCTCCGAATCACGGAGACGCTCACGGTAACATGCCACTAGCGGTCACCCATCCAGGTACTGACCGCGCCATCGTTGCTTACCCTCGGTGATTGTTTCTAATCACCGAGTGCAACTGGGCTATGAGCATGAGCATAATTCTTTTTTTTACGCCGGGAATACTTTTCTCACCATACCTTCCGTGGGGAGGCAAAAGGGGACTCCCGGAGGACCCACTAAAACCCACGTCACACCGCTCTACACAGTAGAATACGGAACACCGTCCTGTCTTAGACGATGACCCCCTGCCGCATCGGGGTGTCACCTTGCCCGCCTGGATCTTTAGCAACGGTCACATCTCACCGCGGGTTTCCAGTCGTGCTTGCTAAGCCCGTAAAGCTTGCGTGTGTACATTCCATCGTAGCATTCCAACGAGCAGAATCCAGAATAGTGACCACCATACTCATTGCGAATGCAGACAAAAAGTTATAACACAAATGACAAAGTATTTTTTCTATTTTATTTAACTCTTAAACTCCTCTATCAATATATGTGTTATTAGGTTATACATATATTTGAGAAAACCTTTGACACATTTGAATGTACCGAGTATGAACAGTTGCATTCCCTCTGAATTCATTTTGAAAAATCTATTTTTTACTTGTCATTGTATAACCTTCTGTTTCATCACATTCGAACTTAATGTTTTGAACTGTGCACATTATAACTGACTACATAATAGGTATGTAATGTAATCTTTGAATACCTACCTTTTAAGATTTCTACACCACCCGAAGGTTGACTGGAAGAGTATGCCCTAGGCATTAAGGCCGCCGATAGAGCTTAGTGCATAATCCAATTTTGTGAACATATATGTCGGCGCATCACTTATTTTTACTTGGCAACACTTAAGTGTCGGAAGTTAGACCAGTGTCTAATTGTACGTGCGTCAGTACGCAACACCGAGCATTGGAGCGCGCGACCCATGACAATTGGGATAAAAATCATTGCCATTTTAAAATAATAATCACACCCTTACATAATTGGTAGTAGTCGATTATGTTTGTGTGATAAGCCATATACAAGAATCGTAGGCGACAAAGAATTTTATCTCATTCCTAAAGAACGGTGAATAGTTAATAAAATGGAACACAGTCGGAGGGCAAGCATTATCGTTATGCATCTCGCATTAGCATCACATGTTCGACGGAGTGTCTTATCATAATCGTCAACCATATGCCACTATTGATTATCGTGATTGTATTTCGCTGTCACGGATTATAAAAAAGTGATTATGTGGAAATCATTACTATCATTCTCCTCGCCCGCTAACTCCCGCCTACCCTCATTTAGAAGTATGGATTCTATTGACATTCCTATCGGGAGTCGAGCTTCTACATATATATTATGCATAGAAAACACACAATTTTGGTAACAATTATTTGCGGATTATACAAACATTTAGTCAAAAAAAAACCCAGACATCAAACCCGAAACCTGAAGCTCAACAGCATTCGCTACTACTGTGTAGGAACAGTCACATCGTCTCACTTCAAAGACAAAGTTGGTTTAACGTAGATTGTTTAGACATACATAGTTAAGAGGCTCGTCTTCTGAGTATTTTAAAGATTATATTATTCCAAAAGCTCTATAAACTTGATTATATGATTGGACCCATCGATTTGCCTTATTTTTACTCATTCTCAACAAATTTCCGAATTGGCTTTCTCTCATACCAAACTAAGTCAATTTTCTCGTATACAATATTGTGCGGTGGATTTTTAATTTGGTTTTTAGTATAGACTAATAAATTCTGGCACCTATTCTGATTTTTTATGAGGTTACTCATATAGCTACCCGTTGCCATCATATTCGCTGAAGGCATTAGACAGGTACTTTGAATCAAGCAGAACCGAGGGTTGTTCATCTTTAACTTCTAACACTCGTCTTTTGCATCAGTGTTAAAAAAACATATGTACGATCGTCGAATAGGGGTATTATTAACTGAAATTCATGCTGGAAAGTCTGGACATAACGCTGGCGTCTTCGAAGACGGCGGTTTGTTTCCTACAATATGTCTTTAAGATCGTAATTATCAATTATATTCTCATTACTATTGTTAAACAATAATTGAGACACATGCATTATGGCTTGTAATACGATTACTTTGTCCTCATCGAAATAAAATATGAGTAACTCTTCTTTTTGATTCGAGACTCTTTCTTCCTCCGAGAGACATTTAATCACTCTCTTACGTATATCACTTATGAACATTACTAGTTATTTTTATTATTGGAATGCTACTGTCCATATTTAAATATATAAATTTAGAAATTTTGACCATAAACATTATCCTTATACTTATTGAAAGATGACTGAATCAGATATGATTTCAGAAGAGCGTATTGAAAGTTCAAGTAGTAAAACCATTGTTTTACCTTAGGAAAAAGGAAACCAGAATACTTAGTGTTTAATTTTTAATAATTTTAAGTACATAAAATAAACCTATCAACTAATTTGTATAATATATAATAATATGTATAATCTTAAATTAATTTGTTGTAATTTGACTTCCATTTGTTACTTAATATTCAAAAGCGCTAGATTGAAAACATTGGTCGCGATTGTTCGAGTGGACTTAAAGGCACTGTACTAAGAAATGTTTGTTAGATATGTATTCGGCTGTGACTAGCGCTTATAACTATCACTTACAGCGTATGTAAAAATTAACGCAGTTGTTAGTATAGAGTTTTAACTCTGACATGTACGAAACCTTCTGCGATTCAGACTGCTTCTGGCACGATATTGTTGTGATGGAATGGACTACTTTCGTAGGACATGTTAGACGCATTCACGGATACGGTGTGCAGAGGCGTGTAGCGACTAAGCTTTGGCGTCGCCGGGCTTGTCAGGTCCTCTGTTAGCTGTTGGTACACCAGACCACAGTCCTTCTTTGTGCGGCCGGGTTGGCTCATGGCGGCGATTATGGCACTGTTGTATCTGATTTGCTTTGTTCTCTTTGTGCATAACATCATCACCACCTTTGCGATCACGATGAGGAGTAGTAATGTTCCCAAAATAGCGATAGCAATTGGCCATAAATATTCGTATCGGCCGTGCTCTTCACTTTCAATACTTTCTTGCATGTACAAGGTATTTGATGTTTCCTCGTTAACATCCTCGTCTTCCAGTAACTGAATGTTAATCTTAACAGAATTTTCGATTGGCTTAACTGTTTTATTGATTTTTGGTGCAGTTGTCGTTTGTTTCTCAATAAGTTTCACTTTGAGGTCGACGTCATCTTCATCATCGTCGTATTCTTCGCTGTCATCGTCTTCGTCATCTTCTTCATCTTGGTTATCATCATCAATATCACCTTGTGCATCACCCTCATCTGGTGTGTCGTCCAAGAATGTAGCAATTTTTCCATCGTCCAAAGTATTTTTCAGATCGAAATTACCGTCGATATCCTTGTCGATTCTTTCCCAGATCTCTTCATCGGATACGGGTGATAAAGGTTCAACTGGATGTGGCAACGCAGTTCCACAAGTCTTTCGAGTCAAAAAGTCCCAACTGTAAGTTGGAACGTCGTCATCCTTTTTATCCCATGCTAGATTAGCAATGTTGCTGCTTCCGCCAGCATTTGGTGATACTTTGCGTTTACTCAACCAGGTCATAAGATTTTCAAAGTCACGACTGCATGCCAGTGGATTATTGCTGATATCCAGCGTGTTAAGTTTGACCAAGTGATCAAGTTCGGTTTGTTTAATCTCTGTAATACGGTTGTGTGAAACATTAAGGAACGTCAAATTACTGAGCAGAGTTGCCGAGCGGTTCTTATCTGCCTGCCATAGTGATGTCAGTTCGGCATGACTCATGTCCAAATAAGTGATCATTGGTGTATGCAGAAATACTTCAGCTGATAGCACTTTCAGGGGATTGCCTTGAAGGTACAATTTACCCAATTCCTTATTCTTTTCAAAAACTTTAGCGTCTAACGTTGTCAACTGATTATACGACAAATTGATTTCGACGAGCTTGGGGCACACAGTAAATACCTTCGTCCCAATGGTTTTAATTTCATTATTCGATAAATTGACAACCGATAGAGCTGAGAACGTTTTTAATGAATCATCATAAATTTCTTGCAAGCCGCAATTGGAGGCATCGAATAAATAAATATTAAATTGGTCCACGGAGCACTGGAATCCTTCCGCTGGCAAGTGTTTCAATTTAGGATTGTTTGAGATTTTGAAAATATCAAGTTCAATGTTTTCTTTGATCAGAATATTAGAGATGAAGTCCAAGTCATTGTAAGAAAGGTCAAGGTAATTCAGTTCGACAAGGCGGTGGAAAGCCTGGTTGTGGATTTTCTCAATGTTGTTCCCACTTAGGTTCAGATTTGCAATATATGACATGCCATTGAACATGGATGGACCAACAAATTTAATATTAGTTTGTCCAGCGTTTAGTGTTAACAAATCTGAAATCTGTAATCCGTACACTGTATCTACTGGATTTCTTGAAATATGAAGAGTAGCGAGTTCGTTGTTTTCAGAGAAAATGTCATCGGGTAAAGATTTGATGTTATTGTCACTTAGATCAAGCTCTTCCAAATCCAATAGCTTTTTGAATGTATCAGGATCCATGTTCGAGAGGTTATTGCCAGCCAAGTTTAGGTACATCAGACCGGGCATGTTGCCGAAAGTATTGTATGTAATGTATTTCATGTCACAATAAGAAATGTCGAGTTCTTGTACGGAGGAGGTGTTTAAGAAGTAATCTTGTGAATTAGATGCAGGGAACTTCAAAGGATTGTTTGCAAGAGTAAGCAGTAACAATTTTTTGTTATGAGCGAACGTTTCAGGATGTAAGATTTTCAGCTTATCATTGGATAAATTGACGGCGTATAAGTTAGGAAGACCATGAAAAGCATTAGGTCCAATAAAATCAATCGAGCTGTTGACAATCTTCACAGTAGTTACTTGGTGAAGACCGAGTTTCTTGAAAATAAAATCTGTTAACTGAATAGGATATTTGGGATCTGCATTTTCGATAACTAGGTCTGTGATATCATCACCAAACTTTTGGGTGCCAATTTCAAGACGATCACACTTTGCTGTTCTATATCCTTGAGATACGGTGCAGATGCAGTCTCTCGGACATGGTCTATTCTCATTGTAGAGAACTTCCTGGTCATCACCAGCATCGAAGTCATCGTACGGGAACATTAAGGCATCAGCATCTTCTTTCTTGCTCTCGGCTGCTTTGTTGACAGGTTCACTGAGTGCCAATGCGCACACTGCCAGGAGCAGTACCAACTCCCGGGACCTCGCCCCCATCTCGTAGCGAACTCTGAAAATAAGAAATGAAAATGTTATTTCTTAAACTCAAGAGGAATATTATTACATCAATTATGAAATTTTCTCGAAACACGAGGCCAATCACGTTTACAAAATAACAATAGTGGAAAACAATGGTTTTGAAAAAAATCTTATATTGAAATGCTTTTAGTAACCTAACAATGTACTAACATAACATTGTTGTAACCAGAACAATGAACAAACAGGTAAAAATAATGATTTTTACAGTTGTTTGAACTCTATAGATTTGTACAGTTCTGTGTGTTGTATTGTACAAATCTATACAGTTCTTTTCTGGGTCCATTTAAAAGTAACTATCGACGACTTAGCTCAAAATTTAAGTTGATTTGCTAATATAATCTGTATTTTATCTAATGTTTATCTATATAAGTGTCCATAGACAAAGGTAGGGAAGCTAATGACATAGTCATGTGATGCAATCTTATCTATTATCTTTATTTTGAGAGTCAAATGGTGGTATAATGATAAATATTTATAAATTATTTTGCAGCTAACTACTCCATACGTGGCGCAGATGTACAGGCATTGTTTTAGTGAAATCTTATCTGCGCTTTGTCCATCTGTCAGTCTGGCGTCATGACTTCAGACATGTAATACAAGGTTGTTCTTTGTCGTATTACTTTGTATCAGGCTACTTTGTGATTTTTAGCGATAAAACACGTTTGTTAATACGTCTTCAACATTTTGAAGATATTTTAAAGAGCTCTATCTATCGGTCGGACGACAAAACTAGGAGATTACCGAGTAGTAACCGAATTAAAAAAAGGAAGAGGTTCTCAATTCGATTGTATTTTTCGATTCTTTGTTTGCCTCCGTGCGTTCGAATGTAAAAATAGAATCTTTATAGAATTAAGTACTATTGTGTTTGTCTATCTGTTAAATCATCTTCCGAATCTGCTGTAGCGCCTACATAAATAATTTTTAAATAATTTTTTTTTTCTTTATTCACTTATTGGACAAATACCTCCGAAACCTATTTTCTCAGTGAGACCTATGTCTATAAGTTTACCATTATAAGCTGTTTATGATGAAGGATAATAGGTACGTAGTCATCTGTACAAACCGATACAAATAATAAAATTGGAGTGTCTGTTTGTAAAATTAAAATAACCGCTTTTTAATAAACGCATATATATGTTACATATATACATGGTACGTATACCAAAATAACATTTATTTTAAATTTTTGTCTGTCTGTTTGTTCCGGCTAAGCTCTGTAATGACTGCACGGATTTTGACGGCACATTCACTGGCAGATGCTGTAGAGCTAATGATATAAGGAGTAACATAGGCTACTTTTTTAGACAAGCTTCGCCCCGTGGTTTTACCCGGAGTTACTGTTATATATATATCTCTCATAGCTTTACACTAAGTCCCTTCTTTGGATCTGCCATCTCGTTAACTAAAACAATCCTTTTGTTTTATATAATACTAGCTGAGCCCCCCGGTTTTACCAGCGGTTATTGTTGTACCGTAATAGCTAGTCTAAAAAAAGTAGCCTACGTTACATAATGAGTACCTTAAATCATCAACTGTCTGCTAGTTTAACACACATTAAAATCGGTCGTACCGTTCCAGATCTCTATTTTTATATAAATGTTTAAACAAAGAAAAACTACTAATTAGAAATTACGAATAAACACTTTTATTTAATTTATTTTGTTAAATGTATACATTTACAACATTTCACCGTGGGAGGGCCACGCTTCGGCACCAATGGGCCGGCTAGACCGGAGTGATACCACGGCCTTAAAGAAAACCGCTGTGAAATAGTGCTTACGGTGTGTTTCACAGAATGAGGGAACATAACACAAAGAAGGGGTACATAAAGATACATAATTAAACTTAACTGTTGATAAAACAAGCGTAATATTAAAGCCTAGTACGTTATACCGTGAAGTCTAGACTTCACAGTAACGATTCGTCAATTCTAACCTTCCTATAGATAATAATATGTATATAATATAGTTTAGCGTATATACCGCATAAATCTAGCAATAAAAAGTCACATTCATAATCAAAAAATATTCATAATCATATCATAAATAATTAGTGTTGTAGTTCCTAGTAATGCTAAATAGCACTAAAATCATTGTGCGAAGTTGTGAATATTCGAAATGTTATAAAGTCACTGTATATACATACAAGTAATATATGTACATATACGTAGTACTTATTTAGTTAATTACATTAATTTTGAATTCGTTTTCTTTCCTTGTTTTTGGACGTCCACTTATAATATAACAATATTGAGTTTGTTTTCTATTAGTTGTGATAATAAAAAACTACGAAGGTTTTATCAACTTGTGTTTAAAGAAACATTACGTTTAAAAAATGATTAAATAACTTTAATTGTTATAAATTAAATCAATAAGTTTGTTTTAAAATAAACTTTATTAATAAGTTCGTAATATCACTTACATGATAAATCGTAGCAAAGATCAAGTTAGGATAACACGCTTATCGAATAGAAAGTCGACCACTTTCACATTAAGCACGACACTAAAAACACAGTCACAAAGCGATATTGACTCTTGTGCGGTTTGTTTGACCGAAGCGCAATAAACGTGTGATTATTCGCACACACTTCCCTAGACGGTATTGTGTCAGTCCAGCGCGAAACACGTCCTTCTCCCAGCTCTTCTGATTATAGACTACATTCACTCCGCTTTACTCAATTTATATACGTAACAAATTGGAATTTCGGGACGATGACGATGATTCACGAGTTGCTAAAACATTAAATTGATGTTTGTTTACAAAGCCGAGGTCACATTGGAAACTATTACGTTGGCGATCGAACGATAGATTTTGCATTAGGAGAAAATTGCTTCAGACTTTGTCCGGGACTGTCAACAAATTCGTTATATGCCATTAATCTATAAATAACTTTATACGACTTTTTGCATTATGTTCACGTTTTTATGTATGCTCGTATATATGAAACGAAATTACAAGTCAACATACGACGATATAGAGTTGGACATGCAAATATTTCAGAGGCATTAATTAATACGAGCGAGGTTGTTGCCTGAACGATGCTGTTGTTACACTTTTATTATCTACAGAGATTATAGATTGTTTAGAAATAATTACATTCTATTAAAAAAAATAAGGAGTGTCCGTGTTGCACCTTAGTAAAATTTGGATTATATACTTTGTTCTAAATTCTTGCTTTTATCGACTTGATTGATACGCATAAAGGTTTTTATCGGCTGGCCGGTTTTGAGATTAGTTCCATCAAAATCAACAAAGAAACTAAGCTGTTTAATGTTAGTACCTTAATTTTTACGCTCTGTAACTGGCTGAAAGAAAATGACTTAAAGTTTATTGATATCAATCGATTTTCGTATTCGTATCAATGTTAAATTCCTAATGCAGTGGCACTTATAGGTCGACTAATTCTAAGCGAGCAAATGTGCAATTATTCATTAGGTAACACTGAATTAAAGTTTGGGAGTAGTATGTGATAATACTGAATTACACAATTTCCTTTTTAAAATAGTACCTATCAAATATAAGTGTACAATATGTAATTAGAAATTAGATATCTACGTATTAATAATATCTAATAAATGTTTTGTTGTTGAGGTGAACGAATCGTGATTGCGATATCAGTTAGACGAGACGAGAGAATCTCTGATAAGATAGCATGGATACACATTGGCTAAGCTAACATAGAACAATAGATGATCACCTTTGCTGTTGTTTGTTCACTCGGTAAGTTCTTGTAGCTTTACATGTGTCTCTTGAATGATTGATAAATGTTTTGAAAGAAAACAGTTCAGCTCATATTCATAATAGTTTTCTAAATGCCTATCATCACTATTTGAGCATTCGTGAACAAATTATTTTGTGAAATAGTATAAAAGACTTAGATAATTACGTTACTAAGTCAGGAAGTCAGTTTTTAGAGGCAAAGTGAGAACAAGGTTATGTACGCCAAAAGTAGCAGTGCAATAAAAAAGTAAACTTGTATTAGAGTTTGGCTAAAATTCATTTAAGTAAGCTAAGAACGTCATATGTAGCGCGATACAGTAAATGGGAAAATGGTTGCTATGTTCATGGTTATACGAAATCGGTTTGCAGTAATATTTGCTTAACAAAATATTAAGGATAATGTCTAGAAACGTTTGGCATTTAAGAACAACCTTTGAAAATCTATTTTACGAGATGTTGATTCATAAATATTTTAGTAATATAATATTTGCCATAGAACTTATAAGTACAAAGGACGCACATTGACTTCTCTGTATCACATCAAATCTTCTCGAATCCTCTTCACTCTGGGACATTATGGATTAAAAAATCGGTATATCATATACTCGAACTGCTATACTCTACAGAAATATATGGTCAAACTAATTTTATGTTATGTGCTTGCGTTGAGTTTTAGTAATTTTCAGAATTCGATGGGGTAAATCACTGTAAGCTGTAAGCTAGTATTGATTCTAGTTCAAAAAATATTTAATTCATATATTATTTCAAAATACTCAAATAATTAAATCTTTTACGACTATTCTGTCAAATATCGAATCAGTGTTATGTCTACGGTTTGAACCATTACCACATATTTTATTTTTTCTAGTTTTAGTTTTATTATTTCTGCGAAAATCATCGTTTTTAATTGTACTGTTTATTTACTATTATTATACTTCGAATATGCCAATCAGAAATAAGCAACTGTCAATAAATAAGTTCTCTAATACTTTTAAAATTGATTTAATTAATTTAGGGAGGTCAATTGACGTGCTAGAAGTTTCAACAGCACAATGTTTAAACAGGTGGAAGAACGCTTTCATTCACCTGTTCAAATGTTTTCTATAAAAAATATTATTCTTTCAGCTACGGCTCTAGCGTCGAGTAGAATAAAGGTATTGCGTGCTCTTAACCTTCCAAGTTCTAATGGCAATAGGTGACATTTGCCCCAATTTGTATTTAGCTCATAATGTTAAAGGTCAAACCTATTACATATCAATATCTCCTATAAATATCTATAGAGAAATATGTTAGTTCTACAATTTCTACATATTTCACGAAACGAGTTTATTTCTTGTGCATACTGTAAGTAATTTCTGAATTTTAAATATTTTGTGTTGTTTTCGAAAAAAGAGTGAACAGATGTTATTTCAGGGCATAAAGTACAAGCAAACCTGTAATTATTTTTATATATTATAAATAAATTACAAAATTACAGAGCATTTAATACTGACATCATCACTTTTCATAAATAATTCATTCGAAACAAATTCTGTTGAATGTATTATGTAACTGCAATTGTCTATGACCATTCTAACAGAGAATGGTAAGTTATACATCACATTAATTTAGTAATACAACAAAATATTTAAGTTAAAGCTACAATATGTTAAAAGTTTTACATTCAAATAGATTGCAATCTTTAGTCGAATTAAATTTCGATAAATCGGTTATTTCTCGAGTTTGCAGGAACGAAATGGATGGAGTGAATACTGAATAATTGGTTTATATGATGGATCAACACGTGTCAGTAATCAAGCGACATCTGGCAATCGGAAACAATGGCTTGTGACATCACTTATTTGTGCTATATTTGTTCACTTATACAGATAAGAATTACTTAGTAACGATTTAGCAAATAGCTCATTGTTTTATGAAACATGCCACTGTGAAATAATTTACAAGAAAAAAATCATTTTAAAATTCGAATTTATGGCATTTAGTTTTGTAATTTTTTTGCAAGACAGTGAGAAAAAAGAAGAAAATATGTTTTGCAAATATTTTATATTAGAGTGTTGTACAAAAGATAATGGTGTAAATAAGACCTTGAATATATTTTCCTGACATTTTTCCAATTTTGCTTGGAGTCGGTGCAAAGTGTAACATTTCAGAAGGTTTTGGCATGTTTCGTTTATGACTGACCGTGTTTTTCAAGTCGATCCCATCGATGGCATTTCAACCACTAATATCGCTTGTGGTTGAAATTTGGAATAGAGTGATATAAAAGTAATTTATCCATTCTATCATACTTATTAATATAAATTCGAAAGTAACTCTGTATGTAACATAAGCTTGCACGGCTAAACAGCACCGACTTCAATGAAATTTTGCATAGACTTTGTTTTTTAAGGAAGGATCTGGGCCACCGCGATAACCGACAACACTCGATCGTAGCCGCGGACAAAAGCACTTTGGTTATATGCCCTCTATGTTAGTTCAGCTGTGACTTCATGACTCACTGAAAGTAACAGACTTACAGCAATCAAACTAACATTGTTACAACTATTTAAGTTATACATTTTATTTTAATACAAGAGTGCTTGTCAGATCTTGACCGATTACTACGATAGCGATCTTTATTGTTTTCAGACCAAATGTAATCCTTTCCTTTTAAAGTCATACATAACATTTGTTTCTAGTTTAATGTTACAATTACAGATAAATATAATGGGTATTTACGGAATGAAGGTTACCAATACCATTTCCAAATCATAGATGTATATTTACAAACTAACTTTTAACAAACAGGCGTTGGTATGACAGAAACCATGAATGATGATGCTTATTATCGATTTAAGAGGCAATAAAACATTCAAGTCCTCACGTACTTTTACAGATAAGATTATGTCATATCTAAGAGAGGTAATTGAAATTGTGTTCCAAGTTCCAGTATCGTATTTAAGGCTTGAACGTGTCTACATTATGATATTATGAGGTATAAACAAAATATGTTCAAACATACTATAATGGAAAATAGACTAAAACTTAAAATATTTATTTTATCGACTGATGGATCGAAGGAGGTGGAGTGTAGTCTCTCTACAACACTGGCCATTAACGGCTGCCTATTAATATTTTATTGCAAATCAGTAAAGACAAGTAATCACTTGGTTTACTGTATCATTTAAGAATAAACAGGGATCGTTTTTTGTTTTTTCGAAAGACGGTCCCCATTTCATGTCATCCACATTTTTTATAATTTTTATCATTAACTCCATCACGCCGAAGTCTTGAAGACTCGAAGACTTAGAATTGAAGACTCGAAATACTTGACATTGGCAGAAATAGCTGATCCGGCTGATTGCCATATCATCAAAAGAAGAAGAAGAATAAACAGTAAGTGATAACACTATGTTATCGACCGTCGTGTCACGTAGAGTATTTTTTGCCAAAGTTGGTAAAAAGACCAATTTTTTGTAAAGTTTAAGCGTGACATTTATGTATTTTTATTGATTTGATTGACGTATACATTTGAACTCTTTTATAGGACACTTACGATTCTTAATATTTTCCAGTAGTGTGGCGTACATTTAAAACCCAATAAGATTTAAATGTCCTCATATTTTTTTATTAAACCAGACGTGTTTTAATAAACTTGTTTTAGTAAACTGTCCATAGTCTGTATGTCTACGTCAAAGTGTTTATTACTGCTGAACTGGTGTGTGCGTCATATTATATTGTAAGTTTTTGGAGACCGCGTCAAAAAAAACGGATGCCATGACTATTTTAAGACGATTTACTAGTCTATCTGGCTTAACCTTATGAGGAATTACTGACAATATCGAATAACGATAGCGAGTTAGAGGCGGCACCGCATACTAAACATTAGTTAGATAAATGAATATTAGTTTGCATACAATCGTCGCTGGAGGCCCCTCTCTGACGTCGAGGTACGTGCAGTAATGCACAGTTGGTCAGCAGGCAGACGGAAAGACGTGATACTGACATGTTTTAGAGACCTGACCTAAATCAATGCACTGTTATATCAGATTCATCGAACTCTAATGTGTAACCCATGAGTTAGCAATAAGTTTTCCCCTCACTCAAAAGTTGTAACATATTTAGGCATTAAATCGTGGATTCCCTATGTACACTAAACATTCCTTTCCTTAAACGTTAAATGATGTCTACAAACTTGAATTTACTACAAAAATAAGCACCAGTGTGTGTAATTTTGTATTTTACCAAATTTTTTTTAGCGTGCCGTACCAAAAGAGTAAAACGGGACCTATTACTAAGACTTCGCTGTTCGTCTATCCGTCCGTCTGTCACCAGGTTGTACCTCATGAAACGTGATAGACTTGAAATTTTCAGAGTTGATGTACATATTTTGGTTGCCGCTATCACTGTGAATGTATGTATTATGTGCTATAGTGCCTCGAGGCGTGTCCTCGATTATAGCTATATGTATATTTGTATATGTTTATAGTCACTCATTACTGTTGTTGTGTGTGTGACTTGAGATATATAAAAAACGCAGTGATTTTAAATTTCAAAATGTATTTAATATTTAAAATGGTAATATAAATTCTAAACATATTGTGTATGGTTGGCACGGCACCAGGAGTACTAAGTATGGAGCTAACAACAATACTAAAAAACAGAATAAAATGTATTTTTTTGCCCGTTTTCGCTCGATATTGATAACGGCAACAGGTAGACTCTTGAAATGTATAGACAACTTTCACCCGCGGCTTCACTCGTATTTAATAAAAAAATACATGATAATCGGTTAAGAAGTTTTCGCGTGAAAGCGTAATAGATAAACTTACATTTACATTTATAATGTTACGGAACTCTTCCTGCGCTAGTCCGATTCGCATTTGGCCAATTTTTAAAAAATGAGGTTTTTCTGCAAGTAAGGCTGTTACACCACATATGTATACCCACTATCGACTATAAGTAGCATCACTCTGGATTTATTGTCATATCTGCAAGGCCATCTATAACTCTAATTAATATAAACATCTTACAGTTATTTAATTAAACTTTATTGAATTTAATGAACGGGACTTCACAAATCTTGAACACTTAACTCTCAAACTAAATTATCAAGTTTCAGTCACTTAATTAAAAATAAATGCGCTTAAAGTGAAAACCGATAATAAACCGAAGGGAGTTTGAAATTAAAAAAAGAACCTGGTATAATTTAATTATTGTCAGAACCACTACAACAAATGTGTTTCATTCATTGGAAATCACGCATTAAAACTAAAATATTCGATCATAGCAAGAGTTGTGACTTGTGACGTCAAAGGTTGTTTTTTAGTCGATTTTTATAACAGTATCGGTTTGACATCTTATTTATAAACCTTCCAACAAGAAGATGATAAACTTGCCAAGATAAACATATTACAATTTGACAATACCAGGCTTCATTCGTATATAATACACATATTCTGCTTGTACACCTGAACTGTTTAAAGTTTTCCGAACGCAGATCGAATGCTTATTATTAGTAACAAAGTGTTTCAGCTGCTGAAAAACCATAGCAAAGTTGAAACTTGAGAGGAACAGCGTTAAAACAATTGACTAAGATTGAAACAAAACGGTATCCGACATTCAATAATACAGCATAGACATTCAAAATACCGTTTAAGATGGCGTCGTATTAAAATATTATTTTTATGCCTTGACATTATGGAATGACTCATTTTGTAACGGTTACCACCTACTGTATTGGTATCGAGACTACATTTAAATTGTACTATAAATATCTTAGCATCAGAGGGAAATTTAGATATCTAGGGGAAGAGAACAGTCAGTATGGTTGCTACCTTTGACATGCTTTGTATTAAGACTACTTATTATGTACAGATGGAGCGCGATGGTCGGCGGAGCCGAAATATACTTGAGTGGAGACTGCATTTAGGCAAACTTAGTGTAGGGCGCTTGCAGCACGATGATTTAAATAACCTGTCTGCCAGCGGATGGATGCGGACTGCCCAAGACTGGGATTCGGCGCTCCTCGGGGGAGATCTTCGTTCAGCAGTGGACGGCGATTGGTTGATATGACATAATGTATACAAAACATTTAGTTTTAATATATTGTTTTATCTATATTAAAGAGTAACTTACGGAATTTCCTTCCGAGACTTCTCCATAGAATTGATATTTTGGAACCGCGCAACTAGAGTCAATAATGTAACATTTCGAAGTGACCTACTTGAAATAAAAAACAAAAGATTTTAGAGTGAAGTTGGTATTTAGACCACATTTTGTTCTGAGAATCAAAACATTCGAACTAAGCACGGCTCGACTTGCGTGGCTCTCTATTAGTACACACAAACACTAATAAAAAGTTATTATAATATCCATACCAATGATAAGGCATATAGGGTACTTAACACACATACATTAGAAGGGATATCCAAACGTATATTATATTAAAAGACCACATTTTGTCCACTGTAATTGTAATCCCATTTACATATATAAACCTACTAAACAATGAGCTATTTGATCCTTGTATCAGAGATAGACGTTACATGCGCTAAAAAAATAGCAACAAACCAATTGTTCTTAGATATAGGCATAGTTGTGCTATCAACTTTAGCACTTGGTATCCTTATACTTGATCAAAAATTAGCTTCATATCGTATATTTAGTTACAAGCTACTTAGTTCTATCTATCCGGTTACAAAATTGTAGTAATAACCTGTAAAATAGTTTCATGTTTAACGTATTTATTATACTACTAGCTGACCCATGCAACCTCGTTTACGTCCTATTGCCCGTAGCGTAATGCTTATCCCCCGTATTTGTATCATTCTTTATTGGTGCTCCGCTCCTACTGGTCTTAGCGTGATGATATATAGCCTAGCCTTCCTAGAGAAATGGGCTATCAAACACTGATATAATTTTTCAAATCGGACCAGTACTTCCTGAGATTAACGCGTTCAAGTAAACAAACAAACTCTTCAGCTTTATATATTATAGAACAGATTATTAAAGTTAGTTAATAAAATGTTTTGATACATCGGAAACATAAATTTTACTTACATTACGCAAAATAAATATATAATGAAAGTGGTCACTAGAATTTCTAATAAGTAGGCGTAGAAATTTATGAGCTACGCTTTTTCTCGATGTGCTATTAAGTGTAAAATAACATAACACTAGGCTAACAAAGATCCACAAATACCCATGACATACCTTAAGAAGGTACAACAAATAAAAACTATGGTGAGAAACGCTAAAAGACACCTGTTAACGAAATGTTAAAAAATACTAGGAAGATTTTATGAGAAACAGTATAATAGAGAATTAATTAAAGATCTGGGTGATATATTAGACAGAAAGGTAAATTCACTTTTAATACTAACGAAACCGCCAGCATTAGAGATCAAATATTCGGGTTTTTAAACAAATTCTGAAGATTTTGTTCTCAAGCGAAGTAAATTCTTCGTATCTGGTTGGTAAAATGCTATTTGGAAATTATATTACGTCAGACTTGTTAGAACTTGTTAGATAACAAGACATTAATCTATATTTTTAATAGGAGTAACAATATCGTATAGAGGAATACATAATTGTACAAACATGGACTCTATGTATTGGCTTCTAATAGTATATGTGGTTTTGCAGATACGGGGTATTGATAACAACCTAATAGGCTTTTCATACAGATAAGAGAAAACTAACGTTAATATTACGACGAGAATTCTTTCAAAGCAAACTATACAAAATTATAAAACAACCATTGTCAGTGTTGGGTTCGTGACTGGCAATCATTATGTCCTAAGTTATATTGTGATTTGTGACAGATTAAAATAAACAAGGTAAGGGAGAATCTGATTTCGTTGCTTGGGTTGATTACACTTGTTCAAACCTTTGTTCCATCTTGAACTCTTGGTTCGCAACAAATCTCAGTTCAGCGATTATTTCATGTTATTTCAACTCGATACTTCAAGACATTTCAAAGGAAAAAGGTCTTGAAGCAGCGAAACTCAAGGACAAGATTTTTTTCTCTTTTCGAAATCCTTAAACGAGTCATATTGTTTTGTAAAATAAAATGATGAAGAGGAATGTAGGCTAAACTGAGAGAATTTGCTCTTGTTTTTTCCAAAACGTATAAACAGTGTGAAAATTCAAAATGCTAAACTTTAGTAAAATTAGAAATTATAGAGCGAATGTGTGTGAAAGTGTAGAAAAAGGTCGCCCACAGCGAAGATTTAACGACAGTGTATGAAGCGATTAATGAATGTGGACGAAGCAAAAGAGCTATGTGAGGACTATAGTAAGCGGCGTGGAATTGGAGAGGCCCATGTCCAGCAGTGTAGCAGTACCAGCAGGTTGATGATGATGAGTAGACGTTGTCTGCTTGTATCTGCAGTCAGTCAGTGTTGGCTGTGTTTTGTATTTTTTGAAGTTCCATGTTTATGCATTTTTTGACATAGAATATCATGTTTCTGATACACTTAGTGCTCAGAAGCTGTCTGTATCTTACTTGTCACCTTCCCTAACTTGCTTTTACGAAGTTTTAGTCCAAGAGCTGGTGAAGGTCTTTTTTTTTAAATTGTATTATGTATTGATGGCTTTGCCTATCGCTAAAAACTGACCATTTTTTGACCATTTTTTAAATAAATTTCTTTTTTTTCTCAGGCAACCCTACACATTAAATTAAAAATAACCTTATTTTGCTACCAATTTCGATTAGCAATTAGCTCGGTTTATTTACCTATATTGATTTAACCCTTCATTCCTGTTTTGCCAGGATGCTATTTAGAAATAAGTAAACAAGCTAATTTAGGCATATTCTCTATACAGAAAATTAACATGTAAGATTAAATTGAGTTGGTTATAAATAGATTGAAAGGGATGAGAAAAATGTGCTTAAAATTAATTTAATTTTGAAAATAGTTAGGACAGTTTTTCGATAGATAAACCATCATATAACAGTTTTATCTGGTTATCAGATGGGTGTAGTAAGTCGATCTTCACTGGCTCTTATACTATTTTCTTGTCAAGTCGCAATTGACTATATTAAAGCGGATATTACAGTCACAAGGAAAACCCAACACGACGTAAGGAACAGTGACAAATGCCTATTAAAAATCGGGTACAAGAACGATTTTGATTCTTGTATATAAGAGTTTCGAGCAAACTAGTGTATCGAACCCTAAATCTATATTCTATACTAATAATATAAATTCTAAAGTAGCTTTGTCTGTCTGTCAGCCTGTTACTGTTTCTCGGCTAAACTACTGCACTGATTCCAATGAAGTTTGGTATGAAAATACTTTGAATCTTGAGGAAGGGCATAGACCATATTACTTTATACCGATATACACACGGACGGAGTCGTGGGCAAAAGCTAGTACTATTATAAAAGCGAATCTATGTTTGTCCACTTTTCACGCATAAAACACTACACCGATTTTAAAAACTCTTTCAGAAATGGAAACTACATTTTCAGCGAGTCACATCGCTACTAATAAAATATTTTTTAATATTGTAAAAAATATGACTTTTAAATAAATATATTTACTTAGGTACTCCTCAAAATAGTTGTATATAGTATATACTGCAATAGGAAACACAATATCGATCAGTCCCATAGTTTTACCATTTTGTTTTATTTTTAGACTGTTATCATTTTTATCAAACAGTCGACATATTGATTACGCGACTCCGTCAACCTGTCTATAGTCTTGCTGATGATGGTTTTTGAATTATTTGTTTAGAATGGAAGACTATGACATTTACTTAATAAACAATTTGTTTTCTCTGTGTAACAGACTCTGTGTTGTACCATTTCGTACTATGTATATACAATAAAGATAAATAAATAAGAATAGAATCTATTGCATGGCAATTAATATTTATCTATGGTAGTTTCTTAATATTTATAAACGCTTTCTGAGGGATGACGGAGTAAAATATTCCAAACTTTAAAAATTAACCCGTAAGAGCCATTTTGGTATTGAGATAGCTTTTACGGGTTAATTGACTGATGTAACAGACTGGCGTTTGTAACTGGGCTAATGAACTGATATCATTCATCTATCAGATTATACGTACCTTTATTGCCTCGTTCAGCTGTTCAACGACTCGTTGGTTAAAATCTGCAATAAAAAAAACACATTATTGTCACTGTTACAATTCAGGCGGAAACGGAAACGAATCGGACGTACGTATGTACTTCGAGAGCACGATTGCTATGGTTAATTTAACGGGGAGTTCAACCAGGAATGTTTTAATAGCTTGACAAGTAGTTAGGGATCATACGTAAGATACGTTACAAACTATGGTTGTACGATATAAGCGATGAAGTATAAGATTATTGTGACTAGAGTTGAGATTTCATAAATGCGTTCATTTCCTAATATCACACTTTGTTGATACGGTTAATCATTTATCATTTGTTAATTATCTTTTGTTACATTAGTGATTGTAACTCTACTGTTCTCGTTTATTGAGTTCTGGATATGAAATGACGCCACAACAAACAGGGGGCTTGTGACTAGGACATCAAAAACCATTAAATTTGTGCCACATAATTTATGGATCGCCCTTTAAAATTATATTCATGAAATTCGTTGGGGTGAATTACTGTTGATATGTAATATAAAATAGAAAATCCGAGTCGTATTCATGACATTGATCTCTCATAAAAAGGATTTATTACCATTCAATATTTAACGGATACACCATTGACCAATTCTTTAGATTTTTATTGAGGGTTATTAGTTCGATGGACGCCGCAAACGGTGTCTAAACCAGTATAAATGTAATACGCAGTCATTTTTAAAAATAAAATGTAATCCCACGCCAAAAAACAAAAGTAAAAGCTTTAACGAACAGATGGCACGGGTCAGTGGCCCATTGATGAACTACACGAGATATTCGATTACTGTATCGATTTATATAATATCGAATAGGTATTCGTAAATTATCGCTAAACTAAGATACTAAGGACGTGACTTTACTTGTACTACAAGTACTAAGACCATTTCATGACCAAGGGGCCCCGTTGTGAGATAAAGAAAGATATTTTTTTAATATAAAGGGTAAAGAATTTATTGACTTTAAGTGTTATGACGCCATGTACACTTATAACTTAAAAGATATACTTTATTATTAGGTTAGGGAGTTGGGAGTTGGTTTTCGGGAACCACATTAAGTTAGTAAAATTGACAAAAAACAATTGGATAACACGTTTTCATTAAGACCGTGGTTCCGGTTGAATCCTCCTATACGTATGGGTGGTGCCAGGAAAATCATTCTCAGAATATGCTTAAGCATGGTTCTACGACAGTCGAAATGAAGGAAATTTGCATAAAAAAAAATATTTATTATTATTCGAACAGAAATATTGTAATTTGTATCTTGAAGAGACGGGGCTAAGTTAAATATTTTGTGCTAAAAACTAATGACTACACTTTTCTTAAATTTAATCCTTTAAATAGTTTTACGATTAGTCGTTAGAGCTCACCCGAATATACTTAAAGGTTTTTCCTTCCCAAGTTCGAATTCCATAAATATCTGTGTTTCATCGACTTCTTTGGAAACATGACAAATTAAAAAATATTAAGTACTTAATAATAAGTAGGTACAGTATTGTTTTTTATTTAAGTTTGCCTTTCGGAAGTCCTACCTACTTCGCTGTACAGGAAATACGGTTGAAAGTTGCGGTTAAGCGTTCCTGAGGTAATGGATTGTGGGGCTGCCGTGTGGTTGCGATACGAAGAACTTAGCCCATTTAAATTAATACTGTGAACCTTTTTTGTTCTCTGAAAAGTTTATAGTTCGAAAAATTATAATGTTCAGTGTTTGGCTTTCATACAACGTGGTACAAATTTCGGTCTTATAAACAAGCAGCTCATTAAAGTAAATACAATTCTGAGCGGATTGTTGCTATGCCACCAAAGACGTAACCTGCCAAATAATTTAAATAACTGCTTTATTATTCTGAAAAATACTGAAAATGAAATCCTTATTGAATTAATTACAGCTAAGATCTTGTCACTAGACAATCTCGGTAGAAGTATTATTATGTATACTTGTAGGATTATGTGCGAACTAGCCAACTCTCGATATTAAATCATATGACATTTTGAAAAACAAAAAAAAATCGTGACTCTTCTCTGCCAAGAGTAGTGGTCACCATCCTCAATGCGAATGTGGATAGAGCAGCATTCCCCACACTAAGGCGGCCTAGTGAGGTGCTTTTCCCTATAACTGAACCACCGTCGCTACTAAGCCCACACTAAAGCAGTTTGAATTTACATTATAGGTTTCATTTTCTTTTTAAACGTTCTGTCTATACCTTTATTTATCTTTTTTTTATTTTTTTTAATGTATAAGCTGCTAAAATGACTCTGCCCTGCCTGATGAGCATACACAGAATCCAAGAGTGGTGGTCACCATTCTCAATGCGAAAAAGAACAGTGCAGCATGGTGACCCACACTATGGCGGCCTGGTGAGATGCTTTTTCACGGCCCGCTTAAAGGACCCGGGATCATAATGGGAGGGAAACACGTGCGGTGATAGTAAGTTCCAGGTTTTGATCGCTCGGCTTTATTAAAAAAACCCTGTGTTGTAACTTATATAACATATGCAATAAAATATACCATAACAATAAAGCACATTTGTTCGCCTTATATCGATTTAATTATGTGACAGTTCGTATCTACTGAAGCAAATGTCTCTGGTACGATTCTTATCTCGACCCCCCTTTTTTTTCGTGCGGAAATCCCCTCAGATACAAGGTACCAGGAGCCGGGGAGCCATGTGCACCCTCGAAAGGAAATCCCTGGAACCCCGACACCCACCTTAGACAAGATGCAAATGTTCTCTCATCTTCTCTATCCTCGTGTTATTAGCTAATGCTTTGTTTTGACCGCGTAATTTAGTGTTCAGATGACGTCATTCCAGTACACTTATTAGTTTTCTACTAAGGTTTATGTTTGTAGAATGTCAACTTGGCTAGGGGGCAGGATAGATAATTGTGCAATTGACAGTTCTGAATCTAGATATAGGTACATATAAACCTGTAGGAGTTACTTAGTATCAATGGCCAAGGCTATTCTGCGAGCGGAAGATTTCGGAGGTTAAGTAAAAATGCCTTTATCGAGACTTCGTATGATTCGATTAACGCCTTGAATGTTGAATAAGGTCGTTAAATCTTATCGCGACATGAATTTAAAACATGCCTACATTTGCTTACAATAATGGGCTACCCGAACAACGATACAGAAATAGGCTTTTACAAATGCTATCCATCAGTTCATATTACGTCAAACAATTTCATATATTTCTACATATAACTTTAATGTTTAGATTGTACTGCATAATGTATTCTTCACTTTAGTTTCATATACAGATTTATTGTAACTGCTAATAAATGCTAAAATGCGTTTGTCTCATCGTAATGTTTTTACAGATATAACTGGATGGATATCTGTTACGTAAAACGATATCTGACATATAATTCTTAATGTTTTAGTGAATTTAGTGTTTTTTTTACAAAAATACATCCTCCCGCATTAGATATACACCCTGTGATATGGGGGATTATACAAACATTCCTACATGAAACGGACACAAAGAACACAAAGATTTGTGGCTCACACAGTGTAGTCCCATGTGGGGATTGTACCCCCCAGCGCAGTTAAAAACGGTGTGGCGATCGCTTAAGCCACCCCGCCATCCGTGCAGTCAGAGATTGTAAAGAAAAAGGCAGTGTCAAGTCTATCGTACTCTTATTATTTTTGCAACAAAGAAATCTGAACAGTTATTTTTTTAATATTTTGACACTGCAACTGACAAAAATAAACAAATTATTTTATCAAGAAAGCTGTTTTTATTGGGTGAATGAAACTCTAACGTCACAAAGTGATGGTTGTACAGTCGAGCTGTGTATATCAAAGCCCGTATGACTATAAGCGTACTATTTTGATTAGTTTCCAATATGGTACGATGGCCTAGTCTTTTACAAATAAGGTTGTGCTTATTATACCTCCAGACAGTCACTGCGCCGCTCACAGCGCCTTTTGACTAACTTTTTACATAGCGGTGTCAGTGTTATAAAGAAAGTTTCTTTCTGCTTGTCACAAGGAACTAGTTTGTACTAGTTCTTAAAAGAGTTTTTGTGGTGTATTTTTATTGTGTTTATGAATAGTGAAGGAAACGATAGACGGACAGGCTCATTGTGACAAAAGAAGTAAAAAATACGTGCTTCACATTGTCAATAACGCTTTTATCAGGCTCTTTTGTTACGACAGCTACGAACATTACAAATAAATGTAAATTTACTTATTTACTAGTAATTCTCTAGGTTGTAACATAATCTTGTTTTTCTGACAGTACTGTTTGCTATACTGCGCGGTAAATACAAGAAAACAGCTATGCAGGATATTTCAAGGTATTTATTTACTCTAGAGAATATTCCAGAGCATTTTGAGAAGTGTTACAATGCATAACTAATGTTGAACAAACACGAGTGATTTGAAAATAATGTTGTAAGTATAGTATTGACTCATTGCTGTTGTGATGACATTAGTTTTCATTTAAAACGCAATTAGAGTCGTTTATTTCCTATTTAAGTTGTGATGTAGGTACTGAACAACTATATTATTAGCAGAGTAGTTCACAAATGATGTTAGTGATTAAAAATAAATAAATACTAAATCTTCAACGGTGGCATTGGGTCCTATAACATTTACATACAGTATTTCAAAGTCGTATCTTTTTAAATTTAAATATGAATAGTACAGGTGCCTTATGTTACTTATCGTCTGTAAGTATAATTATTTCTCTTTTTTAAGTAATTATATGGCATTTAACGGTACGGAATTCTGTTGCTGACTGTACTAGGAATTTGTTATTATAAGTAGACGACATGTGTGGTGGCCCAGCTGAAGGCATGCCCCTATACTCGTTGAACAACACCTGGAGTACAGTGCAACAACCTTGTAGTACTGTTTTGTTATCCATTTTGAATAACCATGTCAATGACTTGAAAAGCCTTGAAAAGTAGGAAACATTTATCGCATATTAAACGATGTACGTTTCAGGAATTTCTATAGGTATTTGAAGGTTGTTACTTTAGAAATTATCTTTGTTTGTTCCTTTTCTGTTTACGCTTTTGGTATAAGAATATATAAGTAATTTTCATGAGCAGGTTTTAGTAAAAGTTTTTTAACCCAAACGCAAAAAGCCCTCCTTGTAGCAGTTTAACTGTTTATTTTTGTATTTATAGCTAACGTTTTGTTTAAACTGTAAAGGAATATTTTTTAATACAAAAACTTATCAACCGTTTCTTTCCAATTAGTAAATAGTTTAAACTTGAATTTGTTTCAATGTTTATTTATTTCGTAGTAGTACTATTCAATAGTGTAGTCATACCAACTTGATAAAATTATCTTTGTCAGAAATCATTTAAGTGTGCAAAAATCATTTGAACATAAGTAACCACACTTCAATGGTCCTGTTTACTACGTGTAATAAAGCGTGTTTTGCATGATAAGTACTTAATTACTTCACATTCCATGTAATTGAAATCATCAGCCTCTTTGGAATGCATCTACTTAACTATTCTCTAATTTTCCAAAACCTAGATATGCACATACCTATATTGACTAATCGGGGTGTTGGGATAGTAGTGTTTGAACAATTTCATCGTAGGAATCCTCATCACAATTATCATAATAGGACATCTACGAGAGGGAAAGTTCATATCTTCACTTTTACTCAGGGTAATGGATAAAGGTTTTGTTATTGCCAAGTATATAGAGATAGTATAGATAAAACAATTTTTTTCAACATTGGACTATAACTGTAATAAAAATGACTATTCAGATTACATACAATATAACGACCTTTTTAGCCACATTAGTTTCCAGTCTATATGGACTTATATCCAGGACTGGATATATATCCAGGTCGATTGAGCAATTTTCACAATTTGCTTTAGGTAACATAGGATAACGATGGTCTTCTGATAACAATTCTAATAATTTATTTAGTATATTTACTAATTCTGTTTCTTGACTTACCATCAACTGAATACATAATTTTAAGGTAAATGTCCAACAAAGTTTAGTATCCACATTTTACATACATTTTAGTTACAAATACTTACGAGAGATTTGAGAACATTAATTAAGATTTCTATCAGGTTACGAATATCGTCTGCAACTAATGTTACCGGCGGATGTTATATGCAATTGTTTATGGCAATGTGGCTATAAATAAATTCCAAAGTACACTATATCAGATTTAAATAACGATTTCAAGTTAGAGATAGTTGACGCTTTAACAATTTACATGCCATAATAAGGCAATGAAAAAGAAATATTTCGTATATTATTAGGCCCATGAAGTCTTTTGTTGAGAAGAAATATCCCTACGGTTCCCGGAGACACTAACTATAATTATTTCAATGGGTTGGTGATTAAGAGCTCGGTTAATCAATTACGCCTCCTCAACTCGGCGTATAAAAGATAAGACCGGGTTTTATCTACAAATAAAAAACTAGCATGTATGCATGCATAATTCAATAATCCTTTTTAAAAAAACCCTGTGTTGTTACTTAGCAATATTAACCATAGCAAAGAAGTCTCAAAGATTTCATCATCTACGAAAAAAAATCGTATCGCACAGCGTGCAACCCTTTCCGGTATCAACCTCCTAGCGGTCTTAATTAGTACAGTGATCTTTGTAGATATATACGTACGTAGATAAAAAGCCATTAAACTAAGCATATTGCTACATAAGTATTCAACGCACTGATAATCTAAAACCGGCATCAGTATTGGTAAATACAGACTCTGCAAAGCATCTACTTGATTTAAAAAAAATACCAAAATGCTCAAGTTTGAATTGAATCAGTTAAACATATTTCTGCTAACACGTTTTCGGTATCCGCACACGATTTTTAACACCTGTGGTAAAATGATAATATATTCTAAAAAATAAGTAGTATTTCAACATGATCATATTACGTCGCCGGCCAGGTGGCCAAATCAAATATATTAATGTCAAAAATAATGCAAATGAATTGATCGGCGGCTTGTTTATTGTTTTTTATTCGACGTTTTCGTGTGTTCATGCCGCTTTCCCTTCAGTTAATATGTGCTGTTTTCAAGTTAAAATACAGAGCTGTGATAAGTAGAATTGTTTACAGCTTACGTTTTGTTAACAAATGAGACAATAATTAGGAAATGAGTGTTGAATCTTTTTATATAGTTTAGTTGAAACAGAGATACCCGTCATATATATATTTTATTTCGGATATGCCCGATGCAAACCTGAGTAGGGAACTTTATCAGTTTAGGGTGACCTTATTACCTCGATGTAAGGTGCCGCAAAGTTAATTAGAAATAGCAAAGCTCTAATTTTGCGATGTAGTTTCTGGACTCTAAAATACTGGCATAATAAAATGTACGGCTCGACTAATCCCTATCATTACAAGTATAACTCTATACAAATCTTGAAAAATTGTTACATGCATAATTTTATATTAAGAAATTTCAAGACGATAATTGTAAATATTTGCAGTCATTATCAGATTGTCAATGGAAGTTTGCACGACCTAGATAAAAAGACCTTGCGTTTAATAGATGTACATCATGTTTAGCAAAAGTATGAAACAGTATTGTAGTTGGTTGATAGTAGAATGTGTTTATATATATATATCAGAATGGATCGCCAAACCTGTTAGGATAATTTGATACGGGGGCAATGGTTACCCAGACAGACGTGAAAATAAATATGATATTTATACAGAGTTCTTTATTATTTATTAGGTTGTGGTTGGTATTCCCAATACTGGAAATCGTTCGATGATAATAATAGAATTCAATAGACACTCGATGAATCGGAAATGACGCGATTGAACAAGATATTTTCAATTAAATCAATATGTAGCATTTAAATAGTTTATTGACGTTAGTGAGTTACATTTTTTTGACAAATTTTGGAAATTTACTGTTTTTTTCCATTGGTGACCCACATTCAGGGTAACCAACAGTACTAGTACTATACAGAAGTAGGTAGGAAGGTCAACTCGTCAGAAGTCTTGAATCGATTTTTCATACTGTACAAACGATATACACACACGTCCGAATGATAAAAATAAAAATTTTCATCAATGTAAAACATCTCTGTCGAAACGTATAAGAATCTGCAAGAAAACTTGGAAGTAAGTCTAAAACAGTGTCTAGGGTAGGGGGTTACCGGAGTATTCTATCGTTTCCAACACAAGGTTATTATTCTTATTTGAGATTACTTAAATGTATATACACTATTGCGTTAGTTTGAGGTCCTAATAAGTAATCGATCTATGCTAACAATCGATAAACGTCGAATGGAAAATTGTGGCCTTCTTAGAATCTGTTGACAATTAGGCGTGATGACAGAAAATTTTGTATTTATCTGATAAAATGGGGTTCATAGTGTATAAAAATCGTATTAATTTTCATATTTAGAACGAGATTAATAGTTAATCACCAAAAATAGAATTACAAAATACAGCAATCCGTCATGTTAAATTGAACACCAATCGGAGCAAGTTACGTTACTTATGTGTTAAACTCACTTTGTTCGGATATATTCGACGAATATTTTAATGTTTTTAAGAGCTATAATCGACACTGGTTAACATAGTGACGTCGTGTCTTATACAAACAGACGCCATGACGCCACCAAGCGTTTTCTCGTGAATTAAAAACTCAAAATTTAAATCCCAGTTTTTTCCTACAAAAACTTTATGTTTTGAATAATGTATGTTTTTGATAATATAAGGTACTTCCACCTACCATAAAACAGTTTTACAAAATTAATCGCCAGCAATCATGTTATAGGTAAAATGACTATTATAACCTACCTACGACTTTCTTAGAGGTATTATGAACGAAGGGTAAATATTTGGTGCGCATACGTTGTGGTTTATACCACAATGTAATTTGTAAACATGAGAAATTTTGGTGTCGTGTCTTGAGATCAGGTTACATCAACAAGGAATTCTAAGTACAGTAAATATGTTGATAAGCTAAATGACCTAGATTTATTATTCAGCAGAAAAAAATGCGAACCTGAAAACAAACTAGAAAGAATGTATGTATACGAGATACGTATTCTTACAGCCTGGAGTTATAATCGCTTTAGTTTAATTTCCACTGGAGCTATGAATATTTGAAATACTAGTAAATATTAGCGGTCAGACATTTGTCATTACTAACTAACTAACTTTAGTTACCTACCTAACAGTAAGAAGTCCGAGTAGAGAATTATAAATCAAAAGTACAATACTATTATTATCAACAACAACTTCAGTTGTCCAATGCCGGACCTACACCCCAAAGTAAGGTGATTTCAGTCTATTATACCACACTGGCCAGATTGGTTAATTTATTGTAAGTTTTCTTTCTTCTTCAGCTCACACCCTGACTCGGCTCTTACGACACATACGGGATCAATGAAGGTGGTAATACTACGGTGGTACTCTTAATCGATCACCACACGGCGGACTACAAAAGTACGCTGGAAAACATCAGATATTGCCCTGACGACTGTTCAAGCAGTAAAGCGACAAGGACAGTATTCATTATTCATCTAGTGAAGGGTGGGTGTTTTTCCTCAAGAGCAAAAAGTACAACAACAGAATTGGATTTTCCTGATTACATATTTAATTATACTTTTATCTGTTTAAATTTACACTGTGCAACAAAAATTTTAGTAGGAAAAACAAAGCTTATATTTTCATCGTTATTATCATAACCAAATGCTACTGTTACTGCTATTCTTGACTTAAGAAAAACCATAGATGCGTATCTAACTGCAGGGAACGGCTATATTTTTACAAGCGGAAAATACCGGAATTATTTAACAGTCGTCTTACGATTATACGCAACACAACATATATTATATGTTGTACCACAATTCCGCCTGTACATCTCAGGACATACATTGCTTCGAAGTTTCAAACTGAGGCAGTTAACGACTGCCTAGAAGTCTGGCCACCCATGATCGTGACGTATGCGTAAACAATGAAATTCTCGCGCACCTACAAATATAAAAGCTCATGGCCCCTCCAGACTACTCGCGAAGTACTTGGGAAAGTTGACCGCAGCGTGAAGTACGTCGCTATAACTTCACAAAGAACACATTCGCGTTATTTCGAATCCTTTGACTCAGGCGTAAAAACCGACGACAAATGGAAGTCGTAGTGCCTCTCCACACTATCGAATTCGCCTAAGCTCGTTCAACTTTGCGAGTAGTGTGGAGGCTACTTTAGACCGATTCAATACCGAATGGTTTGCAGTTGCAATTCAATCCCTTACGATTTCCTGTTCGACACACATGGGGAACAATTCTCAGTACTAATTTGTGTTCATGCTGTGTCACTTTGTTTGAGCAGACACGTAACTGCTGTTGATATTTTATTTGACTGAAAAATTTTTGTTTTTTTTAGTAACATACTCACATACGTACGTAACACAAATAAATATAAATTAGAATTAGAAAGGAATCGGTCATTTCACGGTAGAGTTTTTCTCACTGACCAAATATAAATCAAACAGTATGTTAAATTACATGGGACTTAATTGTTTATAACAATATATAGAATTTTTAAAGTAAAGCTATGATCAGTGCAATATAACCTGTTTTATGAGATTACAGCAATATACATTTAAAAAATAATTGTCCCTTCTACTGAAACATAAAAATATTTATGCAATTTCGGTTTTATATGAGTCAAAATGATCCCATAAATTAAAACGAGGTAAATCAATAAAATATTGCATTGGTTATGGTGTAAATGCAAACGGATATTACGTGTCTAACAGTTAATTTATAAAACGTTTTGCTCCACTTTTATTGCGGAAAACATCGTCGCAAAGCTCGAGTTCCTTATTCAATAAGCTTTCAAAGGTGCGCAATTTTATTTTGCAAAATACGTTCAACAGGATTTTCATATTGCTCGCGTTTACGCTGTAACATGTAACTACAATTCGTCAAAATATATATTTCTAAAGGTGCTTTTAGTTCAGAAAACTAGGTTAAACCTAACACATGTAATAAAGCTATTATTATTTAATTCGTAATCGCAATCGTAATAATAAAATCAAGAAAAAGCTTGTAAATCATCATAAAACTGTGTGACCCAACCATTTAACCTATATGAAATGGGTCAATGTCCCGTTAGTTTTGCAGTTTATGTGGCCGTGATTATTCTATGGTGTACAATGTCGCTTCATGGGGCACGATTTATGATGCCATGGCATTTATAGACACAATGAAATACGTCGGATCGAATCATGTACCTACTTCCTTTATAGGGGCTATACACGGCTATGTTAACAAAAGCTTACATTTTATAAATTAATATTCTTTAATAGAAAAATCAATTGAGAATTTAATACCTACTCACAATTCTTTGTTATAAAATGCTTATACCAAAGTAATTACCAAAAGCAAGTAATTCAAATGCTAGATCATTTTATAACAATTTTGGAGTGAACAGAAATGTCAACAAAACTTTATGTTGACAAAGGAGTATAGGCACAAAAGTTGGATAATAAAACGTACTACTACTGTTTATAACCATAATTTATGAAGTTTTTTATATCATTAATATTTTGCTATTTATGTTTTACAATATCCTTCTTAATAAATATAATTATAAGTTATCATTTATTGACATAATAGAATATAAACATATATTATTCTTATTTTATGTATACATTCAATAACCGTTAGATTTAAAATATATATATACTTCCCATTATGTGTCCTGAAGACCACCCAATTACAATTAATAATTTGTAACCGTAATCCAAGTTCAGATTTTTAATCAAAGCTATACTTAGGGCATTTAATAGACGCGTTTTTTTTTCGATTTATTGTCTATGTGGGTCACATTGGCATGTCAGCGTGAAATTAACGTCGTAACTGGTCGTAAAGATGGCCGACGTGTTTGCATTCGCGCTTTTATCGCCTCGCCTGATCGCACGGGCTTACTCAATAGACATGTTGCTATCTATTAAACGTTTGAGAACTTTCTTCGAACAATAAATTCTATGTTATACTACTAACTTCATTTATAAGCAACTTCAAAAGAACAGGCGGGTTATGATTACAGCTAAATTTATTTGTTTTTTTTTAATCAAAACTCCGTTTTAATGAATCAACTACTTTTTTTATATTTGGGAGTCTTAAATATGCAGTACTCAGTACATTGTATAATTTTATGTGAAGATATTTGAATAGTCTCCTCTTCATTATCTAAAAGAAATGCATTTATCTAACTACCTACTATCTTAATAATCTGAGAAGGTATATTAATTCATATAGAATAAAATAATAAAAAATTAAACTAACAATATTTGTATGATATCAGATAAGCTGCTGCTGCAGCTGACCCGGTGACCTTCGTACCGCCATATTTTTATTCCGGAAATATTCTTAAAATTTCTGAAAAACTTGTTTGAGAATTATGCCCACCTATTGACATTCGGTCTTAAAAATCCTAACGCATTTCATGACTAATATATAATTTGAAATTTCTTATTAATACAAGCATTGAGTATTTTTCAATAATACCTTTGTTATAAAAATATATTTAAAATTATCTGAAAATTTTCATACAATTAGGGTTACCCAGAGAGACGAACAGAAACAATGCAATTATTTCAATTTCTCTTTAGCCGTTCAAGTCTCCTTTTATACGTATTAGGTGTTCTTACCCCACGAATAAAAAAAAAATTTAAATCAATACAAAAATTGGTACCCAATCCAATCGATTGTGTTTTTATCCAAATTAAATTTATAATCATTTATATATTCAGTTAAGACACTAAGACATTGACATTTATAAAAGTTAAATTGAATCAAAGATCAACACAGACGCCACAGCATGTACTGGATTGTCAAGGTCAATATTCGAAGAAAGAGCAACAAAATATATCATGTCAAATGCGATTGTTGGCATATAAAATGGTACCGATATAAACTTGTTTAGTTAAGGCCAGAGCAAAAGTTAATTATGGTAACACTCTTGTTTATTAATGTCACAACACTTCCTTCCATTCTCGGCCTATGACAGGCTATAATCGTCTCTGCAGAAAATATTGCATGGAAAGAGACAGAGATATTGTATATTGGCCTCTCATTCTCATACTATATAGTAATTACATATATTTATTCGGAAAATAAGAACTGCAGAATTGCAGGTTTTAATTGCTTCACATAAAAATAATATTAAAGGAATGGTGTAATCATAAAGGTAACAAATATTATATTTTACTAGAACATAGTATGCAGAGAATATATCTCTGAAGAAATATACTACCCAGTACCGATATTTACTTATTTTCGCCAGCCTTAAATGATTAATGGACGGCCCCTAAGCTATGCAACCTTGGAAAACGTCTAGTTTTTGCAAAATATCAATATCAAACGCCATTCTAAGCTTTTATACTTATATTCATATAGTAGAAGTTTCGCAAGTTGAATAGAGCAATATCCAACGTTGGAAAACTTCCAACAACAAAACATATTTTGTAAGCAACGGTTTTACATACGAATAGAACAATAATCTAATGTTAAGATAAAAAGAATCATGGAAAACTTCATGACACGAGAACCCCATTAAAGAATTATGAACTCTTGGAAACATGTCATGATTTGAATGCAGATCTTTGCGTAACATCATATCGTTGTTCCTAAGATACCTTTTTTTCCCCGTTCGGAAATCCCCACATGTAGAGCTCGAACCGCACACCGTCTCGGGTATTTTTTTTTTATAAATTTACCGTCAATTTTGTTGCATAATAAGAGTCTATTGTGTACTCTAGTTTTAGTTTGGCTTTAGAAATTTTAGGTTTCTTTTTGGTTTAAAACTTTGCTTATTTGTGTCTGTGTACAACTGTTTCGCAAATTTTTACGGCAAGATTTAAGAATGGAATCCGAGTCTCCTTATTTCTTAGCAGAAGGTGTGCCGCTTCTTTGACTAGTCGTACTCCAAGGCGCTACTCAGCCTCGTATCTTGGCGCCCCGAACACGGGGCACTCAAAGATAACGTGCAGGGCGGTCTCCTCTTGGGCTGGGTTGCAGATACATGACGGGATCTCCCGACACTTGAAGCGATGCAAGTATTGGGAGAATCTCCCATGTCCTGTCAGCATCTGTATGACCACGCCTTAGGGCGGACGGGCGGCGGGCGTCTCGGGTACTAGGAGCCGGGGAATCAGGTGCACCCTAGAAAGGAAAACCCTGGAACCCCGACATGATCGTAATATACCTACGCGAGAGTGAGAGAAATGATCTTGTTCCATTAATATTATGACGTAATAGCACCATTACGTCATCATGCGTATAGCCCACCTAGATTCTGCCATACTCATCAAACTAGTTTACACTACACTTTCACACACATTTCTTTTTTTTTGTTTATGGTTTTTTTCCATCTCAAATTTTGGTAAACTGTAAAAAAAAATTCAAACTTATTTGAAATTAATATATCGTGACATAAACAACAATAAAGTAGTTTATTCAAAGAACATAAAATATATTTAAGAGAGCAAGAGAAATAGTGGAATAATAGTAAAAAGGCGAACTGGATTTATGGAAACTTAGATATAAATTGTTACTCTTAGAAGGAGTGACTCAGATCCGAAATGTTAAAAGAAAAAATCTCTTTGCTCTATGGGCCAACTAGAGAGGTGTCACGAAAAATTTACATAAAAGAAAAGAAATTAAAAAGGAAAATGTAACAATAAATTAATGAAGGGATCTGAATTTGTGATTCGGTAGCAAACAAGGATAAAGGTTTCTCTGACTCACGTCAATATTAATAAGAAATAGGTCTACTACGGGTAAGTCATCACTATGCGTTCTTGGTTGTTTCATACTCTGAATAAGGATATTTAGCTGAAGTAAATATCAATACAGGTTTCCTTATTATTTTCTAATAAGTAAAGTAAATCAAACTATAAAGAAGTTTGCCGATTTGTTAATGGTACCAGTGCAATATGTTAATGGTAAAGATACTATGAACATTTCTGTATAACAAATAAATATGTTTTATTTTAGAAGCGAATAAGTTATTTTTCTAATAATAAGTATGCTACGACCTCTAGAGTTTACGATCTTCATCTACCATCGTGTTCAAAATCATAACTTTTTGTAATGTATACAGATTTACTATAATTAGCCCACGATTGTATAAAATATGTACACAAAAAGAGTTTTAATGTCTGTGTAGGATTGAGTTGTCCAGATCCGATTAAAAAAATATAAATACCAATTTATATTCAAGAATAATTTAAGTACTATAAGTCATTAGGTATACTTAAATTTATGATATCAAGCTTCATTCTGGTTTGGGAAATTTGATATTCTTTATTACATTCGGGAAAACACACGAGACGTATCTCATAATACTAGAACAAGTTTTAAAGTTTTTTAAGGAGTTTTACGCTTATCTTTTAGTTTTCCGAGTTAGTGCTTGGAATTATTCTTATATGTGCACCTAGTTAGTTTCTTCTGCCTCATCTTTTAACCATATCATGGGAGAGTCTAACTTTGCAATTTATTTTTCAGTTCTGTCGCTGGTGGGTATTTCCTTAGAACTTCCTTTAACATAAACATACTTCGCACTTGTTCCATCTATGTATACATTCTTTATTTTTTGCGTAAAGCTTGTTTCTATTGATATTGTAGCCTCTGTGTACCACCTACTCTACAAGATTTCTACACCATCCTAAGGTTGACTGGAAGAGAATACCTTATGCATTAAGTCCGCCAATGTACAAATGTGCATGGAGTTTTAAATAAATAAATAATTATATTTAGCTCTACATCTTCTTTCGACTCGCTACAACCTGTCTTTCAATCGTTAAAAGACCTAGGTAATATTTGTACAATACGTTTTTAATGAGACATAAAATCGGAAGAGATCGCCGTGAGCGATAAGACCGCCTATTGTATCATTTGCATATTTGTGACTCATCCTCTGTTTTAACTTTGTAATTTTGCATGTATATAATAAAGATACATTAATAAATAAAATAACTGTGGTTAGAATATTAAACAATAAAACGCGTAATATTCAAACAAGTAAATAATACCTACGCCAAATAGTTGGATTCCCGTTAAAACTTAGCAACCACATTATGTCAGTAACAGACACTGAAAGACATTTAGTCGGTAAAACTTTTAGTTTGGGGAGATCGTTTTTTGTTTTTGCGAAAGACGGTCCCCATTTCATGTCATCCACATTTTTTTATATTTTTATCATTTATTCCATCACGACGAAGACTTGAAGACTCGAAGACTTAGAATTGAAGACTTGAAATACTTGACATTGGCAGAAATAGCTGATCCGGCTGATTGCCATATCATCAAAAGAAGAAGACATTTAGTCCATTGTGGGTTCGGTGACACATCGTCAGACCACAAGGCCTTTGGTTGATTATCCTTTATTCAATCCTCATGTTTTCTTCAATTTATATTTTGTATTATAACCGTACCAAATATAGCTTTACTTTTGTGTCTTTTGTTATTTATCATTGTAATGAAGTTTCTATTCAGGTTTCTAAAATAAATTTAATATGTTTTCTATAGTTGTTCAATCGATTCAGAGTTTGACACCCACGCGAGCCCTGACTGCGGGTAACGTTACTCGTATATTATTTCATTGGGAGAGCAGTTCTTGATAAATGCAATTTAAATCATATTTAGGCGTCTTAGTATTCGAGTGATACGTAATATTTATTGCTTACATTAATTTTACAGCCCACTCTTTTTATTTATTCTTATAAAATAACTTATGTAGTACTGCACTGTATTCCAAATTTACATAAAATTACTGTCTTATCTCTTAGAATTACAGATATTCATACATACAAATAAAAAAATTAAAGAGCCTGTTTGTAATTTCAAATCAATAGTTTTCTACTAAATGAATATGAAAGTATATGCGATTCTTACGACAAAAAGCTATTTTTAAAACTTTTGTCTGTCTGTCTGTCCCTCTTTTTTTTCCGGCTAAACTCTTGAACTTTCTTTGGCAAAAAGTTGATGATATAAGGAGTAACTAAGGCTAATTTTTTTAGACGACCGTGATTCCTACAGTTGTTGTTGAACCCCGGCACTAGTACTATAAAACGCCTTTGTCTATGTTTAAAAACATTCTAAAAATATAATTCAAAAAAGAATAATTGCAAAGAACTATAACTATAAAATTTACGGAAGGACCACTCACAGATCACACGAGACGGCACAGTCCACTACAGAGAGAAATGTAACTCCAGAATAATCCTTCCAGTGCTATTTTGGTTCGTATCACTATTCACGAGAACGCCTTTTTCTTTAAACGATAGAATTCCTTTCGCCCTTGACTAGGGTTGAACGCGACACACGAGACGCTTGAGAAAATAAATACGTGCACTTTGGACGAAGTGCGAGGTTCCACTGAATGGATACTGTACAGACCTAATGTAGTAGTAAGACAGTACATAAAAATCATAGCCCATAAATTATCAAAACTGGGTTATAAAACGTAACAGTTTACTTGATTGTGATGTATTTAAATTTTTATAACCTCGGGATTGACTACAGTGATATGTAAATTAGATACATATTATTTATACCATAAAGATAACTTTAAAAGGATCACGGCGAGCTAAGTAGCTATAAAATCAAAACCTGGAGGTTTCAATCAAAACCTACTATTGAATTTGGAAAAATGTACCTAGTATACCTACTAATAAAGTTGTTCTAAGGTAATAACAATCGATTTTAATGACTTTTAGTCTCAATTGACATAAACAACTATTAAACGATTAACATTATATTGCGCGGTATGCTGTTTGCTATTGAGCACGTGATAGAAAAAACCCGCTTAAGCTATTATTCATGGCATCTTTCATGAACAAGAGCTTTTGTCATTTTTTATTCTAATGCGTTTTTCATCGTTCATTTAATTCCATAAAGTTGTACACATGAATGCGGATGTTGTCCAAATGTATGCAATAGCATCCGGCATGTTACTCACGCGTCGGAACTTCCATAATGCCCAAGTATCTTCTGTTTGTACTTCGATTATTGGTATCTAAACATTATATTTGCTTGATTTGTATGAATCGGAAACAATGAGTGATAAATTGACCGGTCTGATCAAGCAATGAATCACTACTTAACTAAGTAATACTACAAATGCATTTTTGAGTGCAATCAAGTCGTGAGTCTAAGAATTTGCAAGTAAGATTGTCAATTAAATTGGTGTAATATAATGTTTTAATTCTTGATATCGTTAAAATCGTCACAATTCGTAGATTTAAAAAGATAAAAATAAATAAACATTATCACTGCGAATCGAACTCGCACCATCCTAATATACGTACTTCGATTTCTCGTTGAAGTTGTCCGAGGTTCAAAAAAGGACAGAATATCGTTTGTGCAGACAAAAAGTACAGTTGCCGAGATACGTGTACCTGAATTGACTGACAAAACGTGCTCGATCGCAAGTTAAAGCTAATAACAGAATTTGTTACTAGGTTTTTTAATTATTATCGAAATAAATTACTACGAAACGTGGTGCACCCTGGCACGCTTCCCTGTGGAATATTATGGATGTAGGAAATACATGAAAAGACACACATACAAAAACACATGAAATATTTAACATCGTTTCGAAATTGGAGGTACAGAAGTTTTTGAGTTTTTAAATCGTACTGAAACCATTGTAACGTTTTTATATAGATGTTTAATAGAAGTAGTAAGTACATATTTGTCCAATTGTTATCACGTGATCGTGTATCGCAGCAATACCCGCACCACTTGTGTGGTATTACTATCTCATATTCAAATTACTGTAGGTAAGTAAAAATTGAGTAACAACAGTAACGTGTTATTGACCGACATAAAATATAATGAAAATTTATTTGTTTTTCACTTTACCTACAGCACGCTGCTGTGTATATTTAAATTCAGCTGCAAATAAAACTATTCAAGGATAAATATATTATTTCGGACATTCGTGATTCCTTGCGTGTCGTGTGTAAATCAAAAGGCAGGCGCCCAAACTCATACGCTAATTCGGCGTCGCGGGTACTCTGAGCATATATCTTCCTGAGGTCATGAGTTGAATTGTAAATCTACGTACGTAACTCTCATTGATTTATGTCTGTCTCGAGTTGGCCACACGCCTCCTTGTTGCTTGCCTTAGTTTTTAAAATACTTTGTATGTATAGTCTTCCATATGTGTGCGTTCCGACTAATTGATTTCAATCACAAATTACACGACTAAAATATTAATTTGGGTTGGTTTTTCTGGTTCACGTTCTAAGCAAGAAAACATTTTATCATGCCTTATATCAGACTATTATTAATCACCTATAATATGATACCAAATGACTTATAATTTGTTTCCCATTAAGGGTCGTGTCGTGTTGACAAATTTAATACTGACGCATGCAATGTTATGCAAATGCTAAAACCTAAGAAATTGATGATATTGATGATAGCTGCCTCGGTGGCGCAGCGGTAGCGTATGCGACAGCTGTTCTTAAGGTCTCGGGTTCGATTCCCGGGTCGGATCAAATGTTTGTATGATCTGCAAATATTTGTTTCGGAGTTTGGGTGTTTCCTATGTATGATATGTATGTATTTACAAAAAAAAGTATATAAGTATTATATCAGTTGCCTAGTACCTATAATACTAGATGACGGACTAGATGGCGTTGTGTGTTAGATGTTCGGAATATTTATTATAGAAAGATAAACAGCTGTAGGTAAGAGACAGCAATACATTAAAAAAACAGATTATATATAACACACTTAGAACTACATGAATTTAACAAATAGGTGCAAAAGGCGTGGCTGGGTAAACATTAGCGATCAGAATTATTTGTGTTGCTTGTGATAGAACAAAAGATAAGCGACATTATCACTCCGCTTGTGATAAAATGAAAAGGTAGCATGATAATAGCATATCGAGTACACCACTTGTATTCGTTTGAATACTTAGATGTGGTTTTGGGAAAAAAACTACTGTGATATGAATAGCAGCGTCATTGAATTTGGTTAGTTTAGGAATTTTAAGGTGCTCCGGATGGCGTAAGAAAGCGGTTCCCGGATCTCTGCCGTCTCAGGCGCAGAGTGGCATACCTTGTGGTTTTAGTCGGTTCGATTCCGACACACCGGCCCGCCGCAAACCCCGGTGGGCTGAAGACCCGTGGGGGTTTCCACACGTAACAAAAAAAAAGGAATTTTGAAGTGATAAGGACTTTATCGTTTACTTCTAAATCAGCTCAATATATGTGTCTTCTTATGGAACACAACTATGTATTTATATTCCATTAGATGACGTTTTGTTATTAGTTATTAGTGAACTTAAAAATATAACAATAACATTTATGATATTTATAGTCTAAGAGCCGATTAATTAATGATTTATACCCATCTGACACCAGATCAAACTTCTTTTTTAATTATAAAATATTAGTTAATGTCATGTCATGACTATTTTTTTTATATTTTAATAGGTTCTTTTTTTTCTTAGACAAGCCTATCCCATTAGATTATTTATTAAATAACCGTTATTTTGCTACCAATTTCGATAAGCTGTAACCTGTTGCCAGAGAAATAAGTAAGCAAGCTTAAGTTACTAAAGTATATTTATTAACATTTGGGACTAAATTTTGGTGGTTATCAATAGAGTGAAAGTGATGCAAAGCATGTGTTAAAAATTAAATAGTCATGACTGTTTTTCGACAGGCGAGTCATCATAAATGTGTTCATTAATTCATACAATCTCAAAAAAAGTTTAATCTGGTTATTAGATGGGTGTAAGTAGATCCTCACCTAACTCTCCTGAGAGGAGACCCGAGCCCAGCAGTGGGACATTATGGGTTGTTGATAGATAAATAGATATAGATACTCACCGGCTCTTGAACTATTATATTTGCAATACATTACTGCAGCTCATGAGAAAAAAATCAGGCAATAAAATGATTGCCATAGTTCATCAAATTACATAAACAATAAATCTTTATGATAACAAAATAAAGCTGGCAAGTAAGACATTGCGACAACACAGTGAAATAAAAAGAATAACATTATTTAATTTACAAAGATGGAACATCTTAAGTGGATGCGTGTACTCTTCTTCTTCTTAGCTTATTATTCTTAGGGTTAATTGGGGTCAGCTACTAGTTCAACCGGTTTTATCCGAATATCAGTTTTTCCATGGAGCGACTGGCATCGAACCTCCGCAACCCTGAGGGTGAACTGAATTCGGAGATCGAACTAGTTGTCAGTATATTTATTATTTTTGCCAAAGTGTATTGATTACAACTAATTTATTGGTAGTACAGTTGTGGATATGGAACTTTATTTCTGAGGTATAAATTCCACTAAGTTAATATTTTAATAAGTGCGATATATAAATAAGTTAAAGTGAAAAAAATTTAAGATTTCGAGTGCCCATTTAATAACAGTACTTGCTACAAATTGATAAATAACTGTGAAAATAGCAAGGAAAAGTGTGTGTGTACTTATGTACACGCGTTTTAAGTAATACTTATTTGGCGTAACAAGATAAAAATTAGAAAAACTAAAATGTGGACTTAGGGTGTCGCTTTTTCGTGACGGTAAAAGCGCGCATCGTTAAAATGTAATGTTGACTATAGCTAACTTCAGTAAAAATTTGCTCTCATCTTTCTTAACTTTACTTAACTTATAACTTCAAAAATAAAGGTAAAGATAATATTATAGATGAATATTATAGCACCACAAAAAACAAGACGCAAAAGTAGAAAATAGTAAATTTGATCATAATAATAAAGAAATCAAGATATAAAAGTATAGTTTGTCTAATCTTTACTTTATAAGACCACAATATAGTTTTTATTGGTACATTGATAATAAACTAGATACTCAACTCTCTTTCCATTAATCTCAAGAGTCGTTAAATATAAACTAAATAATATTTTTACTATAAATGCTTTTCGTAATTAATAAAACAGATATTAAGTAAAGACAAAAGAATAGTTTCTTTAGAAACAATTGAACTAATGATGTCAATACATAATATTTACTTGTGCTTTTATTTAATCATTGTATTGACGTAAATGTGCAATGTTAAAACCATGCTGCGTTAGGACTCTACCTTCAAAAATTATTCATATTTCTTCTATGAAATTCGAATACAGATAGATGTTTCATTCTTAAAGGAATGCATATCCGATAGTGTCGGTTATGGAGTTCTGCAACATTCCTATCCCTATCTATATAATTTTATTACTGTCAAGTTGGTTGTGACCATGTTAAAAACTCTTCTAAAAGTTCTGATTAAATCGAGTTCAAATTTTTGTGAAATTTACGTAACACGCTTAAAAAGAGTTTATATAAAATATATTTATTGCAACTACAAAATGCTATAAGGTAAGCGTAAGTTAATTACAGCTAATCTGTACTTAAAAAATATTTAAAAGCTGAAGAGTTTGTTTGGTTTGTTGAACGCGTTAACCTCAGGAACAACTGGTTCGATTTTAAAAATTATTTCAACACTAGATAGCTTATTTTTCAAGCAAAGCAATCTACATATATCGTCACGCTACAACTGTTAGGAGCGGAGTATCAATAAAAACTGTTTAAAAAACGGGGGAAAATTGATTGATTCGGGAGCTTCCATTGCGTGCACTGCATAAACGGTTAAAGTTTTGCAAAATTAATGTACTACAGAATTGTTCCCCTGTGAAAGTTGTAAAAGAAAGTCTAGACAGCTTATGTCTATTTTTAAGGTTGGCTTACTATACTATAACCGTTTTTATGGTAGACAAAATTCGTTCACGCTGTTATAAAATCATGCTACGGGCTAGTAATTTATAGAATTGGATGAAAAACGTACGATTCCATTCTGTGACAAATTAAAAAACCTCATCTTTCGTTCTAATAAAATTAGCATAGCCACCTTATTTGTCCTTGAACCAATAAACATCTCCTACACTTAAACTAGTACCGTTGATACGTCATCTTTAAAAATAAATCAATTGGCAGTTGGACATGTACGTGTCGACATTGGATTTATTACTAAGCATTAACACTTTAATAGCCTCTTGAGACTATGCGATCCGCCGTTTAAAACTAACATCGAATTAAACTAGGTACATATTTTGTCACTTATCTGATTGAGCAACACTTCACTAAAGATTCAATCAAACATTGATGTTTGTTACAGAAATTAGAATTAAAAGCTCCTTGAGGGAAAAGTACCGGTGTCCGGAAACACGTAAGACCTTGTCAATCGACGCACTGCTGAAGTAGATTGTAATAAATAAATCGATTCTGAAATAGTCACTGTTAAAGTCATGAAACGATCTTTCCTTTGAGTTGAGGAGTATTTATTTAAAAGAATAACATTTATTAACAACACGTAATGCCCCACTGCTGGGCTCGGGTCTTTTTACAGGAGAGGGTCACTCTCCACGCTGAGTGCAGTTTGGGAACTGGCAAGACAACGTTGTGGTTACGAAATCGTTGTATATTTTTAAGCTGCCCAAAGGCCTCCAAGGCTGTATAAATGCCCAAACTCAATATCCCACGCGGACGAAGTCGCAGTCACAGCTAGTATAGTACATAAAAGAGGTTTTATAAACGTTACCAACGATTTGCACAGCAGCTACAATCCTCTGTTGTTACAATGGCGCGACGCGTTACTTGTATTCAGTTCTGAACGCGATGAAGTCACCGCTCGAGTTACATAATAGATACATATGTATATGTATGGAGCCTACAGTTTTTATATATCTTCTTAGTTCATTGATGTAAGTATAAGGTACCTGAGCTAATTGTATTTTAGTAGTCTTACGAGACAGAAAAGTCACTATGCTTAGCTTTATGTTTTTTAAATTAGGCTTTACTCCGTACAACACATTTCCACGTGTACAGAATAGAAGTAGGCGTAGCAGCGTTCACGACTCATGACTAATTTTAATAATAATAAATGAGATAAGTGTAGGATTTTTATGTATGAACACGCAGCGTTTTGGTAATATCATATACATAATAACTTACATTCCAACATAATCTGTTTGAAAAAAAATCTTCACTAACTCTTTATAAAACAGTTCTTTCATAGTAATTTCGAGTAATACATCGATCTAACACGGTATTAGGTACTAGACTTAGAACAAGGGACATACAAAATACTACGATATATATGTAGATAGATTTTGTAATTAATGGACTACATATGCAGGAGAGTAGGCTGTGATGGTACGGTCACATAAAAGGATTCTATCTAATTACATTGACAATTTGGCTTATAGTTATCGCTATCGGACCCCAGTCAAAGATCCCCGGGGAAAAATGAAGACAAGATAGGAAAATGTATGCTGAGGGACATGAAAGAGTGTCAGGATATGGCGAAGTGGAACAAACAAACGAAGAATAGTGTTTAAGAAAGAGGACTATATATTACGTTCCAAAAATAAAACAATGCAGCAAATACTTAAACTAGTCTATGTTAGTCTATGGCATTGAAACAACGTCAGTAAATTACAGTAATTTAAGGGGTCAGGAGCGATTCGTGAGGTTAAACGATGTTATACTATAACGATCGATACGTCCAATTATCTACCTATTACCAACCTTAATTTCTATTAAAACACTGCATTAGAAGACATGGTATTTCCCGAGTAACATTTATTGGCTATTATTCAGAGATGTCGATATAAACATGGGAAAAATAATACAGGCAGCTGATAAACAGATTATATCTTTCTTAATTATCAATGCAAGTTATCTTGTGTTGCTGGTCTATACTCCATGTTCCAACGTGATTGTTTTTTTTAGTTTGTGTTTAGTGTTTGTTGTCCAGTTTTATCATCCAGTTAGCAAAAAGTTTACATATATAATTTAAGATTTAACGTATAGCCTCATTTTAAGGTAAAACCTCTTTACTTTCGGTGTAATGTTGTACAATGTATGTCACAGATAACTTAACATCATTTGTCATTTTTATCAGCAAAGGTAGAGCAGTTAGCGATAATTAATAAAATCATTTTTTATAATTCCACTTTTTTGTGCTAAATAAAAAAGGCCCTAAATATATCTAAAATAAAATTGAGCCTCTTAAGATATTCCATAATTGAACTGCAGTTAACAACTTAAACAAATTCACAAGACTATCTCTAATCTCACAGCTCCAATCGGGCTACAACTTCTGTAGTACATTCTACAGAAACTTGAAATACCTAACTGTTACTAACTTTGCATAGGTACGTATACATACATATTATGAATCTATGTATATATGTTTACATTTCGATCACGAATGAAAATTTAATAAGGAAAAAGACTGAATAAAGTTTTCGAGGAATGTGGTTCTTAATACAGAAGAGATTTTTATTGGGAAGGAGGAAAATCAAAATTACTGACAGATATAAGGACCCTTTGTCTATTCGGTAGCAGTTTACGAACAATTGTTAATAAATACTGACAAACTTCCTGAATATATGTATCGAATACAGAACCTTCTTCTTTAATCGATTAATAAATCGTGATCAAACCGTAACGTAGCTGTAAAGTTTGTCATGGGTATAGAATATTTATTACACACGAATAAAAACCCGCAACCGTGGGTTTAAATTCGTCAACCTCGTGTGGGACTTGATGCTATAAAGGTATTCTGGACCCAATTATGGCTGATTCCTTCAAAATTTTGAAGAAGGGGACTATCGGAGGCGCGCGCGATGGTAATTCGGTTGATCGATAACGGTAGCACTGCTTTGTAAAAAGTATAATTCTAAACTTTATAGGTTAAGTACTCAAATGTTTCCTAAATTGAAATCACCTTTTATGAAATTATTGATTCCTACTAATAACATAAAGGCGAAAATTTGCGGTTGGATAACAGGCTACTATTCACTGCGGTAACCGATATATACGCGGGCGGAGCCGAGGACGAAAGCTAGTATTGATATAAGCAATATAGAGCGTCGATACGATCCGCAAACAACAATCTCTAAAACACTGTGGGGATAAACAGCGTAAGGTTCGCTACGTATTACAAATCACACCTAATTTCCTTAACATTCCTAGAAATGTAGAAAACAGAGCAGCGTTTAAAATAAAACATTTCCAGGAAGAACAGAATGTATTTCTCTCCTTTAGCAAAGGCAAGTCAAAATAAATGAACCGTCACCTGCTGTATTCCCGGACTAATAAAACCTTCAAACCTTCAAGAAAAGTGCGTACTCTTTCTTAAAAGGCCTGCAACGCACTTGTGACGCCTCTGGTAATCGCTTACCATCAGGTGATACGTCTGCTCGTTTGCCTCCTAACCAATAAAAAAAACTAAAACAACGAGTGGTTAAAAGATAAACGAAGGTCCTCGCCTCCCGTTATTTCTTATCTAAAGTAGTTAAGTTGGTATTATCAACTCATTTTTAATTATTAAAACACTGTTTAAAAGTTAGTAAGAACACGTTAGTACAAATTTTATATTTTCTTATTAGGTTAAAACCTTCCATTTGATCTTATGAATTGGAAAATTGAAACTACAAACATTTTATCAAACTTAGTATTAATGCCTTTATTTTTCGAAAAATAAAATGTAGAAAGTAGTAACACAGTCTTTGTTTTAGAAATCGAGTTATTAGGTTATAAAACACAAAACTAGTATTTACAAGCCTCGCAAGACGATATCTCTAACTTGTTATTGATTTTTGAAGCTAAATAACAACAGCATTACCAAAACTAATTAGTGTCACACATAGTGTGGAAAGTGATACATTTCAATTGTTTTTTAACTGCCTTGGTTTAGATAACATTTCAATAAAACAACTCCACACGTCCTTAAATAAATAATAAATACGACCTACTTTGATTCAATTCTCATCATTCTGTATAATATGTGGTTCCAATCACATGTTCCGATTGTACCTACTCGATGCGAGTCGTCGATTATAACGAGTAAAAGAATCTTGCTTAGTCGAGTTGCAGCCTGACTTGCTTAATGTTTACCTTATTGCTTATTACCGCCGACGCTTACTTACGGAAATAAAAACACACCCACGGACTAACCGACTGCATTAAATATACTCTTTATTCAATAAGTACCGAGTTCGGGACCCGTCTTTTCAATATTACCGTGTTATAGAAAGCAACTAGTGGGAGAAGGTACTTAAGCTTTGTGGTTACAAAATTAAATCGTAATGTATATGAATGGTGGACGATTCGTCTTGCCCTCACTCGTTGAGTAATGCGAGACAAAACAAAATCGTTTTAAACATAAACATCGAGAAACTGAGTACACATGTAACAAAACTTGAGATATTTATAAATTCTTTTGTTGAAGAAAGCTTTCAATATTCCGAAATAAGTATCTTTCTAAAAACAAGCGTAAAAAGAATCGGCGTTACCAAGAAGTATTTTTATTGAGTTGGTAAGTATATTTTAATGAGTGTGTAGTTTCTTTTGTAGGTATAATAGGTTGTTATTAACCAACAAGGAGATACCGAGGACTAAATAACAAACACATTCACAGTACTTCAAAGAATCTTAGCAGCATGACCAATACTGTCATTATGTCATCAAGGCGTTCTTTGAAACGGCCTTGTAAATTGACAGAATATTTCAGCTAAGAATCAAATATAACGATAGTGAGGTTTGGATATAAATTACATGCAGAATGATAAAATCAGTTATGCACTGAATATCGTAGGTTTGACTCTACCGCCAATATTTTTATGACATTATTACAAAGATCGCTTACAAACTATTGTGAAGGTAGTCAGGCTTTAAAAAAGAAATACCTAAGTAAGTCGTATTTTTCTTTTTGACTGTCTACTTTATTTTTTAATTATTTATTAACTTAATGCATATGAAGTACAAAGGCGTAATGCCATTAGGCATTATCTACCAGTCAACCTTTAGGTGTTGCAGATATACATACATACACACACATATATATATATATATATATATATATATATATATATATAAATATACATACACACATACATAAATACACATATTTAGTTGGTGTATACGATATTTAGTTGAATTTAGATGCGAACATCCTGAGTAGGTACGACTCATTCAATTCAATTAAAAATCAATTATTGTCATACACCAGACATTGGTTTACACTTAAACCACTTTTTCTTGGGTTAATTGTGTGTTTATATTGTAGAGGAACGGGTGTCATGTCCCTCCAACACAAAGGGAGGATCCTCCAACCAGGCGATGTGATCATGCCTGGCGGGCCACTGCCCAATGGTTGATGTTGGGAAGTTGTATATATGTTAATCGGCGCGAGAACTTCTATTGCGCGATGTAGGTAGGTAGTTTCTTAGTGTAGTACATTACTCCGTAGTTCAGTGTATCTGCGGTAGATGGCGTTGTCATATGTTTATGTTGCCGCTGTATGTGGAAGTCGCCACAATATTTTATATTATTTCGGTTAGAGCACTTGGACTTTACCGCAATAGCCAATTCAAATTAACTGGTTTGCAACTTTGACCGGCTCGAGCTGACATTTTCCTTTTATCCTGAGTAATATTTCTTTACTACTATACGCCTTATTATTTAATAGAAAATACATCTCTGTAGTTTGTTTACTCATTTCTTGCCAGAGTTATCTGAGATAGCTGGTCTACGGCATCATTTTTATTTCTATTCCGTTAGAGAGAATGAAATTATAGTTAATAATTTGGTTTATATGTATAGTTTAATATCTCTGCGTTTCCTTTCGAGGATATAGTGAGAGTCTGTATCATTATACTTAGTAACTTTAATGTTCTTGAGCTATGAAGGGTGATGATAAACTCTGTGTTTGACTGCCTTATCTGGGTCCTCCATAAAAAACGTTAAGACAAAAATATGTTTGTTTTAATAATGTCTCACTGTTTGAACAAAAAATTCCAAAGCGATAACAAAACCCGGCGGTCGGAATTATTGTGTGGAATGATCATTTTCTTGGTATTCATCTTAATTAGTTTTGTTCATTAAGTTAGAACCTACATACCTTATACGCTTAAAGAAATAATCGGACTTGTATGCGCAGAGAAAATGGTATCATTCCAACTTCCACCCCTTTAAAATACTTTAAATTTGACGTAATATTTTCGTTTATAACTTTTGACACTTATCATACAATCCCCGGCCTCTAGTTCAGAAGTAAGGATCATTAATCACGAGACCATTCATCCTTCAAGAAAAAAACATTTTAATTGAAATTAACGATGATAAATAAGGTAAATTAAATATGTATACCATAACACATAGAAAACTATATAAGGAAATTAATGGACCTAGTAGTAAAACGGTAGTATGTAGTAGTAATGGACAACATTAAACTAATTTATGACTAAAAAAATATACCAAACAATTAAGTTTATACATGGTAATTCTATTCTTTAACTTAAGACAATCCTTAACCTTACGGTGTGTATTATATTTTTATTGAAGGTTTAAGACCACACATTCTACCTACTAGTTTTGTAATTGTTAAAGAGAAATTCAATATTAAATAAAATATTTAAGCCATGTCATTAAAGGCAGTTTGAACACAATGAAATCATTAAACCATGAGGGTCAAAATAATAAAGAATTTGCATTGACTATTTGCTGACAATGCCAATAGAATTAGTACAACTTATAAAAAAGAGACAGGCAAGTAAAAACTTACCGATTCGTCGGCTTGTTTGAAACTTATAAGTCAGGTTACTGTCACACCAAAGAGTTGGTATCCTTATTATTTTTTAAAAATTTATTAACTGTGCCTAAGAGCACTTTAATCATAAGGAAAGGTCATAGGGGAATAAAATTCCTTGAAATGAATTATTTTTACATAGAAGTAAAAGGTACACTGAAATGCTTTGGGATGGATACATTTTTTATAAACCATAATATTCTTTCGTATACAGTTGCAGACTTTTGAACATGAGATCAAAATATTAAAGCGTTTAATGAACTAACCGAGCTAGACGCATGGACCAGAAAGTTTTTTTTTTCTTTTACTCCATGTAGGACGAAAGTAATTGGATAAATGAAGTTGTTTGCTAGCAGTCACAATAGAGCAGATCGTAATCGATAGATATGAAATTTAATCACCCCCACACATCTTTCTAAGTATTTACATAGTTCTTAATGTGTTATATTTCATTTCTTTTATTAATTATGTGAAGGGAAGGAAGCGTGTATCAAGTAGCAGCGTTATTTACCCAATGGCCGCGCGTGGTGCTTGACTTGGCCTTCGTGTCATTGGTGAGATGTCAGACGTCATAAATGAATTTTGTAAGACTCTCTTGTTTTTTAGAAGAAAAGTCATATACTAGGAACTAAGGTTCGTCAACAGCTTTTAACGGTCAACTGCTGGATTTAGACCTCTCCGTAGAAAAAGATTTTGGCATACTATATCATGCTGGCTAAATGAGATGGAATAGGGGTTTTTTTCAAGTTTTCTTTATCTTACTTCCAGTACTTACTAGTAACTATTAAACTGATATTTTTGACAACATTTGTAGCTAAACTTTATGATTGAGTTAAGAATGTGTATGACAATTTCGTTATTAAGCTACGCCCACATTTATAATACCTGTAGAAAACCTGTAAATTACGTGTCATAAATTATCATTTAATACTTTCCGTTAGCCAGCTTACAATAATTCGTCATCATGGAAAATTGTACAATAATATATCGTAAGCGTAAATCAAAATAAGCTTATAAAAATTAAAAGAGTTCTCTACACTTTTTTTAAAAGAAATACTTACAAATGGAAGAATATTAATTACTTTGAGTTCATGAATGACAAAATGTCAGAACACAAAACTGTTTATAAACTAATGATGCGGAAGCATTTCAACAGACCAGCATATCGTGGGTCACCAACTTGCGTTGTCCGCATTTGCAATGAATATGATGGCCACTACTCTTGGCCTCTCATGCTTTACAACAGGCAGAGTAGAGCCATTTTGGCAGGCCCATACATAAAATATTTCAATAATAATGCGTTGCCGATTTAAAATTATTTAAGCATAATATTGGGTATAATATGTATGTTGACCTGTCATAGTATGTAAGCCTATACAATGTCAGTTCAAGTTCTGGCCATGAAATAAACCTTAAAACATTTATAGATAAATAAATTTCACACAGTTGCAAACCAATTACTTTTGTGCACAATCGTCTGTACTTTGAATTTTGAGTAAAAAAATATGGATGAGTAACGGGTATATAATATTTTTCAGTACCACAAATTGGTTAAAGACAATGGTTACATTGGAATTTATCCTCATAGTTGATAGGCTATATGACTGTATTGTTTTTATTTTCCGTAATAATTACCACAACGTAAGTGTATTTTTAAATTACTCTAGCTTCTACAAGGAAAAAAGATTAATAAAACAATTTAAACTTGTGTCTATTCCGGAAATAATATTTGTTTTACCGCTGACGCCTTGATATGAATGCAAGTGGAAAAATCACTTGTTGACATCGTGTTGCTTGCAACTGGTATTTATCGGTTATTTTTAAAATAATGCCTGCTTAGAATTTTAACTCCAATAATTTTCAAAGCTACTGGGACTTATGACGAACAATTTAAAGGGGCTAACTTATCATAATTTATTAATAGGTTATTATTATGCATATGATTGGAAAAAATGTTGAAATTCGAAATTAGAATTCGAATTTTTAAAATTGATTATTTTATAAACCTATGACAGAGAAGAAAAAGTACATTATTAAGTATTTCTTCAAAATTGTTAGCTGTGGAGGAACGGGTGTCATGTCCCTCCATCACAAAGGGAGGATCCTCCGACCAGGCGAGGTGATCATGCCTGGTGGGCCATTGCCCAACGGTTGCTGTTGGGAAGTTGTATATATGTTAATCGGCGCGAGAACTTCTATTGCGCGATTTAGGATTGGTAGTTTGTTAGTTTTCTTCGTTGCTCCGTGGTTCGATGTTTCTTCGGTAGATTTCGCTGTTATATATTATATGTTGTTGCGCTGTATGTGGAAGTCGCCACATTAGCTAATGCTAACAATTTTGTAAATCTATTAGATAACCTATGTTAGTGATCTTCTTTATTAAGTTAGTTTAATTAAGTTTTTCTTTATTAAGTGATGTTATTAACTCGATGTTGTACCATAACGTCATTATTCACAATTAAAATAAGTGTTAAATATAAATAAATAAAATAATATTTATTTATATTTAAGCAATGTTTTAAATTTAAAAAGTCGGAGTCAAATAATTTTAATCTTTTGCCACAATGTGACATACAATAACATTGATCTATTTTTGTTCAATTCAATTTTGTACAGTAACTTTATGCACAATTAAAACTAAAGCACAATTAAAATAAGCGTTAAATATAAATAAATAATATATATATATATATATCAATATTATTGTATGTCATATTGTGACAAATGATTATAATTTTTTGACTCCGACTTTTCAAATTATAAGCTTTGCTTTTCGAAAATGAATGGTTGAGTTTATATATTATCGTCCTATAAAAATCTTACAGCTACGCTACAGAATCTACATTTCCCTACGTGAAGTAAAAACTAAAGTTAAATAACCTTTAAGCTAAAAAAAATCACTGAATAATGGCCGAATTTCGCATACTAGGCGACCACCAGCATGTTAAAATGCATTAATGGTAGTTAAACGAAATTATTACATACGCACACCATTTTCATTAAAAAAAAACAGACTTAAATAACTGAGGTCAGACACGGAGCAAATAACCTTATTCAATTACAAAATCGGTTTTATCCAGACCGGATTTTAAAAGTGAAAATTTCTCGGAATCATGCTACGGATGACTAATTATGTAGGTGAATGCAGACTTCCGTCCTAAAAGCATTGCGGCCAGTGTTGCTAACCTTATTATAATATAATATCCTACTATGTTTATGGTAAGAATGCTATTTTTGTTTTTATTATCTATTGTCTCGTATTCACTATTGATTTAAGTAAAAATAAGGTGAGTAACATAAAATGTTGCAAAAGGTGTTTATTATTACATTATGAAGCAAATAAGGTTAAATAAATTATTAATCGCTTTATACAAAATTAGCGCCCAGACCCGGCTTCGACTTCATTCTATACTATGTAAAGAAAATAGTACTGCAATCCTCAAGCAATAATAAAAAAAATGCTTTTTAAAAATATTTTCTTTACTTGTAATTACCTCAAATACATACAGTTGGCAGCCCCATTAACTTAAGACACAGTTGAATCAACTGTGCGGCATGTGTGAAGGTCGCAACATACGGCGAATGCTCTGGCTGTTTTAATTTTCGGCTTGTTGCTGAACAAAGTTATGAAGCACACGGTCATATAAGTCTACAGAAGCGATGACGTCACTTTTATCTTCTAAAAATGTGGTTTAAATTCCTTGAATGCGCTGTTAATGAATTTACACATGTACATGCATTACATGTAATGTAATTTAGAACGGGGATGGTGGTTCCATACCTACTTATTTACTAAAACTAATAACCAACAGAATATTGAAATTATAAATATCTGTAAAAGCAAAAGCTTAAATATCTGTAAGAGCAGTGCAGAGATATATAACAATATTTTTTTGTGGAAATTTAATAAAACAGACGGTAACTAGTTTTTTAAAAACATATAAACTTATAAGTAGTTTATAAAAAAACAATAAATTGAAAAAAATCAATTTAAGAAATTCTGGCCAGCGTAGTATAGTAGTTGGGCTAAAACCTCTTTTCTAAGGAGAGTCCTATACCCTGTCCTATATCCTATATGTCCTATAGCTATAGACTAGTTGATGATGTGTCGTCACGTGTCACACACACTCGTCATGTGTCGTCTATATGATGTCGATGATGATGATAGGCAAAACACTGTTAAATTAAATTCCCTTGAAATCAAGGAAGAAACTCTACATTCGATTGATACTCCTGCTACGCACGTAACTTAAGCAGCACTTCAGTGTTTAAAACAAACGGAAGAGTCGTAAAATACAGTTCCGTTGTGATACAACTTGTGTCAATAAATCATTCATTAATTGCCTGCTTCTTTTTAAAATTTATATTTTTATCTTTTATATAAACGAGTTGAATTAAAAAAACATATATTTTGGCTACTAGAAGTTATTACTGTGATGTTCATATACTCTTTGATAAATAAAGTGTAAATGTAGTATAGGAGTGGTATTATAAATAATGAAAAGCAAAATTAGACCATATAACTAATACTTACATAGTTCATAATAAAAAAAAACTTGATTATATAACATATATATAGCACATAAATAATCACACTATGCAATACCGTGTATATATAACGTGAGGATCTCCTTTAAAAAGTCTACGTTAAAAACTAAATTATTTATGTATTGATTTTACGAGAAAGCGTGTTAAAACAATTGAATAAAACATATATTTTTGTTACACAATGGAATTATTGAAGTTGGTACTTACAATATTTTTATACAGCTTGTTTAATTTATTTATTACAGGGCATTACGAATAATGCTCTATTAATAATGTACTCCAAAATATATAGTCCTTCAAACAGTAATGATCACTGTCAATTACGAATACCATAACAAAAACCCATCACATATATGGCACTGTAATCGCTTGGCCATGATTCCAAAGGTTACATAATTATTATTGCCACATAAATTTACAAAAACAATTTGATGTCAGATAAACTAGAGGCATTCAATACAAATTAAGAAAACGTTTAAATGAAATGTGGACCAAAGAGGTTTATTAACTACCTACTATTGAGGGACGAGATAAAATGGTGGAAGAATTATTACTTTGTATTTTATTGCTATATTTAGAATATTACAAGTTAAGTCTCCCTTTAGCTTTAGTCTGTTGGGAACCATTGCTGAACGAAGCCTTCCCCAAAGAGCGTCAACCATCCAGGTCTTCGGAAAACTCGGGTGCCCTACACTATATTAGTCTAATCGGAGTCTCCACTCTCCATGTCGGCGTCATCAATTTAAGTCTAAATGTTTATAAATTAAAATGTATGTTTTGTCTGGGTATAGTACGACATGTCTACCTATATAATTCCGTTTCGAGTATAATAGCCAATTCGACTTTACAGTCGAATTGAATTGAATAGAATTTTCATTCATCATCACTTTATTCATTATAACAATGTGTCACCAGTGACGATTAAAAAAATTCTATATAGGTACATATTTACTATTCTGCGGTTATCTTGATGACATAATGGTACAAGTATGCATAATGCATATGCTATGATATTACAGCATATCACCTTCAAACTGATTTTTAACTCAGACTTTATTGCATTGTATTGATTTATATATTTGCTTTTATCTAAGGCTTATTAAATTATGTATTTGATTCCACTTTTAAGATCGTACATCTGAACATAGCAGGAACTTGATGCCAGAGCGCACAATTGAAGTTGCTTTATTTAAAAAGGATACATGAATTAAATCTCTCATTCGGATGTACATTATTATTGAATTCAGTGCCTATATTGTGTCGTGATGTCATTGTAGTCTGTGACCGTCGACAATCACATAGCTTAGAGCCAAATAGGTGCACACTTATTATTCGCCTACAAACCTACATTGATGCAATATTCTGTGGTATTCGGCTGTATGCTGATGCTTTTTAAATAATAACATTAATCGTTAATTATTGTCGGATTGGTTTTAGTTTATATAAATAAATAAATTGTTGCATTTATATAGATAGAGTTAAATATTGTTAAAAACAGTCTAAAATATGTTATATATATTATGTATATGTGAGTGTAGAGTATATACGACAAGTCTATTTAAAGCATGCCAAACAAAAATTTCAGTTGAAATGTGGCCATGTTTATGCGCGAAAACATCTGTCAAGAGATTTGGCAGTTTCAACCGTTTGTATGGCATTATCGCATGATATTTGCGCTTTTATATATAGAATATGTATATAGTGTGACTAATAAAAATAAGCGCCATAATGTAAAGTTTTTGGGCCCAGTTTGTTTGTAATTAATATTTTAATATTTAATGTTTGCAATTAATGAATTTTTTGAGTTAGTAACATAGGACAAATCATTGGCAGTACTTGTTTGAAAAGTTATTTCATCTTTCTAAAGATTTTTAATCCTACTCGATGTAGATTGCTTGTAATTTGCTAGAGTGGGCCCACAAATGGTAGCTTTAATATCAGATTTAAGCCGAAACCTCCTTTTTACGAAGAATCTTAAGTCTAGCAATAGACTGTTAAAGAATGTTATGATGTCAGATGTTATATGTATGTATTGTTTAAATTTTTACCGTGGGAGAGCCACGCTTCGGCATGAATGGGCCGGCTCGACCGAAGTGATACCACGGCCTCACAGAAAACCGGTGTGAAACAGCGCTTACGCTGTGTTTCATCGAGTGAGTGAGGATACCGGAGGCCCATACCCCAATCCAACGCCCCCTATCCCCCCCATCCCCCTTCCCCCCAGGCCGCCATAGTGTGGGTCACCATGCTGCATTGTTCTTTTTCGCATTGAGGATAGTGACCACCACTCTTGGATTCTGCTCATGCTTTCCATCAGGCAGGGCAGAGTCATTTTGGCAGCTTAAATATAAAAAAAAAAAAAAAAAATTAAGCCGGGGAACTACAGANCAGGGCAGAGTCATTTTGGCAGCTTAAATATAAAAAAAAAAAAAAAAAATTAAGCCGGGGAACTACAGAGAAAACAATAATTAGTCTAATTCAATATCTTAAATGAATGTATTGCAGGAATTGAATATAACATGTTAGAATATCAAATAATTTGAGTTAAAATTCGTTACTTTGTGTTTCCTATTTGTAATATTTTCTATATTTTACAACGTACAAACGAAGTACGGCTATATATATAAAAAAAATACAATTTTGAGATAGATGTCACTATATTATTTTATATTAACGTACTGTGTATTTATGAACAAAAAGTAAACAAGTTTTGAATATTAAATAACACAGTATTATGTATGCTGTGTTGGCAGTTGTACACGACTATGATATGTACAATACCCGCAGCAGTAATCATCAAAATAATTGCCTTAAAATGCAAATAAATAATTTAAAAACGGGCGGTGTTGGTTAAAGGCTGATATATAGGCTGACAAGAGGTTTGTCGGCGCATGTGTAGTGTGCAGAATGTGTGGTATTTCTCGTGCAGTTCTTGGCACGAGACTGAACCTCATTCCTGCCCTTAGGTGGATGTGTTTTGCACCATTAGCTTTTTCTCGAAACGTAATGATGAGCCGCGTTCTGCTTGTTAAGTGGAGCTAAAGATGTTATAATTTTAGTACCAAATCGCTTTATTCTTTTTTGTGAAATTTTGCTTGGCCTACTGAATATTTAATACTCCAACTGGGGATTACTTTTTTATGGAATAGTGGGCAAACTAGCAGAGGTATCTCCTGATGGTAAACGATTACCGCCGTCCATGGACATAACACCAGGGTGCGTTGTCGGCCTTTGGAGGATTAGGTTGGGGAGGGGGATGGTGGGAGGTGATGGGGTATGAGCCTCCGATATCCTCATTCACTCTGTGAAACACAGCGCAGTCGCTGTTTCACACCGGTTTTCTGTGTGGCCGTGGCCCCACAGAAAACCGGTGTGATGACCAAATCGTAGGTCGAGCGTGTTAAGAAGAGCCTGATTTATTTAGAAAGTGATATTTAATATGTATTACAGAATAAATACACATGAATAAACGAATAAAAATTAATTGATTTACTAACACGTAAAGGCGACGTCGGATTTATTTACCCGAACTACAAAGATGTTGCATATTTCGATTAAATATCCGGAAACTTTCAAGGATGTTCAATACCGTACCGTACTTCTGCAACGGATATTAACGATGAAAAGTGGAGTTGTTTTGACGTTTTTAGCAGAGAAGATTGATCAGCCTTTTACAGATCACAACTAAACATTTTTGCTTTCTTGGTGAAAATGTTACGTAATTTATTGAAGATATTTCTAGAAGGCAACATAAGCAAGACATTTATTCGATTTAATTAAAACAACAACTGATTTGCCAACTCGGTTACAATAACCAAACTTTTTCATTGTTGTAAGTTTCGTATTAAATTGCCCTTATTGTATTTTCTTCATATTCGAAGTAGAAGTTACTTCAACTCGGCAACCTTTACCCTTAAAACAATTGTCAGTTATACAACCAGTTTTTTTGTTGTTGTAAAAGGAGCATTTTACAAAAGCTATGCCCTATTAACATATTTATGAAGGCTTTATAAACGAAACGTTTGTTCTCTATTGTTCTAAATTATTATATTTCTCTATGCATTAGAATCACGGGGGCAAAAGTGCTGCCCCAACAGTGGTCCAGAGAGTATTTGCTGGCAGAAATAAAGGACGCTGGTATTGAAGTACAGTTCTGTACATCTATATACAGAGAGGCCTACGTACTATAGTTAGTTATAATTGTTATGATGCATGTACTAAGTACTATCATAGAAATTTGATTTACCATAACTAAGAAACACCACACTAGTGCTCGTTATATTGAGTCAAAATACTTTTAGGGCTAGAACACATTGAATCTTTCTGATGGAGCATGGTTGCTCTGATCATACTCATGAAGATTCCACATAAAAAAGAATTTAAAAACTTAATGTATGACGAAGGTGATGAATAGTGTTGACTTCGTATTGTGTCTATATTCAAATTTATTTCTTCATAGTTATGATAATGGCTTATTTATCACTTGCAACCTACCCTCTGTATGTGTCGAGTTCATATATGTCTGCATTTCCTTGTTTCTACACCACAATCTGACCTTCTGTTTGTTTTAAGCCTTATTTATTCTATAACGTTCTAAGATCTATGAACTACTTAGTTGCAAATGAGGAAACAAAGCCTAATACATCATGTAGCAGGCAACTCATATAAGGACCGACGAATACTTGTAAATGGACGATACGATCAAGGTTTCATTAGTTTAATTATTGCTTAATTACTTTCGTTGATGATTGTGATAGCGACGATTAGGTCACCTGTAGATTTTACACAATGAAGAATATTATTAAAATCACGGTGAATAACCTAAATTAAGATTAATTGAACGTGAAAAACAGTTCACTTCGTTCGCTCAGTGGGCAGGGTCACATGACCGTCACATCAGCGCTCGCAGTGTGAGCGCATAGCCTTGTCGGTATCCACAGACCGCAACCAGTCGCTAGATCAATTGTACCGATTGATGGATTATTGCGATCTACAATAATTATACAAGTCCGTTCATTTCAAGTCTGTAATCATCTTATAGGATTAATGAGGCCGATCATTTGGTAAATTACGCACGTCGTCATATCAAAACGACTCATCGTCGCATACATTATAACTGCCTTAGGTCTGGCGGTTGACGTATGCGACTGCCAATCGAGAGGTCTCGAGTTCAAACCTCGGGTCGGGCCAAAAGATTTATTGTGTTCTTCTGACTATAGAAATACTTAGTAACAGTTTGGAGTTTGGGTCTGAACCTCCGTGGCTCGGAGAGCACGTAAAGCTGTCGGTCCTGCGCCTAATCTTTCTCTTTTACGAGACTTGTGCACTATAATATCTCCTGCGTAGTTGGCTGTTCTCGGTTAAGACTGGCCGCCGTGGCCGTAATCGGCTAGGAAAACATCATCATAACATTATGTGTTGGAATAAATTCGAAAAGAATACATCCTGCATTTATGCTATACGTGCCGTGATTCAATACAATATGCAGAGAGGAAACATTTTTAGTGAATAGCCAGCGGCCCACTTCTATTGAAAACATAAAGGGGATCAATTCAAGAGTTTAATTATGCTTCACTTTTCATGGCGACTGCACAGGAATCATTTAAATGTGATTTGAAGTGCACTTAAATATGAATACAGATGTCAGTATTGTTTTTGTTAGGGACCATAAAGAAAGATTAATTAAAAACTGGTCCGCATTTTGTTGACAAAGAATTAAGTTAAGAAAATATCGACTGTGCTGGTTTAACCGAAGGAGAACAATGGAAAATTTTATTGCTTATTGGAAATGCAGTTTGTCGTATAACTATAGGTACCTAACTGAGGCAAACGTAGCAGCATGAACATTATGAGGTTGAGAAGTCACAATAGCTAGTTGTAAAATAAAACGTTTATTTTAAACTTTCATATGTACCTATTTCCATCTGATAATGTTGTTTTTGTTTTTTGGTTTCGGTCATATAAGTTATCATTTCAAAATAACATGATCTTTTTAAAAGGATTTTTAAGTTCGAGTAGACGATTTGTTTGCTGCTGAAAATGTAGCAACCTCATCATGATTCAGAAAAGAAATCTGACTAAACGGAACAATGAATTTACACCAAAATTAGAAATCATTTTTCATCCTGAGCTTCTAATTGAAATCAAGCGTATTCGATTGTGACGCAATTTGACACACTTCTAAAAAACCTGATGTCACTAGTCTTGATAATTCTCAAAATATAGTTTTTGATTGGGGCAGAAACATTTTTTGGTTTACCTTTTTCGAAAAATAAAATTCGATAAGAAAATAGTCTTTGAAAACATTATTTGTGTTTTGTATGTGTTTGTTTTTACCACATCCCAGTAACAAAAATAAAACCAGACAAGTTTTTGAGAGCTAAATATGGTACCTACGTAAAGTTTTAAGTTTTATATCCTTACTTAAATGATTCTTAATTTTAAAAATATAAGGCATATTTCTAACATGTTTTATTTGGCGTCTACTACTACTAGTTACTACCTAGTAAAAGGTACAGTTAGGTTAGCTAAATACGAATTTTTATTTCGCTCACAACTGAATTAAATGAATCATCCGGGTCAGACCGCCTCCATAAGCAAAAAAGGAGCTCTTATTTAATTAAGAGTTCTTTTCTAATAAGGTGAATCGAAGCATCAATCATGAAGGATTGATAAAGGAGAGTGGGCAGTGGGTCTGGACGGACAAGCGGCCTGTCACGTAGCGTTGTACCTTTGACAAAGTTGGCCGTTTATTACTTGTAATTTCTGTCTTTAATGTTCGGTGATGACTTCATGTGTCACCAATGTTACATGAGAATATTGCATCAGTGTTTTGTAATGTACCATGAACCGTTGAAGCCTTTAATAAAGCGAATTGGACATTCTTTCTGTTCGATAGACTAGTTAGGAAGTTGACTAACGTAAACGGTAAAGTGAAGGTCAAAAATGTTTAACAAAACGTCGAGACGTGTAATGCATGGTAAAATATCAGTTTAAGTGAAAGCTCCCGGTCTGCACTTTACCGGCTACTCATGGTGCAATTTACAACAGAATTTTAACTCACTTCACTTTAAACTACGCTCAGGACTTCTTGCTCATTGTTGAGTCATTAAATATACAATAAGTTTTATCAATCATAGATGCTATCGTCAGATATTGAGACTTTTTACTTATGTGATTTTTCATGAATTCACGAATTTTATTACGTTGCAAAGATTAGTATTTTTATCTTGGCTTAGTATTACGAAGAACTTCAGATAAATCTATTTATTTCGTCATTGAATTAGGTAAACCGCCAATAATTTGGCTGAATTTTCCACCTAATAAATATTTATAAGCGCAAAGGTATATCGCAACAGTACTACAGAACAAGATAACGCGTTGAGCTCAAGGAGAATTACTTAAGTTTTAGTTCCATGCGTCGTCGTCGTCGCAAGAAATGAAGACGAGTGCTCACAGGTTTCATAACACAAAGAAACTCTAACCTTATTGTACCCGAACGGATGTCAACCGTTGTTGTATCACGAAATAAACACTAAATACACAATCAATGTAGGTACACAAATCACAGAAACACTGAACACGGTGTGAATTTAGCACGTGATTTACCAACATTGACACATTTTAGTATGATGAGAACAGGGTGCGCAGGCGGCGGAGGCACGGCCGCTCACCGCGCCTCGCCTCCGAGCCTCCGACTCGCCTGTATGCACACACCGCCTCCAGTAAATTCTTTGCATAAATAAACGAGAAAGCTCTTCCAGTCTGCTTGTAAGATTAACGTTTCTAATACACTCACTTCGCGAAAGGAAAATCACTGCTTCCAAACAAACTTAAATATAACTTCCTTACCTGATACACTGCGCAGTAAAGATGTTCTAACACGATCGATGAAGAAAAACAAGCGAAAAGCAGGCACAGTCACGTTCGTACGGATACGTCGAGAGGTAATGGCGCCGAGTCGCCGGTTCGTTCGTTTGTCGAGTCTCTCACACACAGACTAGGAAGACAAGCCTTGTTTGAACAGTGACGTCAACGTAGAAGGTCTTACACCTCTTCCATCTCGTATATTGTAACTGCCACAGAAAGAGACAACTATATTGCAGACAATGCCGTCTTCTAAACTTATGGTGCAGCAACCTACATCACCGGTCCGTCGAATAAACTCAACAATGTCAAGTCTGATATTTGCTCATTCGTCTCAAAAAATTATGCAAAATATTTACACTACATGTGTACATATTCTAAAATTGTGATAAGTCTAAGACTATCAATTGCCTCAAAACCGTTGGCCAAAGTGTATTACGTGTTTCATGTTTTCATGTAAAACGACAAGATACAAAGATAAAAATCAGTTTTCAGTTAATGGACAGACACAATAACAACAGAGCCGACAATTGGACTACATCAGAGGCATATAATTATTGTAAAACTATCATTTTTCTAAAAAGTATAGAATTAGAGTAATGAAACCGAGGTGCTGCCATCTAGTGGGTTGTACGTAATCTTTGAAGGCCGTTCTGCGCTGGACTGATACCAAAGAAAGTGGAATCTTTTATTGCTTAGAGTTATGTTATAGTATTGGTAGATGGCAGTTACTAAAACTCTATCTTCTGTCAGGGAAAAGTCTAAGTAGAGAGACAGACAGAAATTCATTGCAAGATACTTATTATGTAGGAAGAGTATTTTAATATTTTTATTTAATGTTCAGGTCGGTAACGTACATTCTCTGCCACTTATGGTTGGATGATAGAACTAGACTCACGAAAGGAATTTAAAGAGCGGATGTGTGAGGAAGTGTCGGAAGGTCGTTAACGATGAACATTTACTAACCAAATTGTTGTTGTTCTAAACAAGGATCGTCTGAAAAACACCAGGAACCGACGAGCATGCATGCAGTGATTGATGAATGCAGACGCAGCAAAAGAGGTGTGGTAGAGGTCAATTGGTTTTGTCTACCCCTTTTGGAAAATAGCTTCTAATGTCTATTAGGCAATGATTGACTCTATTGAATTTGAAAGCGTGTAACCACAAGTTGCAGTAATTCATCTTCATCCTCAGTAAGAATAAAAATTCATTGAGTATATTGAATACAGTTTTGCAAATGTCATCATCAAAAGCCTATAGACCTCTTCTCAGAAAGGAGGTAATATTTAAACCAATTCTCATCATCATCATCGACCTATCGCAGTCCACTGCTGGACATAGACCTCTTCAATTTCACGCCATTTGGTTCGATTTTCGGCTTCAAACATCCAGTTCCTAGCAGCCGTTACCAATTCTCAAAGAGTCACTTTATTCTTTTATATCAGCAATTGTTGTTTGTGAGAAAGAACTAGCCCGATTTCAAGTTTGGCAGGAGTCGTGTTGTGATAGACTACTTTTAGACATACATACTTTATTTATGCCTAAATATGTATTTTGAATACATTGTATTATTTTGCAGTAGTTACAATAAGAGCATAACACTGATTACTATACGAATTTTATATGAGACGATAACAAATCGTTTCATTTTTGTTTTTACTACTAATTGAGTTCATTAGAAGAGAACAGATATAACTAGCAATGCATAGGTAAGAACCTTAATTCATTAACATCATTTAACACAGAACCTATGATTATAGAACACAGAAACTAATATGTATATGTTGTATTTTACTAGACAAATATATTCGTATCAGGTTCATCCGTATCTGGACTTTAATGTGTTTAATTAATTACGATAAGAATTACCTACTAACGATGAATGATAGAATTGTGAAAGCTGACTTATATTAACAACCTCTTAATCAAACGTGTGTTGTCAATAGAAAGTATTGCATTAGAGCAAATACGTACACCTATAAAAATGAAGTTTAATTCATTATGACGAGTGTAATAATGCTAATGGTATTCAATGTGCGTTCTTTCTCTCTCATCGAATTAAAAAAAGAATAATATTGATATAACCTCTTACAGGTTCCATCAGATTTTTTAGTGTTTATTAAATTTTAACTTCAATTGATTTATCGATGACCGACAAGTTTTTATCCCACTGAGGCCTTTTTATCATGGCAGCCCGATGTAAAATATCTACGTTAGTAAAATCGTTTTTTAACATACATTAAGGAAGGTAAATTCTCCATTTAGTCTAAAAGCAACTCATGGAACATTTCAGAAATAATGATAATAATAATATCTTTATTTATTCAGACAAGGTCCAAAGTGTTAGTATACAATTTTTCTTAATCTATGTTGGTACCTTACAATTTAATTTAGTAACATCTTCAGAAAACTGTTCATAATTTGCGTATCATACTTATCGGCTATGACCCTCAGGATGCCATTACTGCTGTCCCGCGCTCTCCTCAACAAGGAGGCAGTTCGCTTACGTAGTATAGCGTGGAAGCCATCCACTATCACTACCTGTGGAAGCATTACAGTTACGAGACAACTTTAATAGGATCCTGAAAGCATTATTATACTGAACACGTAATGCTGTAATGTTTTATGTAGCCACAGCAAGATTAGACAGTTACCGAAGCTCACCCATCCCATCATTTCAAAGTTGTTAAACGTTTATAGAATGTGTAATAAAATACCTTTTAGGATGGACTTTCACCTGACAAATAAAATTCGATTTTGCAATGGCGATCTCTATAGCGATGGCTCTCTTGCCTTCGGTATAAATTATAGTACAAGAATAAGTTATAGTAGAGGTAGATAGGTGGCGTACTTCCGCATGCGATTGTATACAGTCGGTACAAGTCATGCGTTGCGAATAGATTAGACTATAGAATAAGTACATAATTTTATTTAACCTGTAGGCTGGTAGAGGACTGTGTTCGGTTATTGTCTTTCTTTGATAATGGTATGAATTTTTCGACAACTTGACGTGGATTCTTGACTGTTTCTTTAAATTTCTCGAACGAGAAAAATATATTTCTTCTTCTAACTTGGGAGTCACATTGATAAGAAGCGAGGAACAGAAGTAAAGAGAACAATACACAAAAACAATATTTGAATGAGGTTAGTGTCGTGTCATAGCACACAACCAGTGCAGTGATTTTTAAGTTTTGAAGCATACGAACCTATCATTTTTAAATATGTAACTAAATAGATTTGTCAAAATTAAATAAATAAGCTCTAATAGCTCAGATGCACTCGGTGATTAGAAACAACCACCGAGGGTATGCAACGACGGCGCGGTCAGTACCTGGATGGGTGACCGCTGGTGGCATGTTACCATGAGCATCGCCGTCCCCACGCTGGCCAAGTGCGTAGTCGTAATCAGATTACGTAGCCACAACGTTGTCTTGTCAGTACCCAACCCGCACTTAGCCAGCGTGGGGACGTATGGCCTTAACCCTCTCCTGAGAGGAGCCCCTAGCACATTATGGGTTGTTGATTGATTGATTCATTGAAATAAATAAGCAAGGTAGGTATTTTTTCTCAATGTACACCGAATAGTAATATCTTTTAATTGACATCAAAGAACAACTTTCGCTAGCTAGACTAATGGACCTAGAGCGCTTCGACAGGCAGGACGTATGGCGGTGATAAATTCAAGCCTACAGTTAGTGCCCACTTTCAAATATACACTACATATTATATATTATTATTGATTTAAGATGTAATAAATTGGAGGGAAACGAGGGACTCCATAGATCATTAGACCTCGCGGTGCTTTACTCCGGTCGATGATAAAATATAGCATTCTGCGCAGAGCCAAGGAGCTAGGAAAACTATTTACGTCAGAACTATGTGGCTCAAATCAATTGTGTTGATATTATTTTATTTAAGAAAATATAACAGTAGAGCGATGGTTTATTCATTGAAAAAAAAAACTGGCTCCACTCTGAAACTAGAGGGCAGACCTGAAATATACATGAGTAAAACTTAACTAAAACAAAAGTTTTTATTAAAATAGAAAGTTAATTTCATAAAGAAAATAAATTTATTTAGGAGGAGCTCTGTAAAACACTAACAAAAGATGGTGTTTTGTAAAGAATACTTCTCAATAACATCGATTTATCTGTCCTCTTAAATAGTAGGTATGAAATATTCATGAGATGTTAGTCGCCTTATTGTAAGTTGTACGTACATTACACTTGCCGTAATGGTTTTGACACAGTATGATTACATTTGTAATAAATGTTTACTAATGAAATAGTAAACGCTGCTAATACTGCCGTTCTCATCACTAAACTAAAATTCACTAAAATGTGTTGCTAGATTAAATACTTTGATTTAATCTGCTTACAGACCATTAAGATATTTCACAACTCTGCTTTCACTATATTTAGTTCAGTACCAACTAAAAGTTGATAAAAAGTAAACTAAACTGCAAATGTAAAAAAATTAAGAAATAATTTATAAGTAATTTAGTCGGCATGTATTTAGTCTAAGTTTAGTCCGACATGTCAAGTTTTACCTCACACGTAACACGTTTTAAACGTTCAACCCAAGAACAACAAAACAAAAATTATGGCCAAAGTTGAGTAATTAAACTCAATTGATAATGCCAAAGTAAATTTCAGCGTGTGTCACTGATTAACGTTTATTCGGTACTGAACTAAACAGTGACAGCTAAGATGTGAGATAAAATATAAACTGTAAGTGGATGAGATTAAAGTTTAAAACTCAAAAACGAGTTTTACTGAATTTAGTTTAAGTGATGACAAGTAAAATTATCAAAAAAAAAAACCCGACTGCATCAATATCTGTCATCTTTATTCAAATCTAGGTTTTTTTAAAATTAAACTTATAAGTTATACATATATCCGTAATCACCGTTAACAATTCTTTATTTTGATACCACACTCGATGAATTTTGCAAACATATTTTTTTTATTACTTTTTGGCGCCAAAAACCCTTAATTTTGTCTAATCAATTTTGATGTACAGTGTCACTCTCGCTACTAAGACGAATCTATTGACACCCTTCACATAAAAATACGACAAGCCGTTTAAGCTCTAGGGCGTGCCAAATAAATATACATACATACACTCGAAAAATATAACCCTCCTTCTTGCGCAGTCGGGTAAAAACAGAATTACCACCAATGACTAACAATACGCCTTAAAATAGGAATTGAGAATTTTCTACGTCATCAAGAGAGTAAAAAGGAATACTTACGTAGAAATAACTACATTCCTCTTTTATTTTTAGATTATTGGGGAAATGATATACAGTTCAGTTTAACTTCGGTAGATGGCGGTGAGTGTCTTCCATACACTGGTATTTAAGGTGCTCGTACTAAACCAACTAATTTCTAGTTCAGTTGCGTTTGGATTAGCAACCTCATAACTAAATTTTAAAGTATATTTTAATTATTTAATAAATGTTAGATCTTTTGTTGGTTAATTCACTTGTAGCACCACCAAAATTTTTTGAAAATAGTTTGTTTATTCTATGAATCCCGTAGTAATTAAACTGCCATGAGCACACAGTTTTGTAATCAAGAGAATAATCTAACATTGACTAAAGTAACTCGAAGGATCATACCCTAGGATGTCACTATAAGCAGTATCATTTTTTTTATTAGATATTAACAAATAATTAAAATTCGAGTGGCTGTTTGTAGTATTATATAAAACTCTTTTTACTAAATGCTCATACTCAGTCATATACCGAAATATATTTTGTCTGCCTGTCCTGTCTGCTATTTCATTTGTACTACGTTTATTTTAAACGTAATCGGCCAATAAACATAAAACAAACACTTCTGTTTTCATATTTAATGTGTTTACGTGTTGTCTCTTCACATTAGTTTTCTTAACTCGATGTGTTCAAAGCTCGCCGCGAGCTTTCACCGACAATCGATGCTGCTTATTATTTCACCCGCAACTGTTGCTGTCACGATATTGTACGGTCAACAACTCAACACTTTAATTAACTAACTGTTGCGATCTTGGCTATGCTTTTTGATTTGCTACACATGTTTGGGTAGTCGATTGATAGTTGTGTATGAGTTATTATTTTTATTACACTTACTTTTAACTGTTAATAACAAAATTAAGGACTCTTGGAGCCAAAAAGGAATCTCAAAAAGACATCAGTCTGGAATCGAAATAAACAATTTTATGTTTTATATATAATATTGGACTGCCTCGTTCGTCTAGTGGCTAGCGTAAGCGACTGTAGATCAAGAAGGTTCGATGCCGGGGTCGGACTGCTGTTGGGTTTTTACTTACATACATACTTGAAAGATTATGGCGGTGTTTCCCGAGAGCACGTTAAGCCGTTGGTCCCGGTTGTCATGAACATCTATGGCAATCGTTACTGGGAAGTCAGTGCCCTCAAATATACTGACAACCTTTTTTTTTTTTTTACGTATGGAAACCCCCTGGGGCCTTCACCCCACCGGGGTTTGCTGTGGGGCGGTGTGTCGGAATCGAATTGACTAAAACCACACGGTGTGCCACTCTGCGCCTGAGACGGGAGGGATCCGGAAACCGCTTTCTTATGCAATCCGGACCCCTAAATATACTGACAACTAGTTCAACTTTCGAATTTAGTTCACCCTTAGGGTTGCGGAGGTCCGATGCCAGTATGTGTAAAAACTGATATTCAGGTAAAACCGGTTGACTAGTAATCGACCCCAAATCTTGTGAATAATAAAGGCTAAGAAGATGTTGTGATGTGTTTTATATATGATATTGACGCAGTCGGGGTTTTTTTTTTTAATAATTCATTAGTTGTTTGTTTGTGATTGTAAAATGAGTATATGCAAAGAACCTACTTATACTCAGTTTTATATTAGGAGTATCTCCTTAGTGCAGGTGTTCATGGAGCCGTCACTTTCCATCTGGTGAACTGTCTGACGGTGAACGGAGAGGAGGCCTCTCCATCCCCTTCCCTCGAGTTAGGTTGTAAAACAGAAGAGCGCGAGCTCTGCTCTCTCTATAGTTGACGGAGAAACGCCTGTGGAAAAATGTTTAGCAACTAAATGACGCGTAGCGCAATAGATTATCTTACCCTATAACTCAACCACCGTCGCTACTAAGCCCACACTAAAGCAGTTTGAATTTAAATTATAAGTTTCATTTTCTTTTTATACGTTCTGTCTATACCTTTATTTATCTTTTTTTTATTTTATTTTTATGTATAAGTTGCCAAAATGACTCTGCCCTACCTGATGAGCATAAACAGAATCCAAGAGTGGTGGTCACCATTCTCAATGCGAAAAAGAAAAGTGCAGCATGGTGATCCACACTATGGCGGCCTGGTGAGATGCATTTTCACGCCGCGCTTAAAGGACCCGGGATCATAGTGGGAAGGAAACACGTGCGCCGGTAGCGACTTCCAGGTTTTTACCGCTCGGCACAGGAAGGAAGCACCGAAGCGATGAGTACGAGAACGTATGTCTTCCACCTTAAAGCGGTGACTTCCAAGGCCGGCACGTGTTAGGTCTACCTAGGTTATGTCCATTTTCTTTATAGTTTTTCTGTCTCATGTCTGCAAGTTTTTAAAATATTTTTCTTAACTTAGTTTTTTGCATATTTTTTTTAAACTCACATAGATTAAAATTTTTCAATATTACTTTATTATTGAAAAAAAATGTTTTGAATATTCTATTTCACTTGTGGTCACATGTCAGGCGGTACAGTTCGATCAAAGCACTAAGTAAGTCTCTTTTTACGTAGTAGATGCCCCATACACTATACATATGTAAGTATAGATATGTGTAATCACAAAAGGTTTAAACTAATATATTAGTTTGACTGCACGTTTGGCTAGTCGTTTAAGTGGTCGCCACACTGCGTTCTACTGCGCCAAGTGTTGTGGGTTCAAACCCCACAAGGGACGGCAATTTGTATGATCAACAAATTGTTCTAGAATTAAACTCACTTGCACTTATTCCACTATTTCAGTTATTTATTTTTACAGCTGAGCGGTTTCGCCTTATGACATCATCAAAGGATAGAGTTTAATTCCAGAATGTATTACAACAAGTTCCATCAAGTGCCGACAATCGAGGGTATAAGTAACAAATAATTGTTATGAGTCTGGGTATTCTTTTGCCCGATTCATGTATGTCTTTAAAGTCCCCCGCGAGACAGGGTGTATTCCTAAAGCGGGATAGTCTAAAAAAGAGTAAAAAAACGAATAACTCACAAAACGAAATAATACTAAAAAATTGTGCAAAATGGTTTTTTTTTTATATTTAAGCTGCCAAAATGACTCTGCCCTGCCTGATGGAGAGCATGAGCAGAATCCAAGAGTGGTGGTCACCATCCTCAATGCGAAAAAGTACAATGAAGCATGGTGACCCACACTATGGCGGCCTGGGGGGAAGGGGGTTGGGGGGATAGGGGGCGTTGGATTGGGGTATGGGCCTCCGGTATCATCACTCAATCGATGAAACACAGCGTAAGCGCTGTTTCACACCGGTTTTCTGTGAGGCCGTGGTATCACTCCGGTCGAGCCGGCCCATTCATGCCGAAGCGTGGCTCTCCCACGGTAAAATTTCATATAGGTTTCACGTAGGTACATCGAAAGTTAAGAGTTTCTTATTTAGAAATATTGCTATTCGCTGTAGTAAACACGGGATAGCTAGAGCTGGTCAATAGCCTCAATAAAGACTTCATGTGAGAGAACTTACTATATTGTTTATGTAACTAACTACAGTAGAGTAGTTTTACGTAGCGTACTTTTAAAAGTAATACTAACTTATATTTTATAGACCTTCATTTTCTTATTAATTATTAGGGTAGTATTATGACTTGTGCCTACTATTGCACATCAAAAACAACACTGTATATTGTGTTTATGTAAATTTTTGAGGCACACATATCGAATTACGGTTAGATTCATTCATAATTTCAGCACTGAAATATTGATAATTGGTGATTACTTAAACTCACATGATTGAGTATTGAAGATAGAGTAAAAATCATCAGTAAATATTCACTAAGAGATTACATTCTTTGAACCTCTCTACACAGAAACCATTTAGCCCTAAATCTGTTGTTGTTTCACTAAACTAAACTTTTCTAAAAAAATAATATAATATATATATTTAAAAATCTGCAAAAGATTATCTTCTGTTCTCTTATCTTAAAGAAGCGATTACCATAATGCATTTTTTTTATGTATGTGTAAAGATAACGTCTATTTTTAGTGTGATATATATATATATTTTTGACTATTACAGTTTCTGCCAGGAAAAAAAAAAATTAATGGTTTTTTTATTTAGTTTAGAGAGTTTTCAACCAACTGAATTAGTAACATTGATTTTTAATCTACGTATCTCTACTCTATAATACTTAAACAAGTTGTTTTTTTTTAAATGCATCTTAAAATTACCTAATTAATTTTATTTGAGCTAGTCACATACTTACGATCCTTTGAGAGAAACAGTCATACACATTAAAATTTTAATATCTTAAAACTTACAACATTGTCATAACAAACTATTATGTGTACAAAAAAAAACATAAAATACTTGTAAAAATTTAAACCACAATGAATTGCAATAAGAAGCTCTACTCTTTTCGATCGAAATTTACCCACAGTGATAGGAGGGATATTTATATATTACTAACTTTCGCGCTCGGCTCGCCTCGACATTTTGTTGATTATCGCAGTAAGGAGTAGCCTATGTTCTTCCTCAAGAATCAGTATCTCAATGCCAAAGTTCATTGAAATCGGTGCAGCGGTTTGGCCGTGAAAGCGACAGACAGACAGAGTTACTTTCGCATTTTTATGGAATAAAGGTAAAAGGTATGGAAGTATGGATTAAAAAAATGCAAACCTTAACTATAACCAATTACATTAAATGAAGAATAATTAATAGACATACATGACAAAGACTTCGTGAAGACATCGACGATTAGATAAATATATAATAATAATACACATATAAAAATTCCTTCTTCAGAAGTCAGTTGAAAACGATGGTTTTCTTTTTTTGCTTTCTTTACCACCGCTTTCTACTGCGTCAAGTGTACGGGTGGGTTCAAATCTCACATAGGACAACACTTTTTATAATAATAAATAATGCGGGAGCTGTTTTAAAAAAGAATCATTTAAATCTCTTTCTCTCTGATAATTGGTTAATTTACAATATGCGTATCATGTACGTACACTTAATGTCCCTGACTTAATTGCCTATATACTTGCACCACTATCTGGCAGCTGCAGTGACCGCATGATAACAGTTCTGCGTAATTATTTGAGTCAAGTTTGTGATACCAATTTCTGGAAATTAAATGCAACATATATTTTATTTTGGTCTCATTGCGTAGGTAACGTTTCGAGTAAAGGGGAGTAATGAAAGGTCTGCTGTGTGATATTCGATTTAATACTTTCGTGAATAAAAAATATCTAAGTTCAATAAAAAAATATCATCATCATCATCATCAACCTATCGCAGTCCACTGCTCGACATAGGCCTCTCCAATTTCACTCCACTTAGTTCGATCCTCGGCTTCAAAAAAATATAGTAAGCTCCAATTTTTTTGGCGACACGACGCTAGAAATAACTATTTTTGCCTGACTAAGGAAGCCAAAAAGGAAGGGTTATATTTTTGGCAGTCTACAGTCTCAGTGTTCCACCGTAGCGTCCATCGCAGCGTAAATTACAAGGAATGAGATGTCAATAGATGTAGCGTTAATCGTAATAAAAGGCTCAAGTGCCAAAGACTATTTAATTTTAACAAGAGTTCTGACGTAGCCGTGTTTCAGTTTATAACTTTTACTGGTATTATTATTGTTATTTTTGTTGTAGAAAGAAAGCAGGGGCTTCCTTTAAATTTTGTACTGTGAACCGACACGATAACAAACAATGTGAAAAAATATTGCATATTTATTTCTACGCATCGGATACAGCGGTAACGAATGCAAACAGAATAGTTTTTTTATTGTTTTCAATAACAAACGTGTGGAAGATTTCAAGTCTAATTCAAAATTAAACACACACATTTGCAAACCTGGGCCTAATTTATCAAACTTCGTACTTTTTTTTGGCTCACAAGATAGGCGTGTGCTAGAAGCATCAAAATAAGGTCTCTTTAGATTAATCTTAACCACTTTATCACTTTCTCTAGGCTATATAAAGACAATAATGGTTAACATTTTAGAACAAATACTGCCCATTTTTTCAATTGTTACATGTAGCCTAGAGCTATTGGCCTGATTGTCTACCATATCTGATTTCTGGTTATATATATATTACTGGCAATTTATATAATTTAAGTATTCTATACAATACCTAGGCAATGTATACAACACTTAGGGTGTCCAGGTAAGGTATGAAATTAATAGATTATAGTCCAAAATCTATATTTTTCACATTAACGTTGACCAGTGGGTTACTCTGTAGAATACCTAGGAAAAGTATTAATTACCTAGGTACAGTATGTACCCACATATAAATAAATTTCCAGTAATATATATAGCCACGCTTCGGCATGCATGGGCCGGCTCGACCGGAGTGATACCACGGCCTCACAGAAAAACGGAGTAAAACAGCGCCTGCGCTGTGTTTCACCGAGTGAGTGAGGATACCGAAGGCCGGCAACGCACTTGTGACGCCTTTGGTGTTATGGGTGTTCATGGTCCAGGCGATACGTATGCTCGTTTGCCCCCTATTCTATAAAAAAATGTAGAAATAAACTCGAAACTGCGAATTACGAGATTCAAAACCCTAATTTAGTTTCATGACACAACTCTGAATTTAATACTTGATTTCATTAAGAGAAAGTTAAAATTATATAAACATTTAATTGCAAATGTTGTTATTAAGTGTATGCAAGGTTTTAAGTTAAATGAAAGTTACCAAAGTAATAACTGTTACGGATTAAAAGAAATGTGTAATTTTAAGATGGTGTTCATGATCCAAATTGTTTGAAGTTTGCATTCATTTTAATTTTTATAGGTTGCAGCCCGTTATAGTCGAATTTGTCATATCTGTTTGTGTTATTAACTAAAGGCTATGTAAATTTGTGGTCGATGTTAAAATTCTAGTTTCTAGTCAGTGTTCTATACAGCAGGTAATGTATTTACATCTGTAGTAGTTTGTTAGTTCCGTTCGTATTTGCTGTTTGTATTAGTGTCTAGTCAATAAACAATTATTGTCTGTGTTGGGGTTAAATTATATCTAATATTTGAAATTTGCATAAAATATCTGTGTCTAATATTAGAAAGATATTTACAAAATAAAATGACATTTAACAAAAACAAATAATACAAATAAAGCGATTCAAATTTATAAGAGATTTGATGTTTCAGGCTTTTTATATTGGTAGAAAATATTTTCACAAATTCACAAACTTTACTTCACTATAATATTACCTTATATATATATATCTATATATTAATATACGTGAATCGAAATCTTTATATTCCGTTTTAAGATGAAAAAATAAAAGACAAATATTATGGTGGAACTTCAACCACCTGCGACCACTTTGTATTGAAACTTTATTTTAAAGAAAATACATCCATGTTATCGTTGTCTTTATATATATATATATATATCTATAAAGATAATATAGCTTTATAATATAGGGTATTGTGTGAATGCACTCATAGTGTCTAATGCCATATTTTGTTTTATATCGAGAGCTAAATGCACCGCAACCGGTAGAGCGTAAATGCTAATCAGTACAGAGTACAATGAATGGCGCAAGTACAGTCGATCACATAAAAACAACTATTATTTATTATCTTTTAACTGATGTCTGAAATTATTAACTTGTGCTTCTTTTGCTCATTACTTGAAATTTTAGTTATCTTTTTATTTTGAAAAAATTTAACCTCATGATAAATGCAGTATAACTTCATTGCCAAATTGCCAAATGATTCAATAGAAAGCTGGTAATTAGACGTTAGGTTACTACCAATTCCTAATTATCAAATATATATCTGTAGACGAATATAAATTAGTTATTTTTAAATACTTGCAAAATTAAATTTTATCGCTATATGCACTTATAATAACTTTCAGTTTCACATCATATCTTTTTACATAATATTCAGATAGTATGGTAGTACTAAGAAAACTATATAATATAGGGAACTTTGTTCTAGTAACTTTTTCGTGTTATGGATTACCAAGTAGTATAAATATATTTTTTTATAATGACATCACAATCGTGCTACAAGTGTAAGGGATATACAAAAAGTATCATTAATAGTGTATGTACGTAGCGTGAATAGCGTATGTATTGGGAAGTAATGCAACTGCATGTAATCTAGTTTTTGCGATCCAAAGCACCTGTTTCTAAAAAGTTGTTGAATTAATTCTATAGTCAACCAATTGATTTGACGGTGTATTATTCTTACTACAAAGTGAGAACATATTACTGCTATGAAGCAGTAGCATGTTGTTATTATGGTATAGTACTATTGTACATTGTTACGTCTAATGAGGGTTAAATCATTTTAAATTTAATTCTTTCTCTACTAAAACTGGCAGATATAGATTAAAAGCACTCATCAATTATAAACGTAGGAAAAAAAACTGGAATTTAAGAGAGAACACTTTTGTGTTTGCTGTACTTATGCTAGGCACGCGCGCATCCTGCTGGTATGTTTGGTAAATATCATATGAACTCCGTGACCCTTGAGCCAGCCCCACGTGTAATGAACGGAGCATATAAATACATAGTTCCTGTTATATGGTTTTGCAGGAGCAATACAATCATTATTAGCTTACACTTTAATAACTTTTTTAACCTTGATGGGTTAAAACTTTGAAGTTTTTACTGATTTGTAACATCTGATTGAAATTCCTTTTGATCGAAGTATTTTTTGTAATCTTTGAATATTGAAGATCCTTTGCTATTAGATCTGTACTGTTTAAATACCACTACATAACTAAATCTACTTTATTGAACTTATTTTTCACTTGTTAGAACCAATATTGAAGCGTGTCATACTATGGACGTGGGAATATGGTTTCGGAATTAGAAGTTCATTAAAGTATTACATATTTAAAAAAATATTAAATCAAACCGTAAATTTTTTAAGTATATATACTACCTAAATGATCTTATAACCAATTTTGTAAATTCTTTTGTAATAAAAGCTACATATTATTTACGACTGTCGTAGGCTTATATTTAGGCTAAAATTAATTACAACGATATTCGACGTACAGGCGGGCGTGGTGCGGACATAAGCTAGTTATAAGTTAAGGAAATCTTAGAAGCTTGCTTTTCAGTATCCGTTTGTTACACAAGAAAAATAAAGTTAAAATGTTGTATTTGCCTGGAACAGATCCACTGTTTGAAATTTAAGACTACAATAATTATTTTACAGGTTTCAATATAGTTACTTAAGTACTATATATAAACGTCTATGTTCTAAACAAGTTAGTAGCAAGTTTTGAACATATTTAGTAAACGTAACTACTGAATACACACGACATTCTAATGCACATCAAATTGATTTAAATTCTGACCATTACATAATAAAATTACATTACTAATCAACGTTTACATAACTTTCAATACAATTAGTTAGTCGTAACCGTTTAATGGTAATGATGCAGTAATCATACTGTGTATTACTTTATGTCTAGTCATCAGAGAACATTACCAGTGATTTAAACAAAGTAATATTGCAAGCTATTTCACTACACTATGCCATAACTACACTATACTGAGCAGTCTACATACGAAATCATTTCGGCAGCCACGTAAAAGGATGCATCAAATCACAGGTTAAGTCGCATAATTGTTTATAGTGCTTAAGATGTCATTACTGTACAGACTTTGAATGCCTCTATGGCGTAGCGGTAGCGTTTGCGATTGCTGCGCCAATCTCAGGTTCAATTCCCGTGTCGGACCAAATGTTTGTATGATCTGCAAATATTCGTTTCGGAGTTTGAATGTTTTTTATATATAATATGTATATACTTACAAAAACAAAGTATATATGTATTTATATCAGTTGTCTAGTACCCATAATACAAGCTCAGCTTAGCTTGAGACTAGATGGCGTTGTGTGTAAGAAGTCCGAATTATATTTTTTATAGGCCTCTACGTGGAAACGAGGCTTTCGCTGGCCATGCTGACCAGAGGAGTTGGTACAGGATTTGTTTAAAGTTTTCCCTCTCTTCGCAGTGAAGTTATCCTACGTAGTTTTCTCCCTTAATTGCATTTTACTCATAGAATGAATAGGGCTGGTGATGCTCCGTATTCTTAATTTTTTTTTATTTATTTATCTTTATTGTACACACTTAACAGATGGAAAAAAAAAGCTACAACATACAAATGTGATAATTGGCGGTCTTATCACTTGGCGATCTCGTACACACAACTTTTATACGGATAATTTGGTGACATTAATTAGGGTAGCAGTAGTAGGGTGCACAAATCTTCGCATCTATTCATACTACATATATAAACATACACATAAATATATAATCATACATTTATATTCATACATAAATACATACACAGACGAAATATATATGCTTTAAGCAAGGTATTATAATAAAAGGCAATAATCCTTCATTAAATTTTTTAATACAAGCAAGGTTTTAGTCTGACGAATCGTTTCAGGTAAATCATTCCGGAGTCTTACTGCTTGCATAGTAAAGGATTTATCTGTAAACCTGGTGGAATATTTTGGCATTGCAATTTCAAATTCTCTGTTGACCTCAGGTCCCTACAATGAGTGTTGTGTAAGAACTGAAAGTGTTCTTAAGATAAGATGGAGTGTGGGGATGAAACAGAATACTATATAAAGGAGAAAAATTAATTCGTCACCACACGGAGTTTATTCGAAAGTTTCAAATTAAATAAATATAACTTCAACCTTGGATTATCATGAGGGAATTACTTAAAGATATGATTGACTGCCTCAGTGGCGCAGTGGTAGTGAATACGACTGCTGTGCTAGAGATCTCGGTTTTGACCATTGTGGCAACGGAAGGGGGTCTTACCTTACTGGCTACTATAGAAAACGGTATATAGAAGTAACGTTAACTATTTTATAAAAGACCCATTGTGGTTACTAAACACCATACACTTCAAAATTCAAGGTTATTGATCTAGTAGAATAGAATCGCTCGTTCTTTTCGTATCTGAAATATTTAACGTTACTAACAATAAACGTGTTTTAGACAAAAAAAGATCCAGAAGGGCCTCAATAAATCTATGGCACAAATAGTAATAATGAAGCTGTAGAGAGTAATGAAATTATGGACAGATTAAAAAGTTTTTGCCTTTAGGACATTTAATAGTTAATTGTGCGGTAACATGGTCAGCATAAATTTTTGCTAACTAAATAATGTTAGGTAATTATAGAAAATTACAGTTTGCTTGCGAGAAACTTCAAACATTATAGTCTAAGGCGGATATTTTTTCTTGCCAACATCAATTATGTACTTTGATATCTTTTGAGTTGCCGGCTATCATTATTTTGCGTATTCAGGTTTGGAAAAATACAACGTATTACTAGTGTCATGTTCTTTCTTTCTTCTTTCTTTCTTTCTTTATTTAAAGACAACTCCCGCATTAGGAATATACATTCCTGTGTCGCGGGGATCTTTACAAACATACATGAAACGGACACTAAGTACACCCAGACTTAGAACAACAATTTATTGATCACACAAAGTGTTGTCCCATGTAGGATTTGAACCCACAACACTTGACGCAGTAGGAAGTGGCGTGGCGACCACTGAAACCACTAGGCCAACCGTGTAGTCGTTTGACTCATACATGAGTAGTTCGTTCTACTCATGTATGAGTCATCTTATGTACCTATGCGATTACCGTAGATATATCTTCTGTAGATGTAAACAGCCTGATTATAGGTCCTAGGGCAGGGTGATTCAATGTCTGTATTCTTATCTTGTAATTTAACCCTAAACATTCAACTTTAATGACAGATGACTGCACGGTTGACCTGGTAGTTTAAGCGAGTCTGAATGGTGTAAGGAAGCGGTTCCCGGATCCCTCCCATCTCAGGCGCAGTTTGGCACACCGTGTGGTTTTAGTCGTTCGGTTCCGACACACCGCCTCGCCGCAAACCCCGGTGGAGTGAAGGCCCGAGGGGGTATCCACACGTTAAAATAAAAGTAGTTTAAGTGGTTGCCTCGCCGCTTTCTACTGCGACAAGTGTTGTGGATTCAAATCCCACATGGGACAACACTTTGTCTTGTTGTTTTTCTAAGTTTGGGTGTCTTTGTGTCTTTTTAATGTATGTTTATAAAGTCCTTCGCGACACAGGATATATATTTCGAACGCGGGTTGTTTCTAAAAATTTTTTTATACAACTTTACAAACGCTTAACAAATACATTAAGAAACTAATTAATTAAACAATTACACGTTGACACGTTACAATTTATTAAAAAGATATATTTCTCACTTACGGTAAATTGTAAATATATTTACTCGGCGTCAATCCTACCGTCTCGGGTAACGGAAATGATATGTACCAATGAATTACAAGAGATTGCCCGAGGGTTCAATTTAGATCATTATTTATTAAATGTTAAATATTTTATTTTATATCATTGACCAACATAACTTGAATCATCAGTATATATTAAATACACGAAACTTACTTAAGAAAGGTGATAAGAAATCTTCGTAGTCGTATGAAAATGACGGATATGATTACTAGCTACATTCCTAATTCCTACTTTATAGGAGACCACCTTAAGTGTAGTTAAACCCACTGATATGTCTATCTGTGATCATGAGCGGTATTACCCGTTCGAAACATCTGGTGTGAAAAGTATCGTAACCTTTTAATTAATGGTATTGCTAGAACTTATACAAGTTGGTGATCTTTTTGCCAGACTACGGCGAAAGCAAAAGACTAATGGTTTTTTTTACTATACGGAGACCGTGACTAAAGATGATTTAAATATTTTTTTAAGTGTACACTTTTATTTTTAACTAGCTAACCCGGCGAACTTTATACCGGCTTATTTTTATATGTGAATATTTTCTAAATTACCCAAATGCTCTTTTAGTAAGCCCGTGTCAACTTCCCGCAGAGCCGAAGTGTATAGGACTAAACGGAATAAGAAAATATAAAACCTCCGGTTTTCATTTGATTTTCTTCTATACAAACCTTGTCCTGACAATAATAAACACATTAAAAAAGAATTATCCAATTTGGTCCAGGCGATCGAAAGTTATGAGCGTACATAAATTATTGAGATTTATTTTTGTTTATGTAGATTTGACTAATATGAATTTGTTTAGGTAACATCTCTTTGAATGTTATTATATATGTAATTTCTTTCGACGTAAGGTTTTATATATAATTATAGTTCAAGTCACCCGGGACTTTTGCATGATACACACGTAGTCTCACATCTTTCTAGGTTTTGTAAATAAATTCGAAGCCATAAAACTAGACAATAGAAGATAATTTTAGCGAGCTAATAATATTTTTAGTATAATTGAACAAACAGAGCAATATATTAAATAGGGTGCATTTCATATTTTAAATGTTTATTAGTATGTATAGAATAATAATTTCGAGTTACAAATATTCGACATCCAGTCAGTCAAACGTTTTTATATTCTATTATATTATTGTATGCATGACCACGTAGGTTATTTTTATGTCACCGAAGAAATGGGCATAGTTTTATTGTACTATTTATTGTTAATCAGATTGGTGTGGGGTATAAAAAGTGAATGCCACCACTGTTATGGTAACGGGCAGACCACCCGGATAACAGATTACCTTTTGGCCACCTTTGTTTTTTTTATACGGTCAAGATATTAATTCGAATGTTATTCTTTTCTGGTTAAAATGAAGGAAGGTCTTCCCTTTAGTAGAAAGATTCGGTCATTAAAATTAAGACTTTAAGTTAAAATTGTTGTGAGTTTAACAATTAGTAGGTCATCTGGTAGTCATTGTAGGTTAGCGAAATGCTTTAGTTCGCTTATAGTTGCACTCCCCATGGGAGAGCCTCGCTTCGGCATGCATGGGCCGGCTCGATCCGAGTGATACCACGGCCTCACAGAAAACCGGTATGAAACAGCGCCTGCGCTGTGTTTCACCGAGTGAGTGAGGATACCGGAATAATGAAAAAATTAATATAATTTTTCATCCAAACTTTCCTTCATTTCAGTGTTTTGATGGTGGTGACGACTTAACGGAATTTTGCTGAGATTAAAAGAAGACAATAACAATTAAATATCACAAAAAAAATGTTTTGATAATTTGTCAGCAAATCGTCGAAATAATAGTTAAATATTGATTTAGCCCACACAACGCGCAAAAAGTTGTCTCCGTTTATGTACTGCACAATGGCATGTGTGCCGTTAATTTTAAGACACGATTATAAGAAAGAGGCATTCATCGATAACCAAAACAGTGTATTGTATGTATGTGATGGAACACAAATATTAGTTTTGAGAAAGCATTACGTCAATACAGAGAATTCAACGGTATCGATGGCAGTTCGAAGGAAACACAACGATCGGATTACTTGCCGACATTTTTAACTATACACCATGTAAATTGACTGAGTGCGGTCACCGCGTTACGAATCACAACCCATTATGGTCCTGATCATTCAAATTCCTACAATTTATGTACATAGATATACTTACACCTTATCTATGCATAGGTTTTAAACTCCCTGTATGTTCCTTTCAGCCTTTATTATCCGAATATTGTTTGAAGTTGGCAACTGATTCAAATAGTTTTACCTGTATATTAGTTTTTACGTGGACTGATTGATACTGGTATATATTCAAGTTTTATTAGTATACTAATATAGTTGTGTGTATGTATATTTATATATGTATATATTTGTGTTTGTATCTAAGACATAGGTATCCCATTTGCGTTTATATATGTTTAAGTGTTTCTTTTATTCTTTTGTGTACTGTTTGCAGTTAGTTTCATACGGAACCTCTGTGCACCACCTACCTTACAAGATTTCTACACCACCCTAAGGTTGACTGGAAGAGAATGCCTTGGGCATTAAGCCCGCCATTGTACAAAAGTGCATAAAGTTTTAAATAAATAAATAAAATAAATAAATATTGGAGCTCAACAATTTAAAGGGTGATTTAATCATAAGTCGGCTATATGACTGCCTCGGTGGCGCAGTGGTAGCATACGCGACTGCTGTCCATGAGGTCTCGGGTTCGAATCCTGGGTCGGACCAAATGTTTGTATGATCTGCAAATATTTGTTTCGGAGTTTGGGTGTTTTCTATGTATAATATGTATAACATGTATGTATTTACAAAAAAAAATGTATTTATGTATTCATATCAGTTGTCTATTACCCATAATACAAGCTCTGCTTAGTTTGGGACTAGATGGCGTTGTGTGTTAGATGTCCGAAATATTTATTTATTTATTTATTATATATCTCAGTTTATTCCTATTTAGTTTAGTTTAGAAACCATAAAAGTTTATAAAAAGCATGTCCACAATAGTCATATTGACACAGCGTTCATTGCATCTGTTCGAATACACTAAGTTTATGGAAGCTAAAATAAAACCAGTAATGGATTATTAAAAAAATAAAACTCCACTGCGATAATATCAATATCAATAGAAAACATATAAGTTATGTATATATTCGTAATCACCGTGATAAATTTTTATTTTGATATCACAGTCGATGTATTTTAAAAACTTTTTTTTAGATCACTTTTTGACTCCAAAAATCCTTAATTGGGTTTTTTTTATTTTGATGTACCCAGTGTCACTCTCACGACTAAAATGAATCTATTGACACCACTCACATAAAAATACGAAAAGCCGTTTAGGCTCTAAGGCGTGCCAAAGAAATATACATACATACATAGACTCTAAATACATAACCCTCCTTCTTTCGCAGTCGGGTAATAAAAAGGGTGTACAAAGTCCTAAATAATTCATAACTTTCCAATAAACGAATGAAATTTTCAACAATTATTAAAATTTAAGACTAAACTTAAACTTGAAATTATATATTTTAAACAAGAGTAACAACTTTTATCATATTAATATTCTCGTATATAATCACAGTGATTGATTATATTTTGGATTTTATTTAATATATTTGTCTGGTATTTTGATTAATTAATTATTATCAAGCTAAGCTTCATAATTTTAACCGGTGTTCAGAAGCAACGCAAAACTTGTTTTCTTAATTTTAAGAAGTGTTTATTTACTCGGTAATTGATTACATCGTGGGTCTATGAGTGTTTGTACAGATTTAGATTTAACGTTCGTTTTTGTTAAACATGTTATGTACGTAAATAAATAGGAACCTTTTTTGTATAGTGCAACTTGCGTAGTTAAGATTACAAGGTCATTGTGTGTATACTTTGTGTAATTTATTAAAACAATTTTGGTTCAAAATATAAATATACATTAAAGTAGTAAAGTCTAGTCTGGACTATTAAAAGGTGTTGATGATGATGATAATTTTATTGTTTCTGCCTCGCACAACAAAACTGTGGAATGAACTGTCGCCTGCGGTGTTTCCGGACCAATACGACCTTCAAACCTTCAAGAAAAGATCGTACTCCTTCTTAAAAGGCCGACAATACACTTGTGACGCCTCTGGTGTTGCGGGTGTCCATGGGCGGCGATAATCGCTTACCATCAGGCGACACGTCTGCTCGTTTGCCACCTGTACCATAAAAATAAATAAATATGTAAACTGATATTTAAGTTATAGCATTATGAGACTGACATACCCTATGGGGGTCAAAACCCATTAAAAATATGTCTAGCAGTGGACTATTAAAAGCTGTTGATGATGATGATAGTTTTATTGTTTCATTTTTTGCTGTTATTTAAAAAAAATAAACAAAATTTCCTTTTATACTATTCAGGCTGTATATGTTATCTTTGGACTACACTGCAATGTACGTTTAGTTTGAAATATTTAAATTTTAAAAGTAATAAAGAAAGCTCCTTTGAAGACTTTAGAAAGATGAAGAAAATTAGTTACCCGAAAGATGAACTCATTGATAGAGTTTAACAATCATAAAACATTGCATTGAATTGCATTGAAAAACAATTAAAATTATTGTATTGTTTACGTGTTTATTTAGTTATATGTAGGTAAAGCATGTGCTGTGCCAGGAGTCATTCAATTATTATGTATGAATACTGATTGTTGTTGTGATCGCGATAGACAAAAATAGAGACATAAAACCATATTGTAGTGTCCAAATCGAACAATGAGAAAGGTTCACGCGCTTCCGTCCCTTTATTATTCATTTACAACCTTCCCATTGTCGTGCGGCATCCTGTCGTACACTCAAGTTTTTTGACAGATAAATTATTGTTTATCTTTTAACTCGTGGCCATGCAATTGGCGACCAAATGTTGTGTGGTTGACTGCAATAACTTTGAACTTTGTTGATAATAGATTTTAAACAATAAACCTCGTAAGCTGTTACTATACTTAAATGTACATTCACAATTCTTAGGCCTTGTATCTTCCGTTTTAGATGTTCCGTATAGGTTCTCTGACAGATGGTTTGATACATTTTATATGATGATACGTCTAATTCTTTGTCCGATAAGCTATCTGAAACTTAGGTTACCAACTGTTTTGAACACTTACTCCTACACCAAACCAAATTTCTAAGCCATTTTAAATTAAATAAGTTTTACTTATAACATAAATCATAAACTATTACTACTCAGTTAATAAATGTACAAACCTCACAAGGAGTAAATGATCAAAATGACATTGTACTCAAGATATGAGAAAAGGCCTATAAGTATGTATATTTATGCATACTTATAGGCCATAATATTTACAATATTTTTAGCAATAAAGACTGAAGTGGCAGTGGGCTGGTCACATTTGCCGAAGAACCGATAACCGTTGGGGTAAACGAGTTCTTGAGTGGAGACCGCGTCTCGGCAAACGCAATGTAGGACGTCCACAGGCCAGGTGGAGCGATGATTTGCGCCAGACGGCTGGCAGGAGCTGGATGCGAGAAGCCATGGATCGAACTAAGTGGCGTGAAATTGGAGAGGCCTATGTCTAGCAGCGGACTGCGATAGGCTGATGATGATGATGATGTACAATATTCAAATATTGTCCATTTGTAGAATATTTGTTTTAAATAATAAGCTCTTTTTTAGGCTAGCCCGTTAACACAGCCATTGCGACCAGTCCTCACAGCTAAGATGCAAATCTTTCGCCTCAATTCTCTTTCTATAATCGCTTAAGTCTAGATTCTCCTGTATTTTTAACCCTAACACTAAAAAGAGGGGTGTTATACGTTTGACGTCGATGTCTGTCTATCTGTCTGTGTGTGTGTGTGTGTCTGTGTAAAAGCCAGTTTCCTTGGCAGTTCTTAGCTATGTTTGGTTAATGTCAGCCCAGTAGTGTGTCATCGTTGGCGTATGATTACTCAATGAAGTGTTTGAGTAGGGGTTTTTTAAAATTTTAATTTTAGATTATTCGCTAATATTTTGCTTTGACGTAGATAAGTGTCAAGTCACGTGGACTTGGCCTTTAGAGAGGCTATTCCCATATATTTATTAGTTTTGTATTATCGTTTACATTTGTTGAACATAAACTTGGCTAGATTTGATCGAAAGGTCGCAATTCAAAGGTATATCTTACACGCAATGTGATCGAGTAAATTCCCGTTTACAAAAGTATATAATTATATAAGTAACATGGGATGTTAGTTATTTGATCTTGAAGTAACTATTAATAATTAACAGTGAATCAGACTGTGGCTAAGGCGACACGGTTTTTTCGCGTTAATAACACGTGTGATAAACCGAACAAGTAAATTAAAGTTATAAAAATAATACTTATGTATGCACTTTCTAAAGTATAAGAGTGTCTCTCTTAAAAATTTGTAGCTGTAAGTAAGTTCAGTGGCGAGTGTTATTTTAATATCTCCTCACTGCTTTAACCTCATAATAAAACTAACATTAACAAGTATTCTTGAAATTATTAGCAATTAACAGATAGAAGAGCAGCGATCGCATATTGTAATAGTTTCAGTTATTTAGAAAGTGTCGTTTACGTTTGTCAATAATCTTATAGTATTTAGTCTAGGTAAAAATATATTATTTTGCAAAACAACGAGTAACAAAGTTAAGCTTGTAAAATACAACTAAGTAGATACTAAGGATAGGCCTATTTTCAGTAGTAGACTATTAAAAGCAATGTACAAGTTATATGATGATAGAACTTGTACGTTGTCAAGCAATCTCTTGAACGAGAACACGTCTAAGGAAATTGTTTCTCCTACGTTCTTTTGCACTGTCTCAAGAAAGCTGATGTCTTGTCTACGCTTCTATGTGGTTTTACAACGACTATTGACTGTTTTAAGGTATTTAGCCTTTAATTTATAATTTAGTTAATTCTTCTTCAACTCGTCTGCTTTAATACATAGATTGTAAAAGCAAAGTTTAAAGAGATATTTTACAGTTTCGTGGCCCAACATTTGGCTACGCACGGTTAGCTCTTGCTACTATTTGTCCAAACATTGAGTTATTTTTCAACCAATTGTTCTGTTTATTTTATCTAATTGAATATTATGAACAAAGGAGCAGTGTTGTGTGCTATCGTCATCTGCGGACCTAAATAAGCAGTCGCTTGATAAGGGATGACTCTTCGCTAAAAGATCCGATATGACACATTACATATATATTGTAATGGGAGTGATGTCTTTGTTAATAGCCTACTCTTTACTATTGATCATTGCTAAGTGTTTAATTATTTCTTTTAACTCAAACTGTCCATAGCGGACATAAAAGACTGTTTCAAGTATAGGGAATATCAAAACGTCGGCGTCCTTGTATCATTTATTTTCTACCGTACAAAAAAGAAACTAACATGAACCACAGTTTGATTTCTAGTTACATTTTCTAAAGTAAACCACGAGGTACCACATTGCTGATTGAAGTTAAATTAAAAAAAAAACTAAAACGGTGTATCTCAGAAACAATAAAATGTATGATAATGATTGAGATAAATGAAAATAATATGTATATCTGAATGTCTGTATACTTATTCATTGCTACTCTCCCCCTAAGAGATGACTAAAAGAAAAGTGTTCTCTCTGTATTCAAATTTTTTCCCCCAGCAGTCTTTAGTTATATTACATTACACCTGAAGTTTTCACTTCTCTCAACCATCTATTCTGAGTTGGTTTAAATAAGAGCAAATGAACACAAATTTCTTGAGTTGCCTAATTTCGTATAAAATTTTTTTTTCGTTTATGTCAATAAATCCTACAAAATATAGTTTAAGAGAATCGACGAACACTTAATTGCTGCAATAAATGATAATGCTAATATGAATCATATTAAAATATAGGAAATAATATTTCGTACAGTCATAATTTATGTAATAGTTAAGTAACAAGACCGTTGTAATCCATGGAAGTCTCCAACACTATCATCAGGGAAGAGGATAGCATTATCGCGTGAGTAACATCCGGCCTGCGATCGCGACTGCAGTTCATTGCACTTTAAACTTGCAGCTTTCAGTCATAGTTTTTATAATTTATGCTGCTACACTTGAAAGCCTTGTACACAAATTTTAGCACAAATAGTAAATATCAATCTTAGTAGTGCCTAGGACAGTTAAGCTGTCTATCCCGTCTGTTATACGGGTTGTAATTTTTGTGGGTAGTTGCAGTTTTTTTACAAAACTTCTAAATCGCCTAGTGGCTTAGATGAGAGCTTAGAGGCTGCGGAGGCCCGTTGGTGGTTGCATCACTTAAAAATTTCAAATTTATCTGTATTGTAAACCTAAAGTCGACCGAACCCAACTTTTGAAGGGTTCAAAAGGAGTAACAAGAAAATATCAATCTTATAAGAGCTTAGTAGTATTAGTACCTATTGCTTGTAGACATAACTGAAGAAATGTTGCTCGATTAGTGCTTTAAATCCTCCCTTTTTTTTCTAATTAGTGCTTCAAGAACCAAGTTCAAGTCGAAGTTTCCATTACGAAATCGTTTAAGCCAAAAACGTCACCATTCACCAAAGGCATCATTCGTTTCTGCCACGTTAGTTCCGCGTCGGCACCCGAATTCAAAGATTACTGGGATTTTCGAGGTATACACCTTTCCTGTGTAAGCTAAATAAAAAAATAATTAAAAGTCGACAGTCAAAAGTTGCACATTTTTTTAAATATGATCTCATAGGTATCATGTGAACAAAGTTTTACTCGAAAAACCTCACATCTTGAAGGTTTACTTTTTAATACATTCGAAACATAATCGTGGAAACTGAGATCGAAAATTAATAGTTTTTATCTTCTTCTTACCAAGTTAGAAGTAGAGAGATGATATAGACGTGATTTGTTTGAAAATCTCTATGGTGCTAATATTACTAAAATGTGTGACTGTGATATTGACCCATAGCTGGCGGTATTAGTATGGTTTGGACGATCGGTAAATCTGACCTAATCAGGTTGGAGAGGCATATCGTTGTCAAGGCTACCAGGAAAGTTTTCATATATAATAGGGGTTGAAGTGTAAAATTGGAGAATCTGTAGAATGTAATTATAAATCTAGAGTGGGAGAGCCACGCTTCGGCATGAATGGGCCGGCTCGACAGTAGTGATACCACGGCCTTACAGAAAACCGGTGTGAAACGGCGCTTGCGCTGTGTTTCATCGAAAGAGTATACTGGAGGCCCATTTTTTTTTTGTGTTGTGGGACTCCTGACTGACACCAGCCAGACTACCCACTAAACCACCACGGTGTGCCACTCTGCGCCTGAGACGGGAGGGATCCGGGAACCGCTTACTTACGCCATCCGGACGATACTGGAGGCCCATACCCCAACCCCCTATCCCTCCCCCTATCCCCCAAAGGCCGGCAACGCACTTGTGACGTCTCTGGTGTTACGGGTGTCCATAGGCGGCGGTTATCGTTTATCATCAGGCGATATGTCTGCTCGTTTGCCCATTATATCATAAAAATGCTGTTTTATAGTAATTAGATACTTTAAATTCACATAACACAAGAAGCAGTACAAAATGCTTTCACACAGTTTGTCGATTCTAGATCTCCAGACTTCAAAGGCATAAATGAACTTCCGATTAGATAGAAACAATGAGTACATGATGAGGGTAAATATTTTGATTAAATAAATAGGCAACATCTAAAAAATATAAGTTTTTATTTTTCAGTAAAAATCGGCAATTACATACTTTCACCTTTAATATTATGTTAATAGATAGAGTTTATAAACTCGACTTCGTACATTCGCATGTAAAACATAAACACTTACTTTGATGTTTACTCAAGCAGATAAGTTTCAAAAGAAGTGCATAAAGAGAAGAAAACATGTAATGTATACATGCATTACAAAGTTTAAATAATAACTGATAGTAATCTCGCTTATGAAATTAGCTGGTATCCAACCTCATCACAAGTAGCATTTACAAAGTATGAGGACAGTGACCTCTGGTTGCGGTTCGAGTTAGCGCACTTTATGTACAATACCTAAATGACTAGAATGAATGACTAATTTGTTTGAAGGTTAATAGCTGTGTTTTTTGTTCAAGTCTCGTAAAAGTAATTACACGTTATATTATAACCGAGTTCAGAGGTACAAAGGCACAGGCACCAGTTAATTTTATTCGTATTTTCTTTAAGTCGATTATCTTCTAAATTAAAGATTTTTATAAGTCTCGTCATTGTTGTATAGCAAAAAGTCAGATAGAACTCGTATCAAAGGGCAGCTTTCCAAAGTGAGAGTAATACGGAAAGTATCTTTTTTACCCGGCTACGAAGCCAAAAGAAAGGATTATAGTTTTGCCAGTCTTATATAATGTTTGTATGTTCCACCGTAGCGCCTAAAACGCTGAAGCGATTTTGCTAAATGAGGGCCCAATAAACTCATAATAATGGGGGTTAAAAAGTTGTTTTATACTAGTTTTTAGGTTCTAGTTTTAAACTTTTTGTTTGATGATTAAAGAATTTTTCTTTATTTTCATTCCTACTTTTAAACTTTACTTTTTCTATATTGAACTCTAGTTTTAATGGCTCTTTAAAGGTATTTACTTTTTGGATATTAAAGCTGTTTTAGTTTGTCATTCGATTCAGGCTAGAGTAGTTGAAACAAATATAATACTTGACAACGAATAAATACGAAACATACTATTTGTTTAGTAAAAAAATAAGGTATAAGCGTGCTGATCTTTCTCCTAATTATTACTTCCCATGCATTGAATAAAATATTGCAAAAGCAGAGCAAAGGTTTTGTAAAACGTTTCGATAAGAATACGTTGCACCAAACCTTTAAAAGTAAAACACAGTTTTGTTATTAATAATAATAATAATAAATATTACGGACATCTAACACGCCCCGCAATCTAGTCCCAAAGTGAAGCAGAGCTTATACTACGGGTACTAGACAACTGATATAAATACATATATCTTTTTTTGTATATACATACATATCATACATAGAAAACACCCAAATTCCGAAACAAATATTTGCAGATCATACAAACATTTGATCCGACGCGGGAATCAAACTGTTTTTAAACGGGTTTTTAAACTGTTAACGTAGTAAAAGCCTTATTTAGTTTTCACTTAGAAAGCTTAAAACCGGCCATTCCTTTACTTTGTCACATAAGCTTCACTATTATAATAGTTATATATTTCGTTTATTTATTATTAACCTTAGGGAAACTTACAGCAATATACTTAATATAGGTTATAAAAATAGCAACAATACTCCATTAATAAGTCTCCGCAGATAGAAACTAAATATTTAGAAAAGGAAAACCTTAAAAAAAATATTGAAAAATTAAATCGAGTCCGTTTTCATATGTATATCTTACATTTTGATTGACGAGTAAATTGGTAGACTTGAAAATCATCTAGATATTTTTTTAAATAGTAGGTGGTTGATTCATTTCCATGTTTATGTTTTTTTCGTGGCAATTCCTATCTAGTTCAAACTTAAGTCTGTTAACCTTTTTGCAGTCAGTTAATAAGATAAGAGTTATGATATACAAAGCATCGTAAGCTATTAGCCTATACGGCCTATAATGTATGTACAGATAATAGATATTAGCCGCAGCCCAACACTTCCGTTGTAAACTGCATTGTTGTACCTTAACTTGTGTTCATAAATAAATAGTGTCAAATACTGATTAATACCGATATATTTTTAGATATCCTAACAATTAGTATATTTATAAAATAAATAGAATTACTTAGAAAATAATAATTATCACACATATATTGTCAGAATAGATCATAACCAACCTATTAACGAAATTCACTCTAAAGTATTACGTAATGTGTACTAGACCATTTGATTTCCCTATACTGTTGGGTAGGTCAATAGTATAGGGAAATCAAATGGTCTAGTATACAAATAGGTATAGTGCCGGGAAAGAAATAATGCCCATCGGCCTCTACAAAGAGACGTTCGGCTAATTTCGAATTTGTAGAGCATTGTCCTTTTCGCACACTATATACATGTGTTTTTTCAGTCGTTCGACAAATGCGGTGGAGTTATGGGCTGTTAGTATTTATTGCGAAAGGGAGTTGTCCCTTTCGCACGAAAAACGTAACACATGCAGTGTGCGAAAAGGACAATGCTCTACAAAGCCGAAATTAGCCGAATGTCTCTTTGTAGAGGCCGATGTGCATTATTTCTGGCCCAGTTCTGTACCTATTTGTCTACTCGTCCATTTAATTTCCCTATACTATTGACCAAACCAACAGCATAGGGTAGAGCATTGGCTCTACAAAGCCGAAGTTAGCCGAATATCCCTTTCTACAGGTCGGTGTGCATTATTTCTTGCGCAGTACTGTATATATTTAACCACTTGATTGATGTATATACATCAACTGGCACAAATGTGACTGCTGTGATATTTAGAATTCAAAAACTAGATTGGTATACAACTGAAACTGCAATAAGATTGCATTGCGTAACCATAATTGGTGTTCTAGAGGTCTATATGCAGGGTGTTTCATAAAGGTGGTGGAATTTATTAAGAAGTTATTATGTGTTACCGACTAAAATATGCATAAAAAAATTTATGTTTTCAATCGTTCTTTTCTTTGAAAAATGTATTACCTTCACTGAATATTTGTAAATGTTAATATTAATTTGCAAATCATTTCTTAAATATTTTTCATTTCTAATAAGAAATAATAATAGTACCACTGAATTTTTAATTACTCACTCTTAAAAGAGGAAAGACAAGATAAGAACATTGACAAAACAGTCACAACAGCACCCGACCTTGTGTCACATGTCTATGTATAATATTAAATTTGTGTATATAGATATCTATTGTGCATTTATTAATAGATATTTGAAGTAGTAAATTTGAATATATGAGTTGTATTTATCGTAGGCTTATTTCTTACCAACAAAACTCAATATCTTAGCACCTACCGGATCGTGAAGGTCGATTGGGAGAGAAACCCTCATGCCAGTAAGTCCGTCTTATACACGATAACGATAATCTCGAATTATCCCAAAACTGGTGTTCCTTTATTAGCCCCTTATTAACGGTTTCTGAACTGCAAAACTAAACCTTCTACTGTAACACTCTCACTCTGTATATACAGACCTCAAATATAGCTCTCTATCTATACAAGCTAAACAAAAGCTGCTCAACTTTTTGCGGTTACGTAACTGCGTTTGAAAGACATGGTTCGGCAATCAGTCAACAAGCGTCGCCGAGCCGTCTCGAGCAACTCGTTACGTCGTGGAGGTCGTTGATCTAAGTGGTGCCTTATTTATATTTTAAAATAATGTTTTAAATTATGTAATTTGCAGAGTTCTGGCAGAGTTGAGCCAGCTTGTGTCCTTATCAGTTGCTTAGAGAGAGCAAGCGATACGACAAAAGAAACCGGTGTTAACATCTGGTTACTGAAAAGCTGATCATCACACTGTTCAGCTAAATATCGGACAAGTGCACAGCGATGTCGAATAAAAAAATAAGTTTAATTTATTCAAAATTCGACTGACGTTTGACAATAAAGACAAGACTTTACAGTTCGTTAGTTCTTAACTGACCCGATTGATTATTCAAAAATAGTTTTAAGTGCAACGATAATTAAGCTTTTAAAAATTCAAAAGATCACTAAGTGTTTCGCTTAAATATGAATTTGAAATTACTACTAATAGTAAGAGTTATTAGGATAGGTAATTAGATACGTAAATATTTGTTTACAACCTTTTTTACTGGAACGCTAAACAAATTTAGTTTGATTGGTGTTAATAATTAATTGAATGTTTCGATGTACAAAGCGTAAATACTTGATACCAAGATATAACATATATAACGAGAAGAAAAACCTGCCATCAGAACTCAGTCCTATAAAAGATTGGTTAAAACACGTTCCTTTAACCAGTCCCTTTAAATCTCTAATTATAAAACCTTAAGGGGATTCTCGCTCCTTTTTTTTTAAATAACAAAAATCCTTCTCTGACGGACTCTTCCTTTTATGTTTATAAGTAGCGTTCCATTATCAAGGTGAAACAAAAGGTTCTGTAGTTGTTTGAACGCATCGAAAACCGCTCAAACCGTTCGTGTAATTCCACAAAATAATTTATTTCATTAATTGTTTATGGCAAAACTAATTAAGTTACTAAATGTTATGTAGATAATACTCAACTAAAAATGAACGAAAAATATTTTGTAACAGTTAATCAGTTTTCTAAAACTGAGATAGAAAAGGAGATTCAGTAAAGTATATGAACTTTTAGGAATTTATTGCAATTTAGCAACAAAATGTAAATTATTACGATGGTTCTGAAAACTTACCTCCCAGGGTGCTACACGAATGCGGCTGTGTGGGTAAATTACATAATAAAGGCCCATTCAAGTTCTCGTATCGCAAGCTCCACTCGATGCCAGTTAGTTATCACTACATACTACCGCTCTGGTTGCAGTCCAGTTTCTATGGCACTATTGTTCGACAGTAGGAAATTATAACATTGTATGATTGATTGATTGTATGATTTGCAATAAAAAAACTCATTTTATATTAAGACCATTAAATATTTTTACCAAGGTCGTTGCAGTCACGGGTAGTAGGTACATAATAAAATTGTTGTTTTGTATTTTCTTAATTATGTGATTTGGGAATTTAAACTCTTTAGCGAAATGAGTTGTCGCAATTCAACGACATACGTTTGCACATATACTATATAGACTAAAACTAAAGATTGATATAAAGGTATAATTGCCTTTATTGATGCACATTAACTAGTTCAACAATATTTCACATGTTTTTTTTACTTTAGAATAACTACTTTAGTTTATAAGAAGCTTATTACCTATTTACACAATTTATTGCTTGATCTATGATTGATGTTGATGATAATGATGATATGATTGAATAAAATGTTTTGTCACATAAGTAATTCACTAACAAGTGCAAATCTTCATCGATCCGTATGTTGATAGGTACTTAGTGAATATAGTTAAGTTTCTTATCAATATTTACACTGTTAACTCACTTTTATACCAATACACTTAGACCTCAGTCAGTCAGTTATAAGGTGATTTCTTTAATATTTTTTTCTTTAAAAAGACAACTCCCGCATTAGGAATATTCATTCCTGTGTCGCGGGGATCTTTACAAACATACATGAAACGGACACAATGTACACCCAGACTTAGAACAACAATTTATGGATCACACAAAGTGTTGTTCCATGTAGGATTTGAACCCACAACACTTGGCTCAGTAGGAAGTGGTGTGGCGACCACTGAAACCACTAGGCCAACCGTGTAGTCAATATAATGACAGACAGTATGTAATGCCACGGTAAAAACAGTATGTTCAAATCGTTCGACTCCCACGAAGCGAGGCCTCTTGGTGTAAGGCACGTAAGGATTAGAAGAAAAAAGTACTAATAAAAATGTCACTCTGAATGCTATTAACGGCTTGTCGAGGTAAATTTTTGTAATTAATTTTGTTACTATAACGCAGTACAGTCTCTTATTTTAAAACATAGTGAAGCAATATAAAACGTATAATACATTTTAATACAATGCTCTCGTAACGATATAAAATTTCAATGTTGCATAAAAGTTTCCCCAACCTTTTTGTTCTTTAAGCACCGAATCATGTTAAATCTAATAAAAGAGATGCATTTTCTCATAAATACAGTGTTATGCGAACTTTCTCATTTATTTTCTTTAGATATTTATTGTTTAATTACGCATGGGTACAGAGTTAAGTACATTAATATCTACGTCCTCAAAGTTATGTTTACAATTTACCTGCAATTTGGTACCTCTCCTATATCGGGACCAGTAAAGTTGACACCAATCAGGCACTTTGAGATAAGAGATAAGAATAGAAGAAGATAGAGGTAAGAAGGGAAGGCAATAAAAAGAAAGAGATTTTACTTATTCGGAGAAGGAGGTATTATATTAGGGTTTGTTATAACGGTTGTAAAACCATAGTTTTGCTTTGTAGTGATCTATATACTATTATAATTGCGAATGTAAGTTTGTTTTTTACGGTTTCACGCAAAATCTTCTTAACCGATCATCACGAAACTTTGTACATATACTCTTGAAGGTATTAGAAGTAACATAGGACACTTTTTATTATATATTTTTTTTTACGAAAGGTAAGAAAATTGTTTGTCAAAAAATCGACAAATTTAGCTACTTCAAAAGCATGAAACTTTACAGTAATATAGCTTATACATCAGAATAACACATAGGCTACTATTTGCCGCGATAACCGACATATACGCGGGCGGAGCCGCGGCAATAAACAAGCATCTCTCTTATAATGAGATACCGCAAAAAGCTTTAAGAAGTCATTAAGTAATTATTTCCATATCTTTTTAATCTCTTACGTGATTTCAACCATACCATACCTGTTCTCGGGTGTCAGAATGATTACCGCTGCCATGTTATTTATCGTCTTTACACGTACCAACTTTTGCCAAAGGTGTGAAATATGGCTAGCGAAGCGGTACTGATATTTACAACATTAAACCATTACATGAACGAAATAATAACAATATATTAATGTTTATCTAAGACTCGACAAGGGGTCTTTAAAAATAAACACGAAATACCTGCAAACATTATATCGTAATGCACACGTTGGCACGTTCGATTACAGTGTCACAAGTGGCCATATGCTACGTCATCTTATTCTCTAGGGGGTCATAAGCTCATCGATCTCTTTCGACATTTCTTACAAAGGTGTTATTGTAACAAAATTGTAATAATAGAAAGTAGGAGACGGATTTATGAGTTAAAAGCTTGGTTATTAAACAAACGTGGACTCAAGTGTCTGAGGTAAGCTATAAAACTAAACCTTAAATATAGTAGTGGACGTAAAAATTTAGAGTACTTTTCAATTACGGGACGATAAATCTAAGTCAACATTCCAATCGACATAAGTTCATTTAAGGAGTGGTTCCGATGACGTTTATTAATTTCGGAATTTTGACTCTTGATCGCTCCACAGTTTCCTTACAACTTTTTGAATGATTGAATGTGAGTGTACAAATTGTTTTTGTTTTTAAATTGGAGATCAATTCTTTGAAGTTGCGTATATATGCCTCGAGGCGGTTAGCTGGTAAGTTAGGTATTTCAATTTGATTATTTTCAGATTCCAAGTATTCACTTGTGGCAATAGAAAGTCTGTTTAATGTTCGAGTAAGATCTTAAGGTAAAGTTTGCTTTGAAGTGAAGTTTTATTACATACAACAGCTTTAGCTATTATATTTGTAAAAGTTAATTGATAACCACAAATATAAAGTTTCTTTAGCGCTTAAATTTATGTATTAAACACTAAAACACACACACACAAACACTAGTAGACACCCTGTAACTATTGTCAGAATCATACATTAAAATAAACAAAAAGTCTTATAAAACGATAAATTTTACATAATTCATAAAGGTTAGGATTAGGGACGGTACTTAAAACCAATTTGATGAAGGAAACTTTGGATCTTGAGCTTTATTATCCTATCTCTTTCTAACCACAAGGAGTTGAACCTTTCACTCCCATATGAAATTAAGCGATATGAGCAGGACGCAAAGTGTTTTTTCATAGCATTATTCCATATTAAGGTCTTGATAAATGTACCATTAACATTCCAATAGTTAGAGGATGGCTATCTGTCATCTTAAAGGATTAGTGGTTAGTATGCAGTAGAGGTTTTCTACACATAAAAATCTTAATTGACGTTTTATCTAAGAAGCGTGAAATAAAAGGAAGACTTCGAGTATTTTTCCAATTTTTATATTATTTTTAATACATAATTTAGAGCTTGATAGAAACCGTGTTAGCAACGAACGATACAGCGAGAACTTAATATATTAGGAATTTTTAAAAATAAATAAACGTAAAGGGCGCATTATAAAGTATCTTGAAATTATAAAACCTACTAGAGACCATTGACAATCTGTACCTTTTCAAATGTTTATAGCCAGGTTCTCCACCTGGGTGAAGCGTGGGGAATATATAGGGTTCCGTGCTTCAACTGATGGCGTTAATGTAGTTAAATTGTATTTCATAGAGGTATTATTAAAAAATAATAAAAAATAATTATTTTGTAGGGTATTTATATACAGTATCAAAATTATTGTTTCTTACTGCCTCGGTGGCGCAGTGGTAGCGTCTGCAACTGCTGTGCTTGAGGTCTCGTGTTCAATTCTCGGGTCGGAACAAATGTTTGTTTTGTCTGCAAATATTTGTTTCGGAGTTTGGATGTTTTCTATGTATAATATGCATGTATTTACAAAAAATGTATATATGTATTTATATCAGTTGTCTAGTAGGAAGTATCTATATTGACTCAGCATTACCAGATTTAGTTCGATTAATCATAGTCTCCAAATAATTAAATTTTTAGTACCACGACATAAAAGCTTTTTTTTAACGTTTAATTCATAAAAATATAATCGCATAGAGGCGCTCATAGCCTAGTTGCACTCGGTGATTAGAAACAATCACCGAGGGTAAGCAATGACGGCGTGGTCAGTACCAGAATGGGTGACCGCTGGTGGCATGTTATCGTGAGCGTATCCGTGATTCGGAGGTCACGTTAAGCAGTCGGTCCCGGTTGTTATCATACGATAACAGTCGTGAAGCTTAGTTGGAGGCCTTCGGGCGGCTTAAAAACATCCAACGGCAAGATTTACGTAGCCACAACGTATTCTTGCCAGTCCCCAACCCGCACTTGGCCAGCGTGGGGACGTATGGCCTTAGCCCTCTCCTGAGAGTAGACTCGAGCCCAGCCCAGTGGGACATTATGGGTTATTGATGATAATTGTATGATAAGAAATACGATTTGCAAAAATATATATTTATAATATGTCTCTGATAATTCCGGAAACATAAATATTAAGAAGTCGGCAGTACTGACAGCATACAGCCGCTAACAGAATTTTAATAGGACAAGTCAAGTGTCTTGTTTCCAATAGAGAGGTGCTTATGTCATTTAATAATACATATATTAACAACTCCCCATTTTTTTAAAAGATAACCCCGCATTAGAAATGTTATATACTTCCTGTGTCGTGGGGGACTTTATAAAAATACATGAAACGGACACGCAGTAAAAAGCGGCGCTTAAACCACTTTTTTTTTCATGTGGAAGCCCCCTCGGGACTTCTCAACACCGGCATTTGCGGTGGGCGGTGTTTCAGAATTGAACCGTCTAAAACCACACGGTGTGCCACTCTGCGTCTGAGACGGGAGGGATCCTGGAACCGCTTTCTTACGCCATCCGGACCCCTCTCAGGGCGCTTAAACCACTAGGCCAACCGTGCAGTGAAAATAAAATTACATCGTGAATTCCTCCATTGAAAACTTTCTTTAGAACTACAGTAATGTTTAAAACAAGCTGCCGTGTAAACAAAATAAGATTTTATACCACTATTTAACATTTGTATATGGATCGCTACTATTTCTTTTTGTTTTTTCTTTTATTTTTTTTAAACTAAAAATTTTAAAATTTTTGAAACACATATCCGTGTTATGGTTGTCTGGAAGAAATCGTCGAGAGCAATAAGACCGCCAATTGTTATACATATTGTGTGATTGTTCCTGTTGTACCATTTCTTACTATATATATACAATAAAGAGAAATAAATAAATAAATATTAATTATGCAAAAGCACAAAAGTAACTAAGATATTGCTACTATAAAATTATACTACTGTCATTTCAACGTTGACAGTTCTAGTTTAATAGAGATCCGTAATAGTCTCTAAAGGCGAAATTTATTTAAGATTTCATCCATTTGCATTAGTAATGTGACAAGAGATTGGGTTTAAAATGGTCGCGAATTGAAATTAATTATCGTAGCGGTTGTAAAATTTGGCATAATTTTTGCTATACTATAAATAACATGCTTTTAGATGATTTATAAGTCAATTCGATCATTCGAATAACACGCTAAACATGATTTAGTTTATTTAAATAGAGATTTAATATGTAGTTACAAATAAATATGGCATCCGGACTGGTGGAAAACTCAGTGTAAGGACATAAGAAACTACACAAGTAAGGAATGTGAAGAATTCAGTAAGATATCTATGAAGGTAATGATTTTGGATAACATTATATAAATAAAAAATAAAATAAAACATCGATCGAATTAAAAAGGCATCTTTACCTATGACTTAATTCACAAGCACACAATAATTTAGAAAGTGCTTTTGTAAATTTAAGTAATGTCATTATTTAAAAGGATATCTAATACAACATTAACTTTAAAATCTGTAAATTATTAGGATTGCAAAATCTGTGTTTAAGAAAATTCCTACTTTACGATCATGTTTTATTTAAATAACCAAAACTAAAGCCTTTTTAGTCTTGAGATTAACGTCCTCGCATTGGCGGATGATCTTATCATACATTTAGAAATAGTATTACATATATAATACATCTAATGAGCTTATTCTTACTACAAAATTATATTTTTAGCTTTTAATTAAACAAGTTTGGAGTTATACAACTCATTATCTACTTCCTGTCATACTGTTTATGCATAATAAATGGATATTAATACCATTTTTAGCTTCATTCCAAACACACCATTTACAAAAATAACGCTCTTCAAGTATTTGCTTTCGGTTTATAACGATGCAGTTTGATGGAGCCATTAATTAATTCATCTTCTTTTAATGTCAACTTTTTAGTTTTCATTTAAAACCTCGCGCTGCTGTAGTTTAATGTTCAAATACCGAAGGACAAAGCGTGCGACATGTGACCTTGGATTGTCACGGGTAGTGTGTCAAGCGTGCGAGTAGTATTCTACATATTTAGTCTGTGGTGTGAGCAAGACAGCGTGTCTGATATCTTCGAGCATTATTCCCAAACACATGGTTCTTTAACTGACAATATAACCGGTGTTGCTGAACCGATTATAGTGTTAAATTCGTGGTTAACTTCACCAATTGTGGACATGTTGGCGGTCAGATATAAAAACGTGGTCCATTTCTATATTTGCATTATTCTTAGCTTTTTCGTAAAAGCAAATTGGAAATTGTGACTATCATAATGAGCTAAGAAGTGTAGTTTTTCTTTAAGGCCGAAAAGTAGTGAATATAGTATGTAACACACAGTAAGAGAGAAATTGACATTAAGTCCGCCATTGTGCTTGTTTCATTTATGCATTAAGAATTCAATCTATACAAATAAATAAAATTCAAGTGTCTGTTTGTAATTTCAAAATAACATCTTTTTATTAAATATATATGAAAGTTGTATGGCACTTACATCAAAAAGCTGTTTTTAATTTTTTAATAAATATTTTAGGACTGGACCAAATTGAAATACGACTACACGGGAAACACCAGCTTTCAAATAAAAAAAGGATCATCAAAGTCAGTTCACCCAGTCGAAAGATCTAACGTAACAAACAAAAAAATACAGTCGAATTGAGAACCTCCTCCTCTTTTGAAGTCGGTTGAAAATAATGATTAGTAAATGTTGAAAGCACTTTCGAACCTATTAAGTTAACATTAAATGATAACAAAAAATACTATACTATTTAAAATACTTTTACTATATAACAGTAGCAGATGCTTGTGCAGGATGTCGATGTTTTGTGAACAAGAGGATCGTCAGGTAATTTAATGTAGATAACCTATCTTGAGCCTAGAACCAGTTTCCATTGGTCGTAAACAATCTGACAATATGTGGAGTTGTTGTACTCTGTAGAAAGAACATCATTTATACTGTTTTTGGTGATATTAGACCATAGACTTAGTTTGGAATCGGGCGACCCCGAGTAAGATGTATAATTGTTATTGCACTTATGTTTCATATGTTCATGCAGTATAAAAAAAACATACTTAAACTTATAAGCTTATCAAAGTAATAAAGCCACTCTGATTTCAGCACGAACGGGCCGGCTCGACTAGAAAATCCCTCGCACAGAAAATCAACGTAAAATGACAGCGTTCGTACTGTCGTGTTTCGTTGTTGAGTGTGAGACCAGAGGCCCAATGCTGCAGAAGCATCATTAGGCCGCCATGGTGTGGGTCACCACGATGCATTGTCTACATTCGCATTATGCTTACCATCAGGCAGAGAAAAGTCATTTTGGCAGAACCAAACATAAAAAAAGCTACTAGCTGTTGCTCTGCCTGTGTAAGGCAATTGTCGCGGCAGAGAGTAGCCTCTGCCCTTTTTCAAGAATCAAATTATCTCCATACCAAATTTCATTGTAATCGGTGCAGCACTTAAGTCATGAAAGCGTTTTAGAAGACAGAGTTACTTTCGAATTTATAAAATAGAATGAATTGTGAATTTTAACTAAAAAAAGTGAGCTTCCCATAGATCAAAACGGTCAAGATGATCTGTACCACACGCAACTACCGTCAATAATATGTCTGACTTTTATTTATAGTTGTACTACACAATTATGTTTAGAATAATAGGCTACAACTTTCGATCAATAAAAATTATCACGTATCAATTGTGGGTGTGGTTTTGTAAATGGTATCTCAATTAGGGTTGTCAACTCATCCTCATGAACATAATAAGGATAACGATACTGTCTAAATAATAACAACAATATTTTAATATGTTTTGAGGTTTTAGGGTATTTAGAAATGAATTAATATGCTTATCAAGACCCTAGCACCGTTCAGACCTCGCGTGATTTGAGATCTACATTACATTACGTTACATCTAAAAGAAAACCTACATTTAACCAATTTACTTGAAACTTTAATATGCCATGTTTGCAACTTTAACTCGACATGCCATACTCGTACATATATTAATAGCTATACCCGGATGATATTTTTTTTTTGGTAAATTTTCTAAAACTGATTCCTAAGCTAGATCGATTTAGCGCCTCCCAAATATTAAAAAAAATTTCATGAAAATTGTTGGAGCCGTTTCCGAAGTTCAGATTATATATTTTTATATTGCTAATTTAAAGTAATAAGATAGAAAGATATTCGTGTATGTAATATAGTATATATCATTTCTAAACTAGTGGTAGAAACTTTTGACAGCCCTGTTTGAAATTCACAGAAAGCCGAGCAGAAGCACCCAGAGGGTTTATAGAAAGAAGAGTGATTAGATCGATGCTAGAAAAGACTACAAACGATTAAGTGAACGCGAAAGTTGACCATTTAACTGACAACTGCTTTTTCATAGCTATTGATTGATGCGAGTATCCGTTAGGTATATACGGCTGTCAACAGAGAAAGGCGACGAAAGCGATTGTGTTATTAAATTACTGTTGTACTCAGCGTACTCACAATTTACGCTCATGTTGAGATAAGTACCCCGGATTAATGTCTTTCAAATATTGAATGCGTAAAAAAGATCCGAGCAATATTTTTTTACTATTCCATATCACTAAATGTATTTAATATCTATACAAATAAATTAAATTGACGTGACTGGTTGTAATTTTAAATTAACAGCTTTTGACTAAACGTCATCATCATCATTTTTTAAATTTTTTCTCTGTGTGTCTGTTAGTTCCAGGTAATCTCTCTGGGACGACTGGCCCCGATTTTCAGGGTGCTTCCACTGTCAGGTAGCTGATGTTATATATAAGGAATAACTAAGGCTACTTTTCTTATAAAAATAATTAAGAACAAAATTAAAACCTATGAAATAGTGAACAATATCCGATTCAAAAGCAACAAAATCGGTTAATATCGTGGTATGCAGCTAGTATGTAAATATCTATTCTAATGGAATGAAATATTTCAAACTGACCATTTCAATTATGCAGATTTAAGCAACGCTTGAGGTGATAAAAATAAACTCAACCGGTGTATGTAGTTCTATAGTAAATTATCTTTTGCAGTATTTCCAAAATGATATGACCTTCAAGAAGGTATGACTATAGGAGGTTTATTTATGACGTGGAAGAGCCACGCTTCACGCGGAGTGATACCACGGCCTCACAGAAAACCGGTATGAAATAGTGCCTGCGCTGTTTCACCGAGTAAGTGAGGATATCGGAGGCCCATAATCCAACCCTTCCCTTCATACCCTCCCCATCCCCCAAGGCCGGCAAGACACTTGTGACGCCTCTGGTGTTACGGATGTCCATGGGGGGCGGTAATCGCTTACCTTACGATACGTCTGCTCCTTTGCCCCCTACTCCATAACAAAAAAAGAAGACAGCAATATCTCAAATTTTAGTGTCTTTTACGCTACTGGTGTCCGTTTGTATATTCACTAACCATTGAATGATGCGTCTAGTCATGTGCCCGATATGAAACAAAAAACCTTAACCCGAATGCGTAGTTTTTTTTATAAAATGTATATAGCCTAGTATTATGAGTCTGTTGATACCTCGTTCATTAAAATCGGTTTAGTGGTTTCAGTACTACAGTGGAATATTTAACATACATAGACTGTCGAAAGTATTATCCTTAGTTTTGACTTGGGCCTGTCAAAATGACACTACTCTGCCTGATGGAAAGCACAAGCAGAATCCAAGAGTGGTGGTCACCATACCCATGGCGATTGCAGACAATGCAACATGGTGGCCTACTGATGCTTCTGCTTCATTGAAACACGACAGCACGAACGCTGTCATTTTTAACCCCCGACTCAAAAATAGGGGTGTTATTTAGTTAGATTAACGTCGATGTCTGTGTGTATCTGTCTGTGGCGTAGCTCTCAAACGAATGAATCGTTTTCGATGAGGGTTTTTTCATTTGAAAGCCAGTTTTCTTGCTACTGCAAGGAAATGCTGGTTCATTGGACCGATACTGATAAAGATTAAATAACCACCGTTCTAGCTATGTTTGGTTAATATTGTTCCAGAAGTGTAAAAATATAAGTTCTTTTTTTCCAAAATAATGTAAGACATTCTTGGCGTGTGATTATTCGATGAAGTGCTTGTGTAGAGGTTGTCTTCTTTGAGAGAGTCGTACCACTCCGGTCGAGCTAGCTCGTTCGTGCTGAAATCAGCGTAGCTCTACTTATTTGGGAATTAGTAATGCTTTTATTAATTTTACATATAGTGAAGCTTTTACATCTGAGGCCCGTTTTTAACGTTACATTTAACTACGATGTGACTGACTCTGACTTGCGACACAAATTGTCACAGTATAAGGAGACAATCAAGTAGTACTTATCGTTTCATGAAGTTAAAAGTTAATACATTTGGGTGACCTACATGCTTACCATATAAAATAATATATTATTGTTTTGATTTCCTAAATTATGCTGTTTATGTACGTATAACCAGAGAAGAGTTAACTGTTCTGCGTGTAGAGCGGAAGAAAGCTATCAAACGGGTGATAACATCAATAATTTTAGTAAAGTGTTTTTTAATAAATAAAAAAAGTATAAATTTATTTTATAATATTCTATGTACGTATAAGAGGAACTAGACCATAGTTGAGATTTCTTATACCAAACATTGGATGTATGGCCTTAACCTTCTCCTGAAAGGAGTTCCGAGCCCAGCATTGGGACATTATGGGATAGTTGATACAAACTATGAAAGAGGAGAGGATGTTGATAATCAATGAAAGAAAGACGCATATTGTGTTAGTAAAAATTAAAGAAACATATGCACACTTAGCTAAAATACTATAATAAATCTTATGTATGAACATAGCTTATATATTGAATTGGGTAAAAAGTAAAAACACCTGTATCAACCAGCCTGGACAATTGATAAAGTAGGATTAATTAAGGCTATTAATGTTGCTGTATTCAATCAACGTTAACAATTATTAGTGTAAGAAAATACCTATTTTATCTCTTGAATATCGAAATTCTATTAAAATGCAACTTTTCTAGTTGCAAATTTGTTCTCTCTTTTTTCTGGGAACGGCGGTCTTGTTCTATCGTTAAAATCGTGTAAGCATTGTAAGAAAATAAAATCGTCAAAATTTTGTAAGACCAAATATTACTCCAGTACATGGTATCATATTCGGTCTTGTCTCTAAATAATATGTGATGCACGTGCTTCGAGGTAAAACCATATGTCATGTTCATAAATGACTCAATTGTTTGTGATAGACGCCCCTCGGTCTTTGTTCCGCCTATTATATTGATTTTCCATTGTAAGGATTAGGAAACACTGAAAAAAGTTATTTCACATTGTCACTTTTTTAGAAGGAACTTCGCTTTGATGAAAAAACTAGTCATTTATCATGCATTATATTCCTAACGACTTTCGGGTTTTCGAGAGAATATAAAAGCAATAGTTTTGGGCGTGGCCAATAACTTTGAGTAATTTTTATTACTTTATTTAATTACTAGCTTTTGCCAGAGACACCGCCTGTCTGTACGTTGAATATAACGGTAGCTATTTTTTGGTTTCGGAGACTAAAAGTTAGCCCCTATAACTTCACACACTCAATACGCTCTTTGTAATATTAGTAAGTATTTATGACTAAAATAGGAGTTCATAAATGTATACTTGTACTTTAACATAGCACACACACAAGCAATAGTAGTCATAAATGTGCAGTTATAAAATTGATACAAAACTAAACAATTCAATAACTATGCTGTTATTAAGCAGGTTATGATTGTTTAAACTTTAATAAAATGTTAAGATTGCCACTAGACCTGCAGAAAATACGTCAATGTGTTGACATTTTGCAGGAACGTCCTCGTAAAAAATATGATTCCATTTATTGTTTTACATACAGCAGTGGGAAAGCAAACAGTAGGAGATCGTTTTTTGTTTTTGCGAAAGACGGTCCCCATTTCATGTCATCCATATTTTTTATATTTTTCATCATTAATTCCATCACGAGGAAGACTTGAAACTCAAATACTTAGAAATGAAGACTTCAAATACTTGAAATTGTCAGAAATAGTTGATCCGGCTGGTTGCCATCTCATCAAAAGAAGAAGAAAACAGTAGTTCCATAGTTTACCGTTAGTTTCCATTGGTAGTGTAAGTTTTTTATAGTTTACACGAACTATAGGTGTGTCTCTATCTCTCACAGCGAACTAAAATAAAGAATTCTAAAAGTTTACAATATGAATTAATAAATGAAACAAAAGTAGCAAATAATATAGCTCAAACTTAATAAGGTCCTTATCGTATCTTCCAATCAAAAGTCCTGGAAATGAAAGAACCTATTAGAAACATTCATAATGGAGAAATGGACGAATTATTTGCAGATTCACAAATTATTAAAATATTTCATATTTTTTCATTTATTTATTTCAGTCTATCTAATGGAATATTTCGTTCCACTTTACAATAAGTAAAAGTAAATCTGTAATATCAATTAATTTATTGAACAACCCTGTTCTTAGATTGACTGTTCTTGGAATCTGCATAACGTTTAACACGTTACAGTTTTATCTTTATAACTGATCTCATTTAACAGGAAAGTGTACACTGCTTATGAGTAATAATGCCAATCGACGTATATCGGTCTGCTTAGGCCCCTCGGCTACATCACCGTGTTACAATTGACCTTTGATATTAACCTAGAAAAAAGTGATTTCGTATGGTCATAAAATATTTTTTGCAAAAGAAAACAAGTTATTCTTTTCTTATCTACACGGAGCATAAAACGACATTCTCTAGTTTACCAGACTAAGTCTAGCTCTCTCTTTCTCGTATAGAAACCCCAAAGGTCAAAACCTAATCGGGACTCAAGATGAAGTGGTAATCGTAGAATCAAACCGTCCTAAGTTACAGAGTATTGAGTTTTCTGTTACATGTGGGTCTTCTGCAGGGAACCCGGTTTTGAAAATGGTGATCGCTTGAGCGATTCAAATCATGTTGACTGCATTTTGCATTTGTGGCCAATGTTTACGCGTTCTTATATGCATTTTGTAGCCAAATTTGAAGATAAATTTCCTCACACTGATCAAAGTTAGCTGATATTCTCGATGTTAAAGTCCCCGTACAGTTTTCATAGAAGTCAGTGACCTGTCAAGGTGAGACTGAGCTTTATGATGCCAGGTGATCTCCGCTCCCTACCTCTTTGGTTTGTTAACTTACTATAATAGTTTTTCAAGTTAGGTGCATACTCTTATATAGTACCTAGTTCTTTGTCAAACTGTAGCTTTCTAGTACCAATTTATTTAGTCTACTCGCAATAAAATCGCCGATTGTGCCCTCACATTATATTTCTTTAGGTATATGCATAAATTATTGATTACTTAGTGTACTACACAACACATACAGTGTCCAGGATCATAACAAAATACGTTTTACTATAGATTTGAAAATGGGACGGGGGAAAGTTTCAGAAACGAATGAATCATTGTGTTTTATAGTGAAATGGGATCGTGCAAAATAATACGGCTCATTGTATTCTCCAGGTCATCTAGGTTATCATGTAAGCGGCTTAACGTAAAGTACGCTATATGTATTCTCACACATATCCTTGGCCGTGAACTTTACTAAGAATTTGTTACAAAAAATAGGTATATAAAAATTGTATTAGCTAGTCTTAGAAAAGCAAATGAAGTAATTACTTTTTTCTAATACGAGTTTTGGATTTTTGAAATGCTGTCAGTTTCATTATTAAGTGTTACCACTTCCGAATAAGAAATCTTAATGAACTAATTTAAGCAATCAAGAACTTGCTCATTATGGCGACTTCCACATACAACGCAACAACAGAAACACACTACAGCGCCATCTACGGAAAATACGTCGAACTACGGAGTAACGAAGGAAACTAAGAAACTACCAATCCTGAATCGCGCAATAGAAGTTCTCGCGCCGATTAATATATATACAACTTCCCAACATCAATCTTTGGGCAGTGGCCCGACAGGCATAATCACCTCGCCTGGTCGGAGGATCCTCCCTTTGTGTTGGAGGGCATGACACCCGTTCCTCTACACTCATATTTTTTCAAAGCTCTTTTTTCAAAAAATAATGGATAATGTTAAATAAGAAGTGAAATTTGTTGCTTTGACCTGTGCGATAACTGTAATAAAGTACAAAAATGTAATTTGAATTACAAATTTTACAGGTGGTTTTAACACAAATTTTTTAAATAACTATTACAATTTAAGTTTAATTTAAAATTACGACTAGGTTTTTGTTGTTTTGACTATTCTTTTTTTAATTTCAATTTATTATTTAAAAGATTGTCCACTGTTGGATTTAAGCCTCTAATTAGAAAGGAGGTATAGGCGTTGGGGAGGTGTAGGGTTTGTTTCCAGTTTTCCTTCTCTTGTTGTTATTGTTATCCTTCCGAAAACCATGTAATAAATTAATTGCCTCGGTATTGCATTGGTAGCGTATAAGACAGTTGTTGAGATTACGGGTTCTATTTCCGGATCAGATCAAATGTTTGCATGATCTGAAAATATTTGTTTTGGTGTTTTCTCTGTGTAGTATGTTTTTACAAAAGAAAGGAAATATGTACTTGTATCAGTTGTCCAGTACCCATAGTATAAGCACTGCTTAGTTTGAGACTAGATGACGTTGTGTGTTAGATTACGGAAATATTAAAGAAATGCTATCGTAATGTGACGGTGCCTCTTCGAACCCTAGTCTAAGTAGCGTAATTAATCGGCTATCTAACAAGGCGTTTTGTTAACACCATTAGCGACTCTCACGAGAGGGTTGGGATGTTGGGATAGCACCCCTTCTCCGCGCTATCCTGTGGAATTCGTCACCAGACTCGTAATTCCTCCACTGGAATCAAAAGCCTCACGCGGATCAAATGGAAGGATCTAAGACAATGAATCTATTAAACTCATTACAATTGGTTTGTTCTGATTATGCTTTCTTCCTTTGTGTACCCAAGATTTAGGTGAATTAACGATCTTTTACTTTAGACAACCTGCACTGCCGGTCAAATGCTATATCAGTTGCAGTTTACATCCTGGAGCATTACCATATGTAGGAATGAATAACGGTTTGGGAATCGAATCCAAATTCTCCTAACGACACATACTCTAAAAGCGCTTATCCGGCCTACAGAAACCCGAGTAGCCTCAACCTCAGTAAAAAGCACCATATTGACAGATCAGCGAGGTATGATCGTATAGCAGAACTAAGCGAGGATTAACCGCCGAGTTCCGCTCATACATAAAGAACCCCACTCATACATCTCAAGTCAAAGGTACTGATAAAATTAATTGCAATGCTTGGCAATAATAACTATAAAATTATATCTAATTATCTAACAATCATTACGATATTAAGACCGGGATACAAATGCTTATGAAACTCACTATCCTACAGAGTACTATAGAAGACCGAAACTCACCTAGCTTTCTTCAATGTTATATGCTTTAACTTACTCAAAATAACGACGATGCCCAAGACCAGAATATGCGCCCACTGTCCTAGCTCCTCTCTCCATCGCGGTCCTACATTAAGTGTCCTCACTACGCCTCGTACTTGTCTCCTCGACTCCGGCGATCGAGCAGGTAGGGTATGTCTTTTGTCTTATCACTTTAAAACGTCAAGTTTTATTTCAACCAGATGTGAACGTTCTAAGGACTCTTTCTGTTAAGTGTCCATTAAGTGTTCAAATTACTAATTAGGGTCGCCCGTCCATTTTTTATTAGAAGACCTTTCGTCATTTGTACGCGCAGTCATTACATTTAACCTATTGTTACAATTTAAGAAGGCAAACAAAATTGGTGAGCTAGCCGACACTATCAAAATTACAATCTTTGTGATTGCTGGAGCGAGGAAAATGTGCTACGTGGGGTCATGCATTCGGCTTTTCAGATTGTATAAGAATGGTGTGACGAACAGCAACTGTCAGTAAATACGAAAAAAACAGAACTCATCCACAACTTCACCAACAAAAGTAAATTGAAAGAACTACATCTACCAAAATTATTCAACACCAATCTCTCCCTCTCAGCTCAAGTAAAATATCTGGGCGTTATTCTTGATCATAAATTGAACTGAGCGAGTTACATCGAAGAAAAGACTGGAAAGTCCTGTATATTTCTTTATCAGTGTAGAAGACTAGTTGGTAAAAAATGGGGTCTTCACCCAAAGATCACACTCTGCTTATACACTGCAGTTATCAGACAATCCATTACATTAGACTATCTCTTGAGCTTAAGACCTCTAGATCTTGTAATCCAACAGGAAGTGATAGCAGCTGTCCTAAAACTAAGATCAAACGGACTGTGGATGATAAACACAGAAACGACACACTCAAAAGTTCTGCAGAGGATCCTTAAAGAAATCCCACTCCCCGAAGCAACCACGGACAGCACTCCATGTTAACATGTCTTCAATCGAAGTTATTATCTCCGACTAATCGTAGAAACAAAAGATACCTCTGGCATCGTTGAAGTTAGGACTTAAAGAAACGGCTCCAAAACACAAAAGGGTACTGGAGCTGGCGTCTTCTTAAACTACTTAAATATGAAAATATCAACTACTCTAAGCTGAGTCAATCTTCCAAGCAGAATGTGTTGGCATAATCATATATAAAATTGTCTCCGACAGTGCATCCGTACTTCAAGCCCTGCAAAACAACAAGATGACCTCTGCCCTTATCATGGAATAGCATGAAAATTACCAGTCCATTGCAACCACAAACAAAATTACCCTGCAATAGTAACTCAATGGGTAACGATGCTGCAGATGAATTAGCTAAAAAGGGTTCATTATCCACAGTTTATGGACCCGAACCACTACCATCTTTACCCCAATCAAAAAATATGGCATCGAAGAAAAACGTAAAACCGAATGGAAAAACAACGAAGGATGCAGGCAAACAAAAAGTATAGTTCCGGTAGCATTAAAAAGACTAGTCTGCAACCTGTTAAGACTGAAAAGAGACGATCTCAAGAAGGAACACAAGGCCAGGAAGGTCATAGGTATCCTGACTGGGCATTGTTTCCTAAACAAGCACCTATTTACTATAGGCGCAACAGACAGCCCTCTATGCAGGAGATGCATAGAGGCAGAAGAAACGCCACAGCACGTTCTCACAGAATGAAGAAGTATTGCAAATCAACGGGCAGACATCCTCCAATCAACATTACTCCCAAATACATGTTGTGACCTGAAAATGCTGTTGAGCTTCTGAGATGATCTAGGATGGTTGGAATAAGAAGATGACAAACCCACGTACAACGACCCAATCAAGAGGCTAAGTGCGGAGATAGCCTGGGAAAACAATAAAACAAACAAAGCTCTGTGAATTAACTAATGTTAAGACACTTTTATAACCTTAATGTGGAACTCTTGTGTTGTGTATTGTATGCAATATAATTATATTTTCTGCATGTGTTACATGTAATCACTTATTGATCAGCAATCAATGATTGTTGATTTACAGGGTCAACGAGTGTGCATCGTTTAAATAAGGACTAATAAATACTGTGCACGTTAAATGTTATGTGGTTAACCAGTAGTGTCAAATGACGATGATTCGACTTCAAGCCATTTCTACTGTTTCAAGTACATGGGTGTTTGCAAAACTGTGAGCTTAAAAGAACATGAATACTATATATGTATTTTCGACTGCCTCCTGGTCTAGAGGTTAGCGTAAACGACTACCAATCAAGAGGTCTCGGGTTCGATTCACGGGTCGGACCGCTGTTCAGTTTTTCTTACAAAAAAATATTAATAGCAGTTAGCAATTTTGTTTCATTTATTTACTTTTGAGATGCGAAAGTTTGTTGAACACAAGTGTTTCTAGAACCATTAATTTCCTACTAAACCTAAAGCTATCAGGAATATTGTTTTTAAGAAAATTTCTATCAGCACACGTGTCTAAACTAAATTCAAAATAGAAGGAACCTTGGCAATGAATAGAACGTAAAACATTACGCAGCCAAAGACAAATAGAAACGCCGTGCGACGACAGTGCTGAACCTTGGAAAGCTTCCGACATTTGTCAATAGATCAGTCTGTTGAAAAAAGAGATTTAATTCCAACTTACAAATCAAGACGCATATTTTTTTTACCGCAGTCTTTTTTACAGTTGGGTAAAAACAAGAAAGGCGAAAGAAGGAGGGTTATGTTTTTCGAGTGTATGTATTTAAATTTCTTTGGCAGGTCCTAGAGCCTAAACGGCTCGTCGTATTTTTATGTGAGTGGTATCAATAGATTCGTCTTAGCCACGAGAGTGACCAGTGTCACTCTTACGACTAATATCAAAATAACAAAAAAAGCAAAATTAAGGATTTTTGGCGACATAAAGTAATCTCATAAATTTTTTCAAAATACATCGAGTATGGATCAAAATAAAGAATATTAACGGTGATTACGAATATATTTAATATTAAATATGACTTACATGTTTTATTTAAAAAATACTGAATTTAATAAACATGAGAGATATCGACGCAGTCTGTTTTTTTAAATAAATTTACTTGCTTAAATATTTACTTGTATATTTATCCATGCCATTCCTCTACCGAAATTGGAAAACGCGGGTAAATTTTACCTGTACCGCTGTCAATAGTCACAGTCCATTTTCACGTTCTTCCACAATACTTGACAAACCATACATTTTTTAATGTATTGACTAAAACTAATATTTAATTAATTTCAGTACATAAACCAGGACGTAAGCTCCGTTCACACCGCACAGCCAGGTCGCGACGAAGGCTCGCCGGACCGGAACGATACTCGATACGGTAGTTGATCGCGCTGTCATCGGGTTACCGACCACCAACATATCTGTGCATTCCCGGTCCACTTGAACCGTGCTACAAACAATCTTATTTCAAAGACAATAAAAGCTAGTTACGTATGATTGGTAGGAGATCTAGGTTTGGTGAGAGCAAAATTGTGTTGGCGTCGCGCCAGATCTATTTTACCTAGATAATCAGAAATGTGGTCGATAGTTCGTAATGAATGTCTGGGTCTATAATTAATTCGATACTATTGTTTTATTATTGTAAATTTACTCTTTAGATTAGTAGATATGGACTTTAGTTAGTCTTTCCGACCATAGAAAATTTGAATCCCAGGTATGCGATAATAATACTAACTAGTAGCACTTTTATTCGAGCTAATGCATGCATTCCCCAATTTATTTGTGTAAGTAACACCATTTTTCTTCTTGTATACATTCCTTTTATCCTAATTTTTCCACTTAATTCCTAATATGCACGGCCCTTAATATGCTTGTCCAATGAGACCAGAAAATCATAGTAGATAAAATGTAGGTGTCCCTCAAGTTCTCTCAAGTCATCCCTTGCCTTTATCTTTGGGGATGTCGTTGTTATTAACAAAAGCTTTATATTTCGTTTAGTACTGCAAGAGAAATCTTTATTGGATGAAGTTCTTTATACTGTATTCTTCGTTGAGTATTAGTTTACATAAAATTTTATTCCATCATAATTTACTTCACCGTATACTTACTGCACTAGAAAACAATAAAAATGTTATAAATAGTTTGATGTTAGGCGTGCAGCATTGTTGATTCCCACACTATATTGATTCTACTAATGAGAACTTTGGTACCAGATAGGTGTTATATGCTTAGTTTTGAGGTCAAGGTTACATTGACGAACAAGAATGTTATTATTGTAGTACTCATCGTACGAATATTGGAGAAAAACAGACGTTGCGTACACGTTGTATGTCACTGCTTTGAGACTTCTAACAGGAAAATCGTAAAATGATTTTCCTGTTAGATTTAATGTTTAATGTCAAAGCAGAATTCTTTTTTTAAATTCCTTTTAAATAAGTTTACTAGTTTTTGCCCGCGGCTCCTCCCGCGTGTATCTCGGTTATCACAGTTAAAAGTAGCCCTTATCCTTCCTAAAAAATCATAGTGTCTTCATACCAAATTTATTTAAAATTGGTTTAACGGTTTAGCCGTGAAAGCGTGGCAGGCAGACAGATAGACAGAGTTACTTTCGAATTTAAAATATTAATATGGATATACGCAAAAGTTGCACATATATAAGTATGCACTAGCACACACATATACAACCATGAGTTTATGTAAACGTTTCCGTTTACTAGTGTCTGTATAAAGAATAAGTGTACTAAACAGCCATACCGGTTGCAAACTATAATTACCTAATTTTCGCTCACAAAAATAGCCTAACTTTCTAGGCAAACCTTTTCACAGTTCTTTCTAGTTGTAGATAACAATAAATCACGTTCTAGAATAACTTAGACTCAACCACATGTATTTTATTTTCGTTTATTTCTTTACATTTGATTTTTGATCACTTACCACAATTTTCTATTCATCATCATCATAATCAGCCTATCGAAGTCCATTGCTGGACATAGGCCTCTTCAATTGCAAGTCATTTCGTTTAATGCTCTGCTTCTCGCAACCAGTTTCAGATGTTGTGCACGGTTAAATTAAATGTCTTACCTGAAAAATTACTAGAAATAGGCATTATGAATTCACATACAAAATAAAGCAAACAACAAAAATATGTTTTAAGGAGATGTGCCCCCTTTTTACGGGTAACTGCACTGCTTATACGGTATGCCTGATGTCAATTAAACGCTGCCAATAAATTGGCAACACGGTCAACACGCATGATATTATCCTTAATACCAGCCAAAACTAAATTTTAAACTCTGCCTAGAAATGCCTAGAAGTGTTTAACAATGATTTATTTGTTTGTTCGATAGAACTATATCGGAATACAGATTTTAAATATTATGTGGAGTATCTTTAAGCTCGCTGCTTGGAATCAGGGGACGGAAGTGGGTAGCACAATGTTTGGAAATTACGCGCTATTTCATTTGACCATGAGTAGGTGTGGGGGTACAGTTGTCGGTGATGGTCGTTCAGTTGTTCAATGATATATGACTATTGCAATTTTTATTTATTATTACTCTTTATTTACCATTAAATAAATAAACAAAATTTGTCTTAGTTTGTGCACAATATATGATTTATACACTGTTTATTAATTTCTTTGAAGTATGGCCTCTTCTACAGTTCTGACTTTCCATTTTTTCACCATCAACTTCTATTTCTTTAACACGCTTTTATTAGCTTCACCCGTGTGTTTGTTTTTTCCTAACCGACTTTTAAGCGTATTTTATAAACTATATTTATGTTATTTTTTAAATTCAAAACTAAGATAGTTTTGAATTATGCAGAAGACGATTTGCATTACGTGTTGAAATCTGCGTTTTGTCTTATTTGAGGCTTTTAAGACCATTTAACAATTCTTTATTAATCATCTTCTTTCTTTATTAATATTTATCTTAGTTTTATAAAAGATATGGTAGGCAAACAACAAGAACGGGTATCCACTCGACGGAAAGTGGCTCTCTCTAGTACAATTGAATGTCAGGCATTACTATGATTATAACTTTAAGTCTTTGTCTGAGATAATATATTCAGGCAAACTTTTTCACATTTTAGTACTATGCGTTCGTGACTTACTGCACAATAAGACACGTTCATCAATGTGACATTTAATTTCCTTTGAAACCTCGAGAGAAAGGTTAATACATCCACATTATTTCGGTATCATATACGTACATGTACCAAAATAGTCACGATTTAGAAAATATGCAGTTTCTATATAAAGTGAAATTTGTATGGTAAATGGCAATATCATACGATAATACAGACCACCCGCGTGGTTCACCGAATCATTTATCACTTGGAAATTGAAGGACCCAACCTTTCGTGTATTTTACATCCTTAAAATAATGAAAATTAGGTCGATTTTTCTTTGAAAACACTTGAAACAACTGCTGTAATGATGGTTACAAGTCATAACAAACATTATCTATTAAATGGAATGAGGGGATCGAGTTGAACTTAGGAAATTGGAATCCATTGTCACTACCATACCGTCTCAAATGTATGAGCGTGCCTATTGTTGGGCTTGAATGTTGAAAACTGGATCATATATTAAAATCTTCTTAACTTTTAGTAAAATAAAAACACTTAATGTTCTTGGTATATAATACTTTACGGATTTACTCCTCGATCAAGACTACTTGATTCCCTGGCAGCCCTGACAAGGGGCATTTTCCCCTCCATGATGGCCGCCCGATATCAAGTTAGTCTTTTTACATTTCTATTTAATAATTATGACAATTCGAGAAAATAGTATAGATGACAGAAATTATATATTTAAGATACTAATTGTTATTGACTTTCGGAAAGATCTGCATAGTTATTCAGTTTAATAATATCTATTATATATTCAATTGTATCTAACTACGAGATATTCCGGAAGTCAATTACACAATAACAACTGTATTTTTAAAGTTAAAATTATTACCGCTAACAATATACCACAACATAACTTCCACAACATTATATTAATAAATATTTTAGTTTTTTTAAGTAATTGGCACAAATGAGCAGACGTACCGCCAAATGGTTTGCCAAGTGCTTACCGCCGCCCATGGACACCCGCAGCACTAGAGCCGACACAAGCGCCTTTGGGAAATGGGGAGAGGGACGGGTGGAGGGGTTAGGTTATGATCTTTCGGTATCCTCACTCACTCGATGGAACACAACAAGCGCTGTTTCACATCGGTTTTCTGAGATGCGGTATTTCTAATCACCTTGGCCTATATTATATTGAGACCCTACCTACCTAGTCACTTATATTATAAAGAGATAAAGTTTATAAGGTTGTAGAGGGTTACCTTCGGATCTACTGAAACGAACTACGAAATCGGAAGCTACGGGCAAAAACTTGTTGTTATATAAAAATACCCGCATGTTTTTTAATTACTCCTGTAATGTATATGTAAAAAACAAATCACTATAGTCACAATCATTCCAATAGTAATCAATCACGTAACATTTTGATATTAGTTCAGTTGTTCAATCTTTAAATCCAGGAAACGTCAAGCTGGCCTCAATTATATAGGCTACTTAAAAAATTCACCGTGAAAGTGATAACAAATCAATTTTAAATAGACACGGTCGCGGCTTCACTTAAATCATCATCAATTACATCTATCGTAATGTTTATTTCATATTAATTAATTGTATTTATTTATCAACGTGTCTTTCATATGTAAGTATGAACCTTAATATGGTTTGGCAGAGAAAGTTTGTTCTCAATACAATTAAATATGTTTTAATATGGCAGGTACGTTGTACCAGGATATAAAAAACTATTTAGTTTATTACCCGACTATGGTGAAGCCAAAAGGAATGTTCATAGTTTTGGCAGTCTATATATGTTTGTTCGCGCCTAAACTTCTGAACTGACTTTAACGGACATGGATGAGGTGTCAATAGATTCGTAACAGTGGTGCGAAATTTTATCACACTTTTTACGTAGTCGAATTAGTTTTTATATGAGCCTGCTAAAGTGCTCTTCTCTGTCTGATGGAAAGTATGAGCAGAATCCAAGAGTTGTGGTCACCATACTCATGAGACAATGCAACAATGCAGCATGTTGACAGAAACTATAGCAGCCTATAAGGATGATTCTACGCCATTTAATGTATTTATTTATCAATTTTTCTGTTTCTGATATAGTTGGCAAACAAGCAGGTGAATTAACACATTTAAAGTGAATACTGCCGCCTATGAATGACTGTAACCGTCCCGAGTCACACGTTACTAGGCTCTGAGATAGGACTACGCTCTTTTCTTGAAATTTTAAAGTCCGTATCGGCGTTCTTTCATACGCGATAAATTGTTTTACTGACTGGAATGAGGCTAAAGGTTTTTTGAAAAAATCAGTGCTGGAGAGCTAATTATGTGACAAAAAATACCATGGCGGAAAGCTGCCGCTAGTTGTGTATGTGATGTATGTAATTATATCCAAGGTATGCCACAAAGACGAAAAAGCTTAAGCAGAAAATGATGTCGTGATTCGTGACTACGTTATTCAAGCCGTTTCCCTTCATCATTGAAGCAAATGATAATTAATTTCTAATAAGCATGGCTTAGTAGCATGTCCCCCAAGGCTTAATAATTGCTTATAGGCATATATTATAGTATTCTAGATAATAAGTGTTATCATCAAACTTTTAAGGCTAATATTGCAAGATATTTTTCTTTTTTTTTAGATTTTTGGACTCATATTACAACGATTCCGATTACTGATTACAGGTAATTATTTTTTTTTTAATATTTAAGTAAAAATGTTTACTATGAATAAAACAAATATATCTAATAAATAAGAAACTGTTTATCCTTGAACTTGAACAGAGAATTGTTATCTTCTGAAAGGTGATTGACGGGTGTATTTAACTTTTGTATATTATACATAACTCTGATCCCCAACATTGAGAGACAAAAAAGCAAGGTGGTTATTTGTTCTTGCTTTAAAGTTATATTCAGTGAGTGACAAACTTACAGCATCTAGTACTCCATAGCATTCGAGGCGGAAATGTATCCGCAATATGCTATTACTCTTGTTACTTAAATACAGCACTGATTTAAAATAACAGTAATAATAAATTTTCTTGTTTGTTTCATTCATGCTCATTAAAATTATAATTATCACACTTAAAACATTGTAAGTGCAAAGTGATTTCGTTTCAAGCACTCGTATTTATAAAATCATTTATCGATATCGCCACACCAGGTTTTGTGAGCGTTCACTTTTCCTATATGATGCAATACCGTTGATATTTTTACGGTCGTAGCCCATGAGTAAAGCTAGGCTATAAAAACAGCTTTAGCTATAAATAGTAGTAATAATTGAGTTTATAGTTTTACTGAGTTTTAAAAGCAGGTTTACCATACATTTAGTTTTGTTTTTATCTTTGAATCGTTTTTAATCATAAGTTATTAAATTGAATCGCATGTACGCATGGTAGGTCCTATTAAAATATGGATTTATGCTATATAAAAATGTTACCAATGCAAAATAATTACAGGACGAAGAAAACAGGGCACCGATTGCTATAATTTATCATGGTTCTATTTTCTTCAGAAACATCAGCAATACGCATTTAACAGAATTACTTTGAAGATGTTTTTTCACAATTTAGTTTTTTTATTGTAAACTAACTGACCCGGCAAACTTAGTACCGCCACATTTTTTTTGTAAATATTTTCTGCATTTCTGAAAATCTTGTTTTAGTAATTATGCTTACCTCGACTTCCCACAGGTATTGTACAGTCGCGAACAAAAAAAAATCGTTTATCTTTTTTTTTCATATAAACATCCTACTAACATCAACGGACACATAAAAAAAGTTTTATCCAATTTAGTGCAGTCCAACGGAAGTTATATTTAGGCGATTCATTTTTATTGATATATAGATAGATATATAAATATAACTTCAGATATGTAAACAAAAGTGATAAATAACACACATATCAATACTTTTTTGTTTGTGTTAGTGTTTTTTTTGAATTAGTATCATGAATTATAATAGTTGTTCACGTTAAATATAATAATTTATTAGTTAGAAATACATGATAAAATATTCTATCTATGTTATGTTTATATCTTTGTAGCAGCGAACTAAGTACGTAAATAATAATACAACCTTTGAGGTGTATATGTAAACGATGAGCCGTAGATGATTTTTTATGTGATAAATTAATGATTATTTTTTTGCCCGTCGTTTGTCGATTACATTTTTTTGCCGAAGATTTATTTGTAAAGTTCTATAAAAGTGATTAGCCGGCGCAGCATTAATTTTATAGAGCTACAGTAGTGTATAGGTTTGACAATGTGGTCTTACGGAAATTAGGAAACGTTAATGTAAATTAATTTACAGTCTAGTTGTTACCAGGCTACAGACTCTGTCTATTAGGCATAGGCTAAGATGGGCATGTTTGTAATATCTCAAATTATTAGTATTATTCTAGTGATTAGCATTCCTTGACCATTTCATATTTATATATATCTATGCTAACACTGTTGCACAAGCACGTCGTGTGTTGAGTAAGTACCGCCCCATTTCACATGAGCTAACTTCGTAAATGCTGTGCGCACGACCGTCAAAGCTTATCGCTTTCAATATGTATGAGTACTATCAGTTTCGTTATTTAAATTATGTGTAGTTAGTTTCTTAGTTTCTACGTTTTAGCGGTAAAGGTGGCATATCATGATCAAGGTTGGTAGCAGTTATTAAAAGCTGTAAGTACTGTCAACTGTTCTATAAATTTGACATGAATGAGTAATAGATACTGCTTTAATTGCCTACTATGTTTTGAAAAACAAATGAAAGTGAAACAATTGCTTTATAAAGATTTTCAAAGAGAGATACTGTCTACTTTTAATTGATTTAGTATTGTACCACATTAAACTGATAATTATTCTCACCAGGGTTTTAAGAGATTATCTGTTTTTGTTGATGGAGTGGAAAATCCCCTCGGATCTTCGGCTTCTCGGGAATTCAGCACTTAATATAATGAAGATACCACACAAATGACTTTATACAACAAAATGTTCTTATTCCCTACTTTCATTAAGAAAAAAAGTGTTGTCAACGGATCTTTTAGAACCGACAGCGAAGGCAGAATATTATAATGGTTCAATATCAATAATGAAGGAATTATTTCTGTTTATGTGGGTTTCGATCACTAAACGGACAATAACTAGTAATCTCGTACACTATAAAATATAATCTATGTCACTGAGTGGAGCTAAATTACAAATATTATAATGTATTGAAATGCTTCGCTGATCGGACGATAAAACTTTTTGTAACCGAACAAAAACGAACCTTCTACCGCCTCTAAAAACTTACTACGTGACTACGTGATTGCGCTGCAATTCTACAAGTATAACATACATTTCAGTTTTAATGGGAGCAGTTACAGATCTGTGCTTCATTTAAACTGTAATAGGTATGAAACATATTATTTGTATGATATAATCGATAAGTTTTTGCTTTTGTGAGCGCTGTCTACAAGCAGTCTAGTCTGGTCGAAGTCAATGACAGGCCTACTTTCGCAGACGTTTCGCGTCATGTAATTTTTTTAGTCGTTATTGTAACTGCTCTCCGTGATTGTTATTGTAGAATGGACACTGCAATTATTAACCAAATAACTGGGGCTAGTAACGGTGTGAAAAAATGTTCTCGTTTCTAACGTGTGGCCTAACCATTATCCTTTTATCTTGAACTTATAGTGTTCATTTGTCGAAAATAAATGTGTCTTAATTGCATTAAAAAAGGACTCCCATTAGATTCCCATAGAAACTAGTCGGATATTCTTGAAATACACATATGAGTAAAACTGTATTTACTATTAAATTACATAAAATGTTAAGTAGGTTTGTGTTTACTTCAAAACTCAAAAAATCTACAGCAATTGAGTTCAAATTTTGACAGGATTTACCAACCATTTTAAACATCGTTTTTATCTATTTTAAAACTCTTTCATTAGCTTCACCCTTGTGTTTGTTTATGACTGACTTTAGTTAGCACATTTATTTAGTTATTTTTAACTAAATTTATAATATTATAATAATTATAAATCTCTTTATTGTACCAGGTCAGTAACAAGAAAACTTAACCTAGAGAAGTAAAAAATGGCGACTTTATCGCCCGGAGGCAATATCTTACAGGTAATTATTTTTTCATCTAATCTGTTTTGTTTATAATTTCTAAAATCAATGTAATAACAGCGAATCGTGTCAATACCCTTTCCAAATATCTACATGTATTTTTATTACTTTGAATATAAGAATGAACAGATTGAACAGCTAAATAAAAAACAGAGAATGGAAACTAGGGTATCGAAAAGTCGTTACAGTCTATTGTTAATCTTAATTACCTTAAGTTGTGTAGATTCAATTCGCACTCAATATTTCTGTCTAAAAATTCTGTTGTAGAAGTGTATAGACCCCTCAGGACGACTTATCTGTTCTAATAAACCTGAAGTATACTTTAATTCAATATTTTTACCACAAACAATTGGTCCTTGAGAAAATAATATAGCTTAGTAATCACCACGCTACGCCAGTGGCTTTAACCGTAATAAAAAAAACTTTAGATAATCGCCAGTAAAATATGTTGAAAAACATCTTAGCAACGTAAATCAGTTTATATCTTGTTTGTTAAAGCATTCAAGCTTTTACTATAGAATTTATGACGGGATTATTGAGTTGTTATTATATTACTGGCCCGAAATAGCATTTTACTAATTTTCAATCTTTGATTACGAGGTGTAAAAATTATGTAGAATGGTATATACTTCTTTTGTTCCTATTACACTCACAAAGTTGCTCGCAATTTGACTTATGCGAGTCGGTAGTTCAATGGAATCAGAAATTTTATTTTGAATGATTATTTCTTTTTAGTCATTTTTTAATCGACTACGACAAATCCAAAAAATAGGGTATTAGTTGTCGCAGTCTGTGTATGGTCTTGCTTTCGAATCCCGGGTGGAGCCAAAAGTTAATTGAGTTTTTTTTTAAGAAATAGAAATAATAATAGCTCGGAGTTTGGAAATTGGGGTCTGATTCCCCATGCCTCGGAGACCAGGTAAAGCTGTCGGTCCTGCGCCTGATCTCTCCTCGGTCGTGTCGGTTACCCGGCCTATCGGATTATGAGAGAGTACACCTGTGTTTGCACACACACTTGAGCACTATAATATCTCCTGCGTAGTTGGCTGGTCTCCTTTGAAATCAGCCAGGAGAATATCATCATCATGTTCCACCGGAGAGCCTAAATTTCTGAACATAATTATAAAATATTATGAATGACATCGATTCTACGAACATTGTCAAAGGTTTTAATGCAGACGGGTAAACCATAGCAAGAAAAAGATTTAAAAAATTTGTTTCTTTATATGGTGTCATTAATTTAAATGCTAGAGAAACTTTAAAATAAAAATTATAATAGCTAGAATGACATGTTTCTGTGCAAATTTCTTTAGAAATACTCCATATTTCAAGAAATGAGCTTCTTTAAGTAATGCCGTTGACATTAAATAATTGCTATAACTGTGAATTGAAAGGTATCCCGTATAATTAATTGCGCTGCTAACAGTATTCTGACAGATCGAAATAAATTATTTTAATGTACTGTATAAATATTTTATTTTAATAGTCCTATAAAAAGTCAACATATATCTAGCCTTTTATTAGAAAAAGTAGTAAGCAACGGGTTCATTCCCTCGAACTAAAAATATAAAACACACATATATATATATAATCCTGGTAGTAAAATACTATTGTTCCACCTTCTTTCACGATATATACGATAACTATACGATACGATTCAATAAGTCAATCTCCGCGTATCCTATTACATTTGTACAACATACCTCGTTTTAATATTATTATTTACATAAGGTATTGTAGTTGGTATTGATTCCATACTAAGTACTTAGTGATATCCATAGATTTCTATAAAAATAATTATATAGAATAATTAATTATACAGAAAATAATGGACTACCTCGTTGGTATAGTGGTCAGCGTAAGCGACTGCAGGTAAAAAGGCCACGGGTTTGATTCCCGGGTCGGACTGCTGTTGGGTTTTCTTACAAGATATTCTTAATAGAAGCCCGGAGTATGGAATATGGCGGTGTTTCCCGCTCGTGCCTCGGAGACTACGTTAAGCCGTCGGTCCCGATTGTCATGGACATCTATGGCGATCGTTTTTGGGAATTCGGTGCCCTCAAGTATACTGACATCTAGTTCAGTCTTCGAATTCAGTTCACCTTCAGGGTTGCGGAGGTCTGATGCCAGTCATTCCGTGTAAAAACTGATATTCAGGTTAAAACGGCTGAACTAGTACCCGACCCCAAATCTTGGGAATAATAAAGGCTAGGAAGATGATGTATCCAGAAAATAATGCAATCAATAAGTTTTGCGTACTTGTAAATTGTCTGACATTTCAGCGTGTTCCAATGCTCGTCACTGGCTGACGGTCTGTAACCATACAAAGTTTTTTGGTGAAAAAAAAATGTGTGTGTCAACTCCGACGCAAGACTGGAGTTTACGTCACGACACACGCTTCTCTACGTTGCGCACTACGAAACGAAACGCGTAAGCGCCACCAAAGCCGTGGCGCTTACGTCATTTTGGTCGCAAGATAACTATCTCTAATAATAAACATTCTAGCGCAGTTTGTTTTAATAATTTGTTAGATGACGAGTCGAGTTACCCCTAGATTTTATTAGATGATCATAAGATTTCATACCGTGAGCTAAATATGAAAATAGTTCCTAATGGAGAAAACTCTAATCTATCTAAGTATAAAAATGAATCACAAAAATGTATTATACGTACGCGCATAGCTTTAGATCGACTGCTCCAAATTGGATAATTACTTTTTTAATGTGTTTGTTATTGTCAGGATAAGGTTTGTATAGTAAAAAAAATTAAGAGAACGGGAGGTGTTATATCTCGTTAGTCCGTTTAGTCGTATATAGTGCGGCCCTGCAGGAAGTATTAAGTAACACGGGCTTACTATAACAAATTTTTCTGTAGGTAATTCAAAAAAAATTTCACGAAAGTGAACTTCTTACCGTCATGTTAAAAAGTTCGCTGGGTCAGCTAGTAGAATATGAATGTTTAAAACTTAGTTTAGAATAAGAATAGCAATTGAATTCTATGTATTATCCTTGTCGTAGTCTAATTGAACTTTAGATTGTCAAGTACCTATATTCTTATTGAAGTAGTTTTAATGTAGTTTTTTTATCACTTCCGTATTTTTAATCATATTCCAAGAAACTCACAGGTGTTATCGTAATAGTTAGTAAAATGAAAAACATAAAAGAAACTGATGTTAGATATACAAACTTGATCCATACTGATACTATTATGTCGTCAGTAATGTAAAGAGTACTAACATTTTCGAGTAACAAAATATAAACTGTACTCAAACAATTATCTACTAGCACTTCAAATGAGAGAATATCATTGCCCCGTTGAATGAAATGCTAATTAATTAAAAAGTTTTGCGCTATATTAATATAGACACGCCTTCTGGTCAGATCCTAAGAAATAGAGCGTGTACTCGGACCACATGACTACCGTCTGCAAATGACCTAAAACAGAATCATAAAATTTTTGAATTTACACCGTATTAAGCTTTCTGTCGACGTGGGTTAATTCTAAAATCAAAAGCCTACTGAATTTACAAACTTATAGTAACTTCATAAAATACCTGCATTCGTGCTGTGGCTAGTTTTTAGCACTCTAATCACTTACGAAATGAACCCGATAATTTGTTATCCATCCAAAGGTTGAACTAGTGGCAAATGCCGTTCGGGCCTGGACGACTCAGTGACGGNAAAAAAGTGGCAAATGCCGTATGACATTAAGTCCGCCTCATTTAAAATGTAATATACGAAGTGTTAATAAATATATGAAATTACCATCTTGTTAACAGCTTATTAGATGTGATGGTTTTTTTATAAGTTCTTCTTCTTAGGTAAGTACTTTAAAGACATTAAGTGTTGTCACTCATATATTACATGTGTATCGTTATCATAAATTGATTTCTAGCCATAGCATTCTGTATTTTTTTATTTGTGCATCTTTATCTTATACAAAAAATAAAAATATAAGAAAAAATGAGTTGTAAAGTTTTAGATGTAACAATTGGCGGTCTTTTGGTGGATTTTATTCTTTTTTACCGCGGTGAAAACCAGACATGATTGCTTATGCAGCTTAAAAAACATGTGAGCGAGCAATAATGGAGAGGACTTGGACACTACCCGCGAAAAAGGATGCAGAGCTTGTCAGATATGAGGGTCAAGACTTGTCGGTGATTTGTCACAGTTAATATTGCTTTCCATGGTGATCGATCTAACCTTGTCAGAACTGCTTTGTCCTGTGTTCTTGTCAGTACTGCTTTGTCCTTGTCCTGTGTCAGAACTTGTTGTTGTCAGAACCAGAATTTTGCTAGCAATGGGCTAGCAAATGTTGTGCAAAAAAAAAAGCCACAAGATTAACAACGTTTCACGAACAATCATTGAATTGAATTGAATGTTTGAAATGATTTTTGAAGATATTGTATTTTGTTAGGATACCTTCTTAAACATACTACACTGATAAAATCACTGATGGTACAAAAATCTTCAAGACTAAACCGAAAAGTATTATAAGAACTTGCTAAGGCGTGATATTTCAATATACACACCTAGCTGTACGTAGATGTATCTAATAGTTAATACCTACTTCATTCTGATTTTGAAAGGCTTTTGACGTGCCACGTCAACATAATGAAAACTAATAAAAAACATAACATTAACGTTAATATCATTTAAGATAATTTGCAGATGGTATGCTATAAAATTCATAGGTACATAATTAAATTCTAAATGTTACACGAAAACACTTACAAATAATAAGTCTAAGTAAAAGTAAGTCAAACTAATAAATAATTGATCGTCCGATAAAGCGCTTTTTTAAAATATTAATTTGCAAATCGGGGCACTAAAATTGCTAGTACTTGTTTGGGAGCATTCTTAACGATTTTATCGGTTGTTTTGATACTCGCTCACGTCATTGTCTAAACACCGAAACCTAGTTTTTGTTCTAATCGACACTAACTGTAAAATGGTTAAATTAACTTATCGTATGTGTTAACTAACGTTGAGTTGAGTGATAGAAATACAATTGTTTACCAGAGTTCAATGACTTCATCGGGGGTCTACGGTCAACGGGTCAGTTTATAATTCAGTGGGTATATTGGTATTATACAGCAGTGTACATATAGCACATAAAATTTTAAAGGTGTATTCACGATCTCAGATACAAATATTGGTAGTAGAGCCATGTTGATTTCAGCTCAAACGCACCGGCTTCTCCGAGGCGGTATTAGTCTCTCACAGAAGAGCAACCTAAAATAAAACATTCGTTCTGTCGTGTTTCATTGGTGAGTGCGTGAGAAGCATGTAGTGAATCTCAATGGGCAGCCGTAGTGTGGATCACCATGGTGCATTCTTAAATTGTCTGCGTTTGCAGCGAGTAGTGTGACCACTATTCTTGTATTTTGCTCATGCTTTCCATCAGGCAGAGTAGACTTAATAAGGCTGGTTCATTTATATATAAAAGTGTCATTTCAAACTATGGGTTAAAGAGACTTTATAATACGCAACATAGAAATTTCGAATGTCTATATTTCTAAAACTAAATAACTGAATAATTAATGTTTAACTAAACTCATGCTTTTGCAATTGTGCTTTTTGGGAGGACATTTGTGCCCCTTCGAGTCCATGACTGTAAAATTTATTTTAGCCCCAGACACCAGCTATACTACACCACCGATGACATAAAAAGTGCTAAAATAATTTCAGGTTCAATTAACGATTCGATTAAAGGCTGTATTCGATTACGGATACAGGCCTTTTTTTTTACTTGTGGAAGCCCCCTCGGTCCTTCAACCCACCGGGGTTTACGGTGGGGCGGTGTGTCGGAATCGAACCGACTAAAACCACACAGCGAGCCACTCTGCGCCTGAGACGGGAGGGATCCGTGAACCGCTTTCTTACGCCATTCGGATCCCTCCCAGCGCTCGAGATACAGGCCTCCCCTAAGGCTCTAGACAACATCCGGTCCTGTGTTGACAGCGTCCAACGACTTCTTGTTTTGTTATTTATTCTTACTTAAAGAGAATCATAGAGGAATATTACTAGATTGCATAGACAATATATTTAAGTAATCATATCCGCAGTAAGGATCTTAAAGAAAAATTTGGTGAAATCAGAACAGGATTTTTTATATAAATTTTTGTAACTAATAGTTACTAATTAAAAAAAAAACAAAAGCGTTAGACTACTCAATAAGAGTGCAATAATAGTCTTAGAGAAACTGAATTCCTGAGTGAAACCAATTCCGCCTGTTTGTGTACTTAGCTTAATGTACCAAGGACACAGTTTAGAAATCGAGTTACTTGGAATTCGTTTCATGACTATAATTATCATTTACTATAGAGAAGCAATTTCCTTTTTAAAGCTTGAGGCTCTAGGGGCGTTTTATTGCCGTACGCGAAACTTGAAGAACACGAGCTCGAACACTTCTCGTTTACGTACAGCCGCTTACAAGTTTTTATCGCTCTTTTACAAGAACTGATAAGAGCATACTTGGCTATATAACGAATATTAATCAGTACTTGATGACATCGGGGCTAGTATGTCGATATATCGATACTGGATCGATTTAGAGTAAAATGGTTAGCCGGTTAAAAAAATTAACTGTAGGTACTATGTGCGATCCCAAGTTAGATGATATTGAGACTACAAAATTCGACGAAAGATTTTTTAACTCTGTACCTATGTGTTATTAAATATAAATAATAATAAATATTATCGGACATTTTAACACACAACGCCATCTAGTCTCAAACTAAGCAGAGCGTTTACTATGGGTACTAGACAACTGATATGAATACACATATATACTTTTTATTTGTAAATACATACATATTATACATAGAAAACACCCAAACTCCGAAACAAATATTTGTAGATCATACAAACATTTGGTCCGACTCAGGAACCAAACCCTCTAGCACAGCAGTCGTATACGCTACCACTGCGCCATCAAGGCAGTCTTTATCATATCTTTGCCATTTGTGATTTTTTTTAAATTTCTAAACGAATTGTTCGTTAAGTATGAAGATTGGTCTCATTAAAAGTAGTATGCCATCTCCATGGGTAAAAGTTAATAGATAAAAATAAGTTCTAATATTTACGTTGATTTTGGAGCATTGACATTCTATCATATGTTATAAGTTAAGAGGTAAGTCATTAAGGACGTAAATGACAAACAAAGGTATATAAACATAATGATTATTAATACTATGTATTATTAACAGCTATTCAAACTTATTGTATGGCTCAATATTGTTTATCATAATATGAACTATAGACTATTACTAAAATCAATTACCGCAAGAAATTTTATACTCTATATGATAGCCCACTCAAAAGTACTGTGAAGTTTGCAAATATATATCGTGTGTTTGATGTATTATGAATCTTTAAAATCTCTAGACGCTCTAGAATTTGCCTATGGATCTGTTAGACTTTTGGAAGTTTAATAGCTTTATTAGAGAAAAACCGCAATACTGGAAAAGATAATGGAAAGAGTCCGACTATTGTGTCGCTTTTGTTGATCCATCTTTAAGATAACTACTTTAACATTTTCTCGCATATAGGTTAAACAGAGGTTCACACAAGCCAGAATATGACGCATAAAAGTGCTCTTAAAATTTATCTTTTGTTAAGCACTGAATAAAAATAGTAGTTGTTAGTGAAACTTAATGCTGTTGTTGATAAGGATGCAGCCAAGGATCTTGCTCGACAGGTGGGCACGTGTTCAGTGTTCCTGCGCTGACGGAACACTTCTAATTGTGTCCTGGACACAAGGTCGTCGCAGACGACCGCTAACTGTATCAATACGAAGATTGCTGTTGAAATGCGGGTGCGCACTTTGTACTGACTGCAAAATAAGTAACGAAACTAATCAATTGTCAGATTTTTAAAATTAAATACTTAATGAAATTTAAAATATTAAAATAACATTCTTCTAAAATTGCTTTACATTATCACCATAAAATGTATATATTTATTTATTTTCGAAGGAAGCAGGTAAAGACTGAATACATAATACAACCAAAAAACAAGCTTCCATGTAATTTTAATTCAGTCTGTTCAATGTGTGCCTCAAAAAAGTGACTACCGGGAATATACACTAATATTTTTACCTAATTTATATGTTTGGCTGGGATAAAATCGTTTTATGTCCAAATTAATAGCACCTTTCTAAATACCGTTATTATTATTGTTTTAAAACAACTTTAAACTACTTTTAGTGTCATTTCATGAAAACAAATCCTTAGGCTGTTTAAGCCTTGGGAGTGTTACTCGATTTAGGTTTTTAAAGCTTTTTAGATAAGAAACATTACGACACAATATTTACAATGCTGTTAAGTCCCGTTGGTAAGTCATGCTGTGAGATTTTATGTATAATTTTAGAATAAGCGGAATAATTTAGTGTGAGATCTTAATTAGTTTACTGTTGCTTGGCAGTTATTAAGACATTCGGCAAAACATAAAGCGCTAAAATGTTTTGTCCAATAAACGTGTATTTCGCGTTAACTGTTAGGTGGGCGTGTTCATTTAGCATTTATGTAAAATGGATATATCGTAGATAATAAACATTATTTGAATCTGTTAAAAAAGGCTGTGTTACAGTTATTAGCTATAGGTTTATACATATAATCATTTATACATATAATATAAACCAATATATATATATATATATTGATTTTGATTGTGTTTATATATATATAAACACAAGCAAAATAAGTTTATATTTAGTTTAAAATCTCCAGATTTATTTGTAGAATGTTTAACTTTGATGGACAAATATTTATTCACAGAATATTGGCAATTTATAATATAAAACCGTCTATATTTGTTTTTTTTTTGCTATCTGTATACACAGAGACGAAGTCCCCGTTTAATTTGGTTACACTGGTATGAAGATTGATTGCGGCCACCCTGGGATTATTTTGTCTACACAACAAACGGTCTTGCCTGAGGTGACGCTGCACTCGACGCGATGTCTCCAGGACGTCCTCATTCTTCTGTCAATTCGCAAGGAAACAACATCTCGTATCAGACGTTTTTATGATTGTTGATTACATGACTTTCCTTTTCGGCAGTATCATCATTCAAATATATTTTTGAGCTCGCTAAAACGATTTATGTTCCGGAAGGGGTTGTTAGATTAAGTTTTATGATATAGCTTCGGTATTTTAAATTACTAAATTAGTCACGATACACTAATGAATATAGTTTTAAGTGAAAGTAGTTCTAATAAAGCGATATCAGTGTAGGCGGGCAGCAAAGAACAGTTTGCGAACTTACCGTTACATTTCCGCTTTCAGTACGACCGTAAACCTGTGTAAATTGTACGAGTTTTGTGTCGAACGAGGCATATCTCGATATATATCGCTAGACCAACAATGTTTTGGTCTTGAATAGTTTATTTACATGTTAGAATGAGAAATACTGTTCTTAATGTTTATTGATTTATACAGAAAACTAGAAGCATCTCTATTTTATTGGCGTTTTTGGTGTGGGTGAATTGATGTGGACCAACAGTGTGAGATATAAATTCACTTTTGCTATATTTTTCAGCGATTTAGCTTCATATCTATATTTGTAACCATTACAGTCACATTACTTAACTTAATTAATTAATTCAACACCGTACAGGGACCCCTAGTGTGGTCTGTTTAACTACTGCAATCTTACCAAATTCAAGTTTTAAGTTTATGGTGTTGTAATAATAATACATGTTTAAAAGTAATAAAGTTTGTCGAATTCATTTACAATAGGTACACATAACCGAAAGTTATTAAGTAAGAAGCTATCCGCCAATTTTTACTGAAATTGATTATTGATAAGGTCAGCATAAGTATATAAGTATTGCTTTAATAAGAATATAAGTGAAATTAAAGGGCAAACACGACTTTCTCCAATGCATATTACGTTTAATGCTTTAATAATAGTGGTAAGTAGATGTACTTTCGACAAACTTAAACCATAGCCCACTTGGCCAATAAATCGTGTAAAACCGTGAAAACAACAAAGATTTCCCTCGTTTACAGTGGTTTCCGCACTTAGGACGTTTTAAATAATATGCAAGTTACGTCAATACTGGTCGGAGATCTATGCACTTTTTACCTATATCATCCATTGCAGTAGATAATATATATGATAAAACAGTAATAAACATATTTTTAATAAATGCTGTTTGGAATAAACAAATGCTTTTTTGGCTACTGCAACAGACAATTCTCTGTGTAATTAAATGACAGATAAATAGGACGTAACCATGAAAATACGTATTTACGCAAATATCGACCTAATTGTTTTTGATTGTCTGTAGGAAATTAAGCACAAGGTGGGTCACGTTTCAAATTGATCGATGGTACGGTCAATCCAGAGTAAGCTTTTTAGATCTTAGAGCAGCATATTCACCATTGTTATCAACATCGTACCATGATAAATATTTAAAATATAATCTGCACGGATAGCTTGTTTTAAAGGGTCACCTTGCTGCGCTGTTTCCTACTGCGTTGAGTATTATAAAATCAGTCATGGTACTCATGGTACATGAATTAGTCATTTATGGGTACAACACTTTTTGTGATTCATGAATTGTTGTTCTGAATCTGGTCCTGCTCGACCTATAATATTACGAACTTGCTCCATTACGCGCAGTTACTCTTGGTTCTTGTTGGTTCTTTAAAACAATAACTGCGGGTAACACCACGTTATTGCGGAGCGAAACTAGTCTAAATTAAAAGTAGCGCCAAGTTACCCTTTGTATCAACAGCTATGTTCCAGTGAAAGACCCACTTAAATCAGTTTTGTCATTCCAGAGATTACCTGGAATAAATAATCAGACGGACAGAATGACAAGCAGCCAAAATTTTGAAAATTGATTATTTGCTGTAACTACCAATAAACTTTCATGTGTTTTTACTAAAAAAAATCTTAGTTTGTAAATACTAACAGACACTTCAATTTTAAGTATTTGTGTAGATGTGGAAGTGATTAACAAAAAAAAGATCGCCTGTCACCTCAATTGGTACAAGTTGGTCAAAATGTATGACAACGTTGAGAAATGTAATATCTACTTATTAATAGGTATTATATTATTTACATTTAATTACATAGTATATGGTAATAAATTAAAATTGAAATATCTTAAAGATAGGTAAAAAAAAATACCGTGGGAGAGCCACGTTCCGGCATGAATGGACTGGCTCGACCGGAGTGATACCACGGCCTCACAAAAAACTGCTGTGAAGCAGCGCTTGCGCTATAATTCACCGAATGAGTGAGGACACCGGAGGCTCAAACCCCAACGCCTAACCCCGTCCCCCTCCTCATCCCTTAAAGGCAGGCAACGCACATATGATGCCTTTGGTATTGCTGGTTTTCATGGGCGGCGGCAATCACTTAACTTTACAGTCTCGTTTGCCCTTTTTCCATAAAAAAAAACATTTAGTAAAAACCAGTTACATTATCTTAAACGATGACGTAAGGTGGAAAGTACTGTGTTTGTTTTTTACAAGACAACTCCCACACTAGGAGTCTAATCCTGTATGCGGGGGTCTTTACAAACATATATGAAACGAACATAAACAACGTCGAGACTCGGAATAACAATTTGTAGAGACCCAAAGTAATGGCCCATTTAAGGTTCAGACATGTGTGTCGTTCATCGCGGTAAATAAGTAGCCTATGTCCTTCTTCAATAATGTTTGGATGAAAGGCTAAAACTAAAGGCTACAGCCATGAAGGCCTGACAGACAGTCGAGTTAATTTCGAATCTATAATATTATTACGAATCTGTTATAATAATAATTAAGTGCGGTAAAAACATTGTCATTACAGTAAGACTATAAACTTATCTACATAATAAATGGGCCATAAAAGGAACCTGGAGATTGGTTATTCTTTTGTTTGTGTATGTTATTTCATAAACAAGATAATTACGTCTGAGATATAACTGACACATGAGTCGTATTACCTAGACATCATGGCTAGTGGCTAGACATTTCTGATACTAGCACACTGATATAATATTTTTCTCTAGTAAGGTTTAATGTGCAATTTAAAGAAATAAAGATGGTGATGATTGTTCGTAGAATTTAAAAAATCCTTTCAATATGTAGTCAATAAATAAGACGATGTGTTTCCACAAGCATTGGCAATATTTTTCTGCACATTTACATAATTTAATTGTCTCAGTCTCTAACAAGAAACTCTAATAAGTCCCACGTGGGGGACTCGATTTATACATACAGTAATTTTAAAAGTTCTATTGAAATGAAAAAGTACTTTCAAACTTTACTGTAACGTCTAACTGACATACACAAGTTTTGATAGTGAATATCAATGATACGTATATACGAGTGTTTTATAAAGTGGCTCTTCATATTTACACAAAATCTTTAAAAATCATCGATTTTATTCTCAATAATTTTCTTGCAGTTTATTGCCACTTTCGTACAGTCACTTAAAGACCCGACGAGTTAAGTAACTACGAAGGGCATACAAACGAAATTGAATAACCGCGAGTTCTTTGTGTAGGACAAATTGATTTCAAGTCCTACACGTACTAAGAGTAAGGGGCACCGCATACTTACTGTGTTATTGGCCGATATTTTGTGATTTGATTAAAAATCTTAAGGTTTTTTACGAAGCGCAAGTAGGAACATTGAATTGACAAATTGCGGACTATCAAGACCGGATTGGGCTGGGCTGGCGCTGGGATACCTATGTTTTGCGTTGATGTATTGAACAGAAAACGAGTCATATCGCCGAATACCAGGGAATCACGTGATAAAATAACCACCCTATCCTTATAATAATTGGATATAATTATACAATACCAAAGAAGCAACGCCCTGTACCGCAACATGCATGTGATCCCTGAGTTTCACCTGGCACTGCGGCCGCCCATACACATCTGCCTATGGGCTGCAGCGATCACTTTAAAAATACATTGTAATATTTATTTTCACTAATAATTATTCATACGATATTCTAGTACAGATTTTTTCTGAGTGGTAGATTAAAATTGTTTGTCTCGAATATCTTACGCTAAGATTTGGCCAAAAGAAAAAAAGTACATATATAGTTATATGAATTTCTTTTTAATGAAGGAATTTCTCCTTTTTGATTAGAGGGCATATACTCAATACCACACATTCTGTGTGTAAGGTAAGCCTTAAAAATCTTTAGTGCTATTCCACCCACAGAACCGGGTTCGATTGCGATTTATAATCTGTCAGAGCTAAACCGCGTTATAGAATCTTAAAGGATTGTGAATGAGGCCTACTATCTGATTGTGAATTCCGTTGTCTGTGCAGTTATGCTGTATATAACTATAATGTTTCTTGTAGTACTGTAGTTTCACAAGAGAAAAGACATTTGTTAAGAATTTATTAGAGTTCATGTAACTTCGCAAGTGCTACTTAGCGTAGAATGCAATACAATGAAGAATGCTTTGTTTGGTAAATTGAACTTCTTTTATTTGTAAACCCAAAACTGAAATATAAGTCTGTTTTAAACTGACTTCAAAAAGTGGAGAGTGGCTATCAATTTGACAGTGTTAATATGTTTCTTATCACACTATTCATTCTATACTTTCTTTTTCTGATCCCTTAGCATCAATTTTAATTTTTTCATATCTTTTTTTTCTGGGACCAAAGAAGAAGCATAAACTTGTACATGCGCTGTTCCAAAAATAGTTAGAATATAAAAAAAATAAAAATTATATTTTCTTAAAATATTTCCCTCGTATCCCAATGCATTCAGGTTACCCAGCTTTCAAAAAATTAAAAAAACGTAATTTGCGGGAGGTCAAAAAATAACCATTGAAATTTTTCGACAGCCTGTCTGCAGTGCAAAATTTTTGGCCACGAAGCATTTTTTGTACCGTGCGAAATAAAAAAAATCGCATGGAGCTAAATCTGGCCTTTTCGGGGGACGGGGAATCCATTTTTACCTCCGAAGTTATCAAATAGTCCATAGTTCTGGCAGCTGTGTTCATGGTGAAAAAGAATGCCATAGATGCTGCTCCCAGGGACTCGCTATCAAACTTCCCAAGACAAACTTCGCTATACCATTCACTAATAACTGTTCCACAGTTTTCTAGCGGAATTACTAATTCTGGTATAAAGCGTCGAAAAAAAACCGCTATCCTTTTTTGAGTAAGTTTTTTTATGGGCAAATCGTCCTCTTCAATCACTTATTGCGCGGGTTGCTGTTTCGTGAGAGGATCGTAGTTACATATTCATGATTAGTCAGTTATAAAAATATAGGATATGTTTTGCGAAGTTCCTCCTTCGAGCTTTTGTGACATAAATTTGCACCAATCAAGACGAAGGTATTTTTGCTCATCGGTGAGCGAAGAAGGTACCTATCGCGAAGCAAGCTTCCTAACTTTAAGATACTATGCAGGATGGTGGAAACTGCCTGTGATCCAATGTTTAGTTCAGCCTGTATCTTTCGATGTGTAATGTGTCTATTCTCTTGCAATAGTCACTCTACCCTGGTGGTGGTGGTCGGTCGGGTCTGGAGTCATCGTCTTAGATCTCTAGACCACCTTTAAATTTACGAAACCAATTAGTAATTATTGATAAAGCAGGAACAGACTCCGCAGAAGTAGCAAATTTTGTCAGTTTTCTTGAGATTCCTTGAAGTTTAACCCTCGTTTATAATCATCGAAAATAAAAGCACAAAAAGCTTCCCGCGAGACGTCCCTTGTTGTCAGCAAAAGAAGATTTCCAGATAAGCTTTAGGCATAATAAAAAAAAATACACATACGTGGCCAATGATTTTCACAAAGGAGATTTGTATTGAGATTAGTCGTCAAACCAAAATAGTTTCATGAAATAATGGTAATAAATGAATTGTATTTATTCTGTGGCTATCAATTTTCGGAACAACCTATGTATGTTGCAACTTTAGTCTCATTCAATTAATATGGAAGAATCCACCCTTAAGGATGAAATTTAAAGATAGCGGAAACCGGTGATCATATATTTGAGTATGTCAAAATGTAGAAAATTTTGTAAGTAAAACTGGTTTTAAGTAATAAATTTTCTGATACTATAGTAGACCTCAAGTTTCGTCGTGCCAAGGTTCTCGCCCACTCGTCACAATTCACAATGTACGCCGCATTTGTTGTCACCGACATCCGCTGAATTACTGCTCAGTATAATCGCATCCTATCCTGTTTCCTTCCAACGTGTTATAAGGAATATTTAATTAAGGACATTATTCAATTGACGCTTTATTGATATCTAACATCTAAACAAATATAAACAACATGATGAATTGGTGTGTTCATTGGTGCATTTTGTTCATTCGTTTGTGGTTTTTTACCAAGTACGACGAAGAAAAAAGGAAGTAATAGTAACAGTTTTTGCAGTGTACATATGTTTGTATATTCCACATTAACGCTTAAACTACTGATACATTTTTAATGAACGAGGTATCATTAGATTTGTAATAATGGCCCGGGTGACGGATAAGTTATATAAATCCTTTTAACCTTTGAAATGCCTAGGTGGCGTAGTGGTAGCGTATGCGACTGCTATGCTTGAGGTCTCGGTTTTGATTCCCGGGTTGGCCCAATGTTTGTATGATCATCAAATATTTGTTTTGGAGTTTGATGTTTTCTATGTATAATATTTATGTATTTACAAAAAATAGTATAAATCTGTTAAAATCAGTTGTCTAGTACCTAAATCACAAGCTCTGCTTAGCTCGGGACTAGACGGTGTTGTGTTTAGATACCTGAAATATTTATTTGTTTTCAAAGCTTTTCGCGTAGTCGGGTTATAGTTTTTTAAACTTTTCTTGTTCAATTATTGTTTTTATGCCAGGTAAATTTATATTCTATACTTAAATGTATAGTACTACAGTACTTATACAGATAATAAAATAAGTAAGTAACCGAGTGTTGCAAGAGTTATGAGCAGTAGTATTTTTTACTACTATAGTGGCTGGTCATCGTGAGTTACTACTATTTATATTTTTTTTAAAGAGAACTCCCGCATTAGGCATATAAATATTTACAAACATACATGAAAAGGACGTGCAGAACACCCATACTCAGAACAACAGTTAGTGGATCACACAAAGAGTTTTCTCATGTGGGATTTGATTGTCTGCATTCGCAGTGAGTATGGTGACCACCACTCTTGGATTCTGCTTATGCTTTCCATCAGGCCGAGTAGAGTCATTTTGGCAGGGCCATACGTATAAAAAAAACCTTTTTAGATCCTTTCATATACTTACCTTTAAATTTAGCAGCAAATCCTTTGCTTTGTCCCCTATTACGTGTTGAGGAATTGGTCTGTGACTGCAATTTAGTTAGCGGATTTTGGCTGTTCATTAGGGCGTTACACCTTGGCTTGACCATATGTGGGTATGTGCCCATGTAATCTTAAAACGCCAATAAATACTACTACGATAGTAGTATACTAACTGTATTATATACCTACTCATGCATCTGCGACAGCCACCAAATCCTCTATAACCTAAGTCGGGTTTCAATTGCAATTATTGTTGCCAGTTTTGGTTTGGTAGACGGTTCGTTACCATATCACATCTATATTTCAACATGTTTGTGATATCCTTTACGTAGATATGCAGATATCAAACGTGCTTACTTGAGGTCAACTACAAGTTACAAAATGATTAAGGGAAATGTCTCTTGCAACGCTGAGAATAAAGTTAACCGCTTTCGGAGACCTGTTTGCCTGGGTACGATGTCAGTTACGAATATTATGCAAGCAGCAGTTGACCTTTCACAAAGATAATTCTAGTAAGCACATACATAATTATATATACATATACCTACGTTATTACTTGTAGCATGTTCATTGTAGGTTTAGAAGTTAAATTGACAGAAACAATTAAACGCATTTTATAAACAAATGCGAATTGCTACTACTGGAATTGATTTAAAATTGTTCCTGTTATATACATATATCATTGTATAAATCACATGCAGACAGTAAATAAAATACTAAAATTTTGTTTACATATTTGTAAAATATACAGCAGGACATGATAGATTTAGATAGATATTAAATTATTTTCATGATCGACTCAGAAAGCACTTTTGGAAATACATTTTGAAAATATGAATACTTTAGCTACAACTTAAGATTCTCAGTCTCAGCAGCAATGGACTATGTAAAAAATACATAGGTATGTATTTTATACTGTTTGCTTAATAATATAATGTAATTTTTACTGCAATGACAACAATACACGAGAATTACGTATCTATTTAGTGATTTAGTATATAAGGCAGAATCTTTAATCACAAAATGGCATACTATATTATTTAAATATGTATATAAATTTAAACTTTGACTCGAAAAATTGTGTTCCAGTTCCGTGTCGCCAGGTAAAAACTTCGAGTTGATAATGTATAAAGCTTGTAAAAGTGCAACTTAATGACAGTTGACTGTCGAAACACTTTAGTCAAATCCTCTGTAAAGGCTATATAGTAGCCGCCTTCCGTCCTTTGTTAAAGATAAAACTTTTTGACCACTTCACAAGCGACTATGAGCACAACCTTTTAACGATAAGATAACTTTAACTTAACTGTATATTCGACAATGGTGAACTAATGTTGACAAAAGAAGAATGACACAAATTACTTGAGGTTCTGCTGACCCAAGACAATGTAAGTTTTTTACATTTCTTTATCAACAATGCCAGTTTTTTGTTTATCTGGTTTCTTTTATGGTTTTTATACACAAAAATTCAATCTTCACTCAAAATATTTTGTTGGTGAATGCGAGACCGGGGAATCAGTAATGCAGAAGCATCTTAATAAGTCGTCATGGTGTGGGTCACCATGCTGCATTGTTGCGTAATCTGTTGGATTCTGCTCATACTTTTCATTAGGCAGAGTAGATTCACTTTATTTCAGCTATTGGATATGTACAAATAAACAAATTTTCACCTAATAATATCTTAAGAAGACTGCATCAGTCATTCGTCCACCAGATATACAAAACGCAGGTATGTTTTCGATTCATCATCATTATTATTGTCTTTGTATCCAATTTCCTAATCTTGGTGAGCCGTTGTTTCTAATTCAGGTCATTCAGGTTGAAGAAATATGCTGAGATAGGCGCTTTCTCAGGTATTGCACAGAGCATTATGATTACTTTTAACTTACTATCTTATTATTAATACCTCACTTTGTAAACTATGTACTGTCCTGTGAATGTAAGAACAATTGTTTTTATTTCGCTCCACAACCGTACCCTAGTTTAAGTTATTACTCAAATTGCTTTTAATACGACTATTATTGCTTGAAAAAAAGATTATACTTTACCAGTAGCTTTGGCCTTTTAGAGTGTTCAGTATCATCATCATCAACAACCCATAATGACCCACTGCCGGTCTCCTCTCAGGGAGAGATCAGTAACAAGTAATGAATTATTTTAAAAAACCCGACTGCGTCAATATCATATATAAAACATATAAGTTATAGATACGATATTGACTTGACTTTGATTACGTTTTGGCTCCAAAAATCCACGACTTTTTTTTTTTAACTTTGATGTACTCAGTGTCTCTCTCACGACTAAGACGAATCTATTGACACCACTCACATCAAAATATGACAAGCCGTTTAGGCTCTAGAGCGTGGCAAAAAATATACATACATTCATGCATAGGAAAATCATAACCCTCCTTCTTTCGCAGTCGGGTAAAAAGGAGTTGTACAGTCTGTTGCAAGTACCAAGAAGGTAGGTACTTACCTTATATGACTTGCTCTGTTCTGGTCAATTTCTCGACGATAGGTACCTACTTATTGGGTAACCTACTCAGATTGGAACGGTTTGGCTGATTTTCAGGTATGATGGCCCACACTAATTAACCATTCACTTTTAGATAACGTCAAAGACCGGCTATAGCCCTATTTGATTAGTCAGCTAAATATTATTTACGATTAATATTTACCATAGGTATACTATAAGAACCTGAATATTATTCACCTGACAGGTCTAACAGTTAAGCAAAGCAAAAGTAATGTAAAATATTATTTTTTAATATCACACCATTAAATTCGTAGTCCACGTGTTTACAAACAAATAGTTATACGGTAAAGTTTAAAAAAAATGTGTCGGTTCATTTTCGCACAGCACACTGTAAGTCTAATGATATATAGAATAATCTACACACCAAACTAATCTTGGGTTAAGGGAGGCGGTAGGTAAAACCCCGCAGCGGGCGGAGCACACGCCCCCGTCGATGGCCAGTTCGGTCGGAGACGACGGGGGCAGAGAGGTAGACATTCCGCCCGTCAGGGAATCGGAGGTAGGGGCGGCTGTTCTTCGGATCCGATCCAAGAACACCGCCCCCGGGCCGGACGGGGTACCAGCCCGAGTGATGGCCCGAGCCCTCGACCACATGTCGGACCGCCTCAGGGAGGTGTTGGACGCTAGCTTGGCGTCCGGACGCTTCCCTGAGTGCTGGAAGAGCGGGAAGCTGGTCCTGCTGAGGAAGCCGGGACGGCCTGCCGATTCGGTCGCGGCCTACAGGCCCATCGTGTTGCTGGACGAGGCGGGCAAATTGTTCGAGAGGGTGCTCTCTGCCCGCATCGTCCGGCACCTCAGCGAGGTGGGCCCAGACCTGTCGGACGC